>OZ038505.1:71073670-71091170 GCA_964036315.1 Acanthosepion esculentum
TTGTTGTGTTCTGTGGTGAGTATGTGAGTGTTGCTGGGAATCCGCTATCTTTTAGGGCTGTTTCGTAGTCTTTCTTGGCTTTGTTAAATATAGATTCATCGATAGAATTGTCGGAAAGCCTTCGGTTAATCGATTTAGGTATCTGTTTGATTATAGAAGGCGGGTGGTTGGAGTATATATGTATGTACTGTGGTTTATCATTCGGTTTTCTGTATGGTTTGTGTGTGCCTTTTCTTAGGTTGAAGGTGACATCTAGAAAATCTACTTCGTTTAGGTTAGTTTTTATATCTATCTCGAATCCGTTATTTTTGAAAATTTTAATTATTGCTTTTCTAGTTTTATCTGTCTTATGTTTGTTGCAGTTTCTTAAGATTATGAGACCGTCATCTCTGTAGAGCCCTGTGTCATTTCTATCTATTATTTTGCTTATTTCGTGTAGTAAGTAAATACCTACGATTTCGCATGTCTCTGCACCGTCAAAGCTTCCCATTGTAGTGTCAAATATCCCATCTTTCTTTATCCATGCTTCTTCATTCTGAAATAATAATGATTTACGGGAGTGCTTAATGATGTCGATTTCGTTTGGTTTTATTATTATTTGTTCCTGAGCTAAGTTGATGGCCTTATCTAGTGTACGTTCTGTTATGGATGGGTAAAATTCTTTTATGTCTAATTGTAGGAAGTGGCAATTTTGTTTGTTATTTATGCTGTTGAACCAGTCAATGGTTGTTTTTGTGTTTTTCCACTGGTTTACTCCTAACTTCTTCCTAAGTTCAGAATTAATTCTTTCTAGTATTGTTTTACTTATTTTACCTAGTTCGCTTTTGGCTGGGTTTATGAGTCTGTATGCAGGGTTGGTTTTGAAATTTTCCTTGTGGTCTTTTAGTGTGATAAAGGCTTGCGTCTTGCTCATGCAACTTATTCGGTCATCTAGGTCTAATTTTTGAGCGATTGCTTTAGCTTCTTTATTTATATCGTGTTCTATTGTTTTGGGTGCCTTTTTGTATGTTTTGGTTATGTTGTTCTTTAGTAATTTATTGTGCGTGGGAGGGGTTAGTTTGTATAAATTTCTTGTTTTGTCGGCTGCGATAAATACATTTGTTGAACTGTTTATTTTAGCTATATCTTCTTTTAGCTTTTTTTGGAATGCATCTTGATTTTAATGGAATTTTATGTTTCTAACTAGGTCAGTTAAGTCCTTCTCGAAGTCATCTAATTCTTTTTGTTGCGGGGGACATTTTTTTGTTTTGAACCCTAATTTTTCCTTGAGTGTATTATTATTATTGTGAAGATCTTGGTTTAAAAAATGTGCTTTCCATCTCATTCTTTTTATGAAACTTTCTGTTTTTTCAAATAATTTTAGTTTATATACGTAAGGGGAAGGGGTGGGTATTTTTTTTAGTGAGTAGTCGAGGCTAAATTTTTCTATGTCCATCTTGTGTTATAAATGTAGCGAAAGTGCTCTACTGATGATCAGGAGCTGAATATGCAGAAATATAGTCTTAAAGTGTGCTATATTTATGGGGTAAAGTGCTCAATATCAGAGATAGAGAGTGTGTAAAGATGTCACCTTCAACCTAAGAAAAGGCACACACAAACCATACAGAAAACCGAATGATAAACCACAGTACATACATATATACTCCAACCACCCGCCTTCTATAATCAAACAGATACCTAAATCGATTAACCGCGGGCTTTCCGACAATTCTTCCGATGAATCTATATTTAACAAAGCCAAGAAAGGCTACGAAACAGCCCTAAAAGATAGCGGATTCCCAGCAACACTCACATACTCACCACAGAACACAACAAAGACCAACAGAAAAAGAAATATCATATGGTTCAACCCACCGTACAGCAAAAACGTAAAAACAAACATAGGAAAAATATTCTTCAAGCTTTTACACAAACACTTCCCGGAATCAAGCACACTACACAAAATATTCAACAAAAACACAGTAAAAATCAGCTACAGTTGCACCGAGAACATAGCACAAATAATAAAAAAGCACAACAGAAAAATTATTAACAAACCACACGAACAAATTAAACCCACGTGCAACTGCAGAATAAAAAACGAATGTCCCTTAAACGGTAATTGTTTACAAAACAACGTAATCTACCAAGCCACGACAAGATCAGCAGATAATGAAGAAAAAGTATGCATAGGAGTAACCGAAGGACCATGGAAACAAAGAAATTATGTACACAAAATGTCTTTCACAAATAGTAAATATGCGAACAGCACAATGCTTTCTAAGTATATCTGGGAAATAAAAAACAAAACACACACCACACCAAAAATATCTTGGAAAATAAGGAAAAAATCATCAGCCTACAACAACCTATCAAAAACTTGCAAACTTTGCTTGGAGGAAAAAATAGCTATCATTACCTTCCCAGATCAAAATAAATTATTAAATAAAAGATCCGAGCTAATCTCAAAATGTAGACATGAAAACAAATTTTTACTACGTAACTTAAAATAGAAAAATAAATAAATATATAAACAAACAACAATAAAATAAGCAAAATAAACTACTCCAAACAAATCACAAAACCACACCTGTTAGAATATGCGAAATAAAATCAAAACAAAAGAACGGACGAAAGTTATAACTGTTATACAAATAAAAATAAAAATAATAAGCAAAACAATTTGACCCAAATAAATAAGCGAACAAGCGATTTCCGGTAAACCAAAAACACCGATCAAAATAAAAGAATAAATAAATAAATATATAAGATAAAAAATAAAAATAAAAAAACAAACAAAAAAACAAGCAAAATAATTTGACATAAATAAATAAACAAATAAGCGACTTCCGGTAAAAGTAACCGCCAAAATATACTACCCATAATGCACCACTGACCCTTATATAAACAGCCGAGAAAAATAACAGCACTAGTCGCCTGACGATTGCACTAGCATGAAACACACTGTCGCCTCTAAGTGCTGACTTCCATGTCCACATATATATATATATATATATATATATATATATATATATATATATATATATATATAAATATTTTTTAATATAAATTTCTTCCACTATCAGTAATCTAAATCTGGTAGAAATTTATATTAAAAAATATTTAAAGCCGGCACTGAAGAGAATCAACTCTGAATACTGTAGTAATCTTCTGAAATGCCTGGAAAGGAACAGATTTTTCATGCGTTAATGCGCGCGTGACAATGACATTCTGACTTTTCACGTTTTAATGAAGCTCGGCACATTGTCAACAGTTTTGCATTTAAAAGCATAATGAAAAATTACGGTAATGTTCAACAACACACATCTTTGGATAAATACTTATACTAATGAACGACTTAGTTTTTCATGAGAAAAAAAATCAACACCTCATTCCCATTGTTGAATAAGTGGAGGCTGATAGAGACATGTTCTTGTTTTTTTTTTCGGGAATTACAGCAGAAATATGACATTTAACGATTCTTCCTATAACGATTTCAACCTGCTTATATTATTATTATTATTATTATTATTATTATTATTATTATTATTATTATTATTAATCATCTGGTTGCAGTAAAATAAGCTGATGATTTGTTAAGTCGTATTTTTATTACTGGTGTCGTGTGTTTTTGGTAAGAATAATTTTATTTGCTTATCGATGATGTATTTGGAAAATATATTGTTGACTAATAAACGTCCTCTGATTGGTGTTAAACCGTTTTCATTTGTTTTTTTTTATCACCCCACAACCAAAAAAAAAGAAAATCTAAAAATGTCCTTGCGTCCAAATAAGCAGTATCTTGTATGAGAGGAAACATGAAAACTACGAAAAAAGTGAGGTTCACCTGAAATAAGTGCACGCATTCAGCTTAGCTCTGAAACTAGGACCCCTGCTCGTGAAAAAACATGATAGCAATCAAAAAAATATCCCCGAAAAATTCACCCAGGAAAAAAGTGATTTTTGGAATTGAACAATATTTTTCTGCTAGTTTTGTAGAAATACCAGATGTTACAGAAATATTTGCTTTGACTGGAATATTGTTCCTTGCTTTGAGCATGTTTTTGTTGTTATACAGGTATTGGAATTCGCTTTTCTGCATGTATGATATGAGACTTCATTTAACAACAAGTACCATAAATATGTGTTTTTGCCTATTACCATATGTACCAGTGTTCATTGATACAAGTAGATTTCTTTGTAGATTATGTATTTCCTCTATGTGCAGCACATGTCGCTCTTTCCAAAACAACTAAAACAATTTTCAATAAATGCTTCTTTTCTAAAAATGTTCTAGTAATTAAACCTTACACACAGTTCTATTTTAATAAAAAGGACCAGTCGTATAATTTGAGCTAATAATGTTTGTCGTCACGATTAGTGAGAATGTCGCTTATATGTAAGGTTTTAATTTAATTGGTTTTAATTTTTTTTTTTTATTGAGATGCATGCATTTTTCTCTAAATATTCCATGCCAAAATATGGGTGCGCCCCCTGCGTGAATGCATTCAATAAGCCGGAAAATACGGTATATATAATATAGGCAGAACTGGCGGACGGTAAAAATCTAAATTTGGTTTATAAAAAGTGGTTTTGAATAGTGATATTCCAAGCGTAGCTTACATGTGGTTCAAGGCCGAAATTAGGTGGCACCCAGTGAGAATCGAACTCACTACTCAGTCGTAATTGTTCTAGCGAGATAATCTTGCTAACTATTACACCGCCTCGAGGAGCCTACAATGCTTTCGAATAAAATTAATGTTTCTTTCTGTCGAGGAGAAGAATAACACTGAATTAAAAAAAATGAGCTGGAGAAAAAAAAACAGCAAAGAAACGCCTGTATGGACACCTTCCTCTTATCACACACACACACACACACACACACACACACAGATATATATATATATATATATATATATATATATATATATATAGAGAGAGAGAGAGAGAGAGAGAGAGAGATTCGACTACCGGGCCACTGATGTAGAAGTAAATCAGAACTTGTGAGTGACCCACTTCTAGGGAACCCATTACGCGGCAAATGATCGGTTGGAAGACCTCATCAGCCCTACATTGACCAATTATAGAAGATCCTGGGTACCATTTAGAGGGATAGTTGGAAGGAACAAGTCAGGTGAATCCGAGAAGAATTATCGATCTGATGATGGTACGGTCCTTACAAGCCCTGCTTACTGCGTGATACAAGGATATGTCTTCTCCCCAGATGTATTCAACATCTACGGCGACGCTGTTCTAATGGAACCGGAGATTCTAATGTCATTTATTATTGGCAGGATTGATTTTAAAAAATATGAGATAGGAGGATGGCCTGTGTTGATGGCTGCCTCAGAAAGGAAACTAACAGCTAAACAGGCAAAGATGTTAGACGGTGCTTACACATGAATACTTCGTGCAGCTCGAAACAAATGCTGCAAAGATCCCCCAAACAAAGAAAGAGCTCTATGGCAACATACCTCCCAACAGCAAATTAATACGCCAACGAAGACTGCTGGTCACAATTGGCGTAGCAAAGAAGAATTAGACGGAGACGTTCTACGCTGAATACCATCCTGTGGAAAAAGAACACGATATTGACCAAAGATCTGTACATGGACCATCTGATTGAAGACATGGGATGCTCACTGGATGGGTTGGAAAATCTGATACGTTTTTCTGCGGGGGTCGTCTTGTACGGCAAATGAAGTAAAATAAATGAAAAATAACCTATGAATCAAGTTACATCAACAGGCACGAAATGTTTGAACGGAGAAAACATCAAGTATGTAAACGATTTCAAATACCTGGGTAGCGATAATGCGTCCACTGGGAATGTAGACTGCGAAAAGCCTGGAAAGCACTTAATGAAATGAACAAAATCTGGAAATCCAATCTAACGGACCAACTGAAGAGAAACTTTTTCCGAACTACAGTAGAGTCCAGCTTTGATATGGCTACTTAATATGGACACTACTAACCAAACTGGAAAAGAGGTTAGACGGTGCTCACACACGTATGTTTCGATCAGCACTAAACACATCCTGGAAAGATCATCCAACAAAGAAATATCTCTATGGCAACATACCTCCCATCAGCAAATTAATACGCCAACAAAGACTGCTGGTCCCTGTTGGCGTAGCAAAGAAGAATTAGACGGAGACGTGCTACTCTGGATACCATCCTGTGGAAAAAGAACACAATGTTGACCAAAGGACATGTACATTGGCCATCTGATTGAAGACACGGAATGTAGACTGGATGAGCATTCAAATGCAGGGAGTGACAGGAATGGATGGAAACAGCAGGTCATGCAATGCCGAGCTTGCTGGGGACGTCCTACATTGTATACCATCCCATGGAAAAGGAACAAAATGTCGACCAAAAATGTACATGTACATTGACCATCTGATTGAAGACACGGGCTGCAGACAGGATGAGTCTCCAAATACAAATATACTACAGGAAGCACCATATTATGGAATGCCAAGCTTGCTCGATGATGATGACAGGGTGGTTGAAGAAAACAAGAAAAAAACACCGCATCATTAACTGCATAAAGACTGATATTATGAACATCAACAAGAGAAAAAGCCGAAGTTGCGAGTTATGAAGTGATGTAATAACTGTCAAGCAGGCGCATAAGTTTAAATATCTGGGAAGCGTTTTAGCAGAGGATGGAAATTGTGAAACCGAAATCCGAACACACATTGGTCTAGCGAAAGAAGCATTCCAAAAGAATTAGCAACGTGCTGAGAAACGGATACATATCGTTAGAAACAAAGAAAAGAGAGGTCGATTTCAATGTGATATGCGTCCTCTTACACTGAATGAACAATCTCCCCCGCCAGTGAGGGAAAAACTAGAGGCAGCAGAAATGTGGTTCTACAGAAGGATACTGAGAATTTTATAAAGGGAGCAAGACAAAAGAAATCACTTATACAGAGAATCAGAAATCTGCTGGAATTCCTTGGTCACATAATGAAGAAGGAGGGCTTGGAAAACTTAACCCTCTCGGAACATATTGAGGGCAAGAGAGATAGGGGGAATGCAGCAAGCCACTTACAAAGGGAGAAAAACCCACTAAGAGCCGCATGAGATAAGAAGTCGTGGAGGACCATGATTGCCTGTACATAGAAAACAAATAGAAGGATTACATTAATCTTTCTTTTTTTCACCTGGTTTTGTCCTTTACTACGTTCGAGGGAAATGGACTCAGTGAAACCGATTATGAAATTTACACATTCAAGAATGCGAGAGTTTTTTTGTTTTTGTGTGTGTGTGTCTGTGTCTGTGTGCGTGCGCGCCTATATGTGAATGTAGACCACAAAGGCGACATTGCCCTAGGTAGGTTTATTTTAATGATTACATTTTAAAATATTAAATGCATTGATATTTTCCGGATATTACCTTGTGCGGAGGGATTGTCTCAAAATTAAAGTCCTGAGCCAATACTCGATTTCAACAATAGATTTCATATACTTGCCAGTTTCAAGATGTCGTGATTATTTTAAAATAACGGGATAGAGACGAGGTATTCAGTGCCAAAAATGTATTCATTACCGTCTGGACAGATTGTAAACACAGAAGGGAAGTATATTTTTGCAACAGGTAAATTCTCCCTACAAATCAGAGATTTCTGTCGATTTTCAGTAGACACTGACGCCTCGCCCGTGGACATAGTTCTGTTTTTGTTACCAGAACAAAAGCAGAGAAACTGTTTTCCATTGTGTAAGAAGCATTAAAGTGCATTTTATCTATATAATGAACTTATCACCCATATGGTTTCCTCCACAAAACTTATGACAAATTAGCGGCCTAAAGATAAATGTTTACATATATACGAAGTCTGTCTAAAAAGTAACGAATGCTATGGGCAATAGATTGGTAAGTGGATGGTGTTATCATCTATGCTGTCTTCGGAGTATATGACTGTAATCTTAGCTTTCTGCAACCATTGCAGTTGTGGCATGTCGTTGCTGCTTCACCACAAGAATGCACCTGCCTGCATCCGGAAGTTCCAGGCCGAGAACATCACCTTATGGAACAACCGCACTATTCACCTGATCTTTCTCCGTATGACTTCTTTTTTCACCAAGCTCAAGTGATTCATCAAGGGGACCCGTTTTGAATGTGTGTAGGCCGTCAAGAGTGTCGTAACGACGGGGCTAAGGATCATCCAAGAAGAATCCTTGCAGCAGGGCCTAGAAACGTCGCAGAGAAGGATGGAAAATGAATTAGAGCCAGAGGGAATTTATGTTGAAGGTGAAACTATGCAGTTTCTTGTTTTAAATTGAAATAAATTGTTTGTGACATTAGTCCCATTTAATTTTTAGGCAGATCTTTTATTTATTACCACCTTAAAATTAATATTTAATGTATTCAGTCGTTTGAATAAACAGCTCTGTTTTTTTAAACAGTATACATTTGTAACAACAAGCATGTGCATTTGAATCTTAATGTGTCATCACCGACAGGGTTTGAACCTTCGTCTCTTTTGCAAGAGGAACTCACCGTTATGTCTAGCGTGTTTAAAGAAGATTTTCATTGGCAAGCAAAGTTCAGCTCCAGTATTTACAAAACGCACAACTCTTGTTCGGATCTCTCGAAGCTCATAACTGCTAACTTTTAACTCATTTTCGAATCTGAAGCATAAGTAAAGTACTTTCCAATGAATTAATAGTAGGTACCTCCACTTTTTCGCGGAAAAAAACCCAGCATAGCATGATGAAAAAGGGCTCTAAAGTCAATAACAATGACACATGGCACAGTGGATGAAGGCGTTAGTTAGATCCAGTGACAGGACCAAAAGAGTGTGAGTTCAATACCCGGCTAAGGCAGTGGAGAACTTTCAGAGAGGAATTAACAGAAGATAACTGATAACTGACATCCATTAAACATGGCACGTGGAACTAGATCAATCTACACCAGTGAGCGAAATAAAGGGTTCAGTTCGACATTACAACCACCTGAAGAAGGTCAGAGTGTACAACGACCGAAACATTGTAATAAATATGGCGACGAAGATGTAGACAATAGTCTGAATAATGTAAAGAGTGTGCATTTCAACTCACATTCTTTGGGTCCTGTCACTGGATCTAAACAACGCGTTTATCCTCAAGGACACATGGCACAGTGGTAAAGGCGTTGGTTAGATCCAGTGACAGGACCAAAAGAGTGTGAGTTCAATACCCGGCTAAGGCAGTGGAGAATTTTCAGAGGGGAATTAACAGAAGATAACTGATAACTGACATCCATTAAACATGGCACGTGGAACTAGAACAGTCTACACCAGTGAGCGAAATAAAGCGTTCCGTTCGACATTCCAACCACCTGAAGAAGGTCAGAGTGTACAACGGCCGAAACATTGTAATAAATATGGCGACGAAGATGAGGACGATAGTCCGAAATATTTAAATAATGAACAAAGGTTTGTCATCAAAATGTTTATGTTATTATTTAGAAGAAAGACCAAAGTATTTTTTTTATTAATTTTAATATATTTTTAATGCTTTCTCACACGTTCGAAAATTTGGTTAAAATCTTGTTTTGTTCAAATCAGCGGCTGACGTAACGATATTGATTAGATTTTTTGCCGTTTTTCCGGTGAAAAGCGCATTGACTTGAAAATTCTTGCAAAAATCAATTTGTCGGATTTTAATAGAACTTTCAGGACATATTCAGAAATGAATGAAATTATATACAATTTTTAAAAAAATCTTGGTAAAAAATACTTTTTTGCATATGTTACCACCCACTTACTTAAGTTCATGAAATTTCGAGAAATTCAATTTTTAGGGCGTTGATTTTTTTACTAATTAAAAGCATGACTCCTTAAAGAAAGTAAATCGTCAATTCTTTTGTAAATCAGTTACCCCTTTCACCAAAAATCTGCTCTAAATTTTAATATAAAAATGCAATAAAACTGGCTTTATTTAATTGGAAAAGTTTTTAATCACTTTGATAAATAAGATTTATTACGGACACTATTGTTTTAAGAAGAATCTTTTGATGTGTAATTAATTTTTATACAAGAATTGTTTTCATTTTTTTTTTTCAAATTAATTAAATAATTTATAATATCAAAAAATCGTTTAAAATTCTGCATTGCTTCAAGACCGCGGTTTGTTGATATTGTTAAGGGAAAAGTACGTTTACGAATCAAAACTTGAAAAGCTCATAACAGTCGTTTGTAACTAAATATTTTTTAAGAAATAAAAAAAAATGTTGATATTTAGTCGTTCCCCCTTTAAAAGGTCTCGTGGTTTAAGAGTCGTCTGGCGCCCTGCAATTCTATCAATTTCATTATTCAGTTCTGTTTCATCATTAGCGTCTTTGCAAAACATCCCTTCAAAATTTCAAATTAAGTTTTACTTTTTTTTAAATTAATATTTCCCTAAATATTTTTATTTTATGTATTTATTTTAGTTTGGGTTCATACTTCAATTAAGTAATTTAGTAAGTTAGTAAACGTAAGAACCTAGAGACAAAACGCAAATTACATAAAGCTTCTTGAAACGTAACTAAAAGTTAATAAAAAGTTAAATATTTACAAAAAATATGTTAATTTGTAAAAATGACTAGATAGTTAAAAAGAAAAAAAAATGCGTTCACTTAGATTTAGAAGAATTATGACAATTCTGGTCATCCATACTAGCTGTCATCATCTCGAAACATATCGAAACGTCAGTAAAGTTCAGAGAAAACAGGACCCCCCGTTAAGAAATGCTTGTATATTATTTTTTATGCTATAAGTAAGTAATATTTATTTCAAATCAATAATTTAACTTTAAATTGGCTAATTTTACTCAGATAACGTGTCACACATACAGTTGCGACCAAAATGTTCAGAACGGCATTGTTTTCGTCAGAAAAGTAGGTATAAGTCTTTATCAAAGTTGTTTTATATTCTATAATTTTCACAGACAATCAATACTATATGAATTGTTATTGTCTGAGATTTTGGTGTAATTTGAGGGGATAATACAAAAGTTATGGATGATTTAGTGATTTACTGCAAAACCCATGGCGGCCAAAATGATCAGAATGGTTGAAAAAAATAACAAAATAATCCAAAATGACAGAGAATACTGGAATTATTTAATATTTAGTGTGAAGCCCTTTAGCTTCAATCACACTTTGACATCGACTGCATGAGGAAATTAAATTTTCAATTTCTTGCTGGGTGATCTTATTCCATTCTTCCTGAAGGGCATTCCATAATTGGTCGGTTGTTTTAGGATTTCTGGCTTTCGAACGTTCTCCTAGAATATGCCACACATTTTCAATAGGATTGAGATCTGGGCTTTGAGCAGGCCAATCCATAACAATAACCTTTTCTATCTTGAGGGATACATGACCACCTTATCCTTGTGACTTGGGGCATTGTCCTGCATGAATATGGGTGGTCGCTTAGTTGAATTTCTCAGCACAGGCTAGACATGATCTTTTACATGTTGTTTATAAACTCCTGCATTTAACTTTCCATTTAATCGTACCAAGGGCCCACACCATCTCCAGATATCATCCCCCAAACCATGACACTTCCTCCACCGAATTTAACACTAGTATTAATGCATTTAGGCGAGAATTTTTCACCTACTTTTCGACGAACGTACCTTATCCCATCTGAGCCAAATAACATAAACTTCGATTCATCACTGAAATGCACCGTTTGCCATTTTTCTTGAGACCACAACACATGTTCGGTTGCAAAGGTCAGCCGACACTTTTTATTCTCGGAGCTGATCAGTGGTTTCAATGCAGGTGCTCTTGCTTGTAGGTTATGTTCAACTAAACGACAAGACACAGTTTTTTGAGATAAAGTTTTCTTCAGTCTCATTTCCTGAGAAACAGTAGCAGCAGTTTTAAATCTGACCTTTTTAACCAACTTTACCATAGCACGATCTTCTCTCTTGGTCGTTTTTCTTGGCCTAGCTGTAGACTTTCTTGCTTCACACGAACCACAATCATCGTAGACCTTAAGAATACCGTGAACAACACTTTTTTAATTGTTAACAATCTTTGCAATAGACCCAGTACTTAAATTATCCTTCTTTCAAAGCTTAATAATCTGCCGACGAATTGGTAACGGAGTACGTGGCATTATATTAACAAAGTACATTGCAGATATTCTTACTAATGTTTAGTATACGAACCGTCACGTAAACAAATTAAAAAAATTAGAGTTCGCCGGTTAAATATACTCCTCTCAAATTACACAAACATCTCAGACAATAACAAATTCTATCGTATTTATTGTCAGTGAAAATTATAGAATATAAAACAACTTTGATAAATAATTATACCTACTTTTCTGACGAAAACAATGCCGTTCTGAACATTTTGGCCGAAACTGTATATATTTTTATAAAATTTTTAAATCCAATAATTTTGTTTTTTTTACAAATTTCTTAAAATTAAGAAAGTGGCCGATTTTAAGAAAGTTTTCTGAAATGGGCCAATGTTTGAGATTCCGATCTACATAACTTCTGTTTGAAACGCACTGGAATATATTACTTACTGGAAATAGTAAATTTAATCATGTAGTTTTCAATTAAAACTAATATGAAAACTTCAAGAATGCTTTTTCAATTTTAAAAACTCATTTTAAAACTTAGGTATCGAAAATTCAGCGGAGGTAACTAATTAACAGGTTTATTCATAATGTCGTATTACATAAATGTTATTTTTAGTGGATGTACGTGTTTGAAGTATCGTGGCGTGGGGCTTCGAGGTTTAAATGAACAACTGATTTACCCACGCCAAGAAGATAAATGAAGGGTAGTATTTGCGGGGAAACACACGGGTACTCCTAACAAAACAAGATAAGACAAAGTTATGCAGCTGTATATTCTATAACAGTTTAAAATGTTATTGAAAAATTTTCACATTGAAAAAACTAAACTCCGTCTTAAATTAAACGCTGGCGTCAAAGTATACAAAATTCATCCGGACTACAATTGCTCAAGATGTGGACATTTGCCGAATGAAATGGAATGCAAACATTTCATAATTTACCTGACCTTGAAACTTTGATCCCTAAAGATATTAAAAAAAGTCATTTTTGTATATTACTCTATCTTACAAGAAAGGACTGTTCGACAAAAGAGAAAATGTTTAAAAATACAAGATTTTATTTTCAAGGAAATTTATTAAAGAATGTACACGTTTGAATTTGTACCAGCAGATCGTTTCAGGAAACTAAATCCGAAATTTTGAAAGTCTGTAACGTATTGTCACAAAGAGGAAATCTTCATACAACAGATTAAGTGATCTAACACAAAATAATATTCAAAGTTTTTGAAAACAAAGGTAAGAGACTTCGTTGCTAATCGAAGTGATATATGGCTTGCATACGTTCAAAAGTACGACGAAGAATGAGATTTAGAAATAGTTAACTTGAATTGTTGACATAAGTTATACCCAGTCTTTTCTTTCACTTCCTGTAACACAGTATGTACTATTGGTAGCTCTGGTTTGCTTGTAGGGGTGGCAAATGATTTTAAAACATGGCCAGCAATACATATTTATAGTAAAATTAACAACAATGCATTTTTAAAGCAAAATGAACAACAATGTATTTTATCTATACATGAAGGAATAAAATTGCATTCAAAATATTTAGATTTCGGCATTAAATAAATCATAGAGGTTGATAAGCCGTTAAAAAATTCAACCAACCAATAATCCTACAACTGTTATTTTATTTAGAAAAATATTAAATTTCTGCATTAAATGTCAAAATGAGTTGATATGCCACAAAACAAACCAAATTATAGTAAAAAGGACAACAATTTATTCCATAGCAAAATGACCACCAATATAATTGATTTGCGTTCAAAATATTTATAGTTGAAGCCATAAACTTATGTTCAAGATATTTAGATCTCGGCATTAAATAACACATAGTGGTGTTGATATGCCGCTAAACAAAATCAACCGAGAAAAACAATCATATAAAATTAATGCAGTTACCTCTCTTATTTAAAAAAAAAATTGGTAAAATAAAATAGAACGAAAAAATGCGTGATTTATTTGAATCTGTTAAATGTTAAAAGGTTTTAAATTTATAATTTTTCATGTAATTTTGTTTGTGCTATGTTCGGAAAATCGATACAATTAAATATAAGTATATGTTATTATATATATATATATATATATATATATATATATATATATATATATATATATATATATATGTATGTATATATATGTATGTATATATATATATATATGTATGTATATATATATATATATATATATATATATATATATATATATACATGTTAAAACAATAGGAAAGTAAAAGCATACAAAAAATTAAAAAAACTGATTGTTTCGCTTTTAAGTTTTAGGAGAGAATTCACGAGGTTGACCTTTATAGCAGAACGGTGCGGTTTCATTACAGGGACTAGAACAAGTGATGGGATATTAATGTTCAGAATGCAAAAGCATGTGCACCTATGTCTTATATATTCTGCTAAACAAAGGGCTCTTTGAACTGCCAGTTAAGCTTGATATATATACGAAGGATATTAGATTAACCTAGAACTTTTACTATAAAAAAGGACCTGCATATAAATGATTTCGGCACGTACACAAAAATAGAATAGGTGCAAGACAAGGGTGTCACATCTCACCGGACATAATCAAACTTTAAAAGGCATCCTGAGATACTGTGATATCCTACCAGGATTCATTACTCGTGACAACAATCTGTCGGTGCAAGGATATATATATATATATATATATATATATATATATATATGTGTGTGTGTGTGTGTGTGTGTGTGTATGTATGTATATTATATATATATATATAAATGCATGTTTCATTAAATAATATAGACAAGTTTTATATATATATATATATATATATATATATATATATATATATATATATATATATATATATACATATATATATAAATGCATGTTTCATTAAATAGTACAGACACGTTTTGCCTATTTATTTTAAGTAAGTTTCTTTCATATTGTCTGATAAGCTTAATCACATTTTCGTTGAAAGACGAAAGGAAAACACCATATTTTATACATGTTTAAATCCAATGTAAGCTTTGGGCTTACATAAGCCATTATCAAATATGACAATTTCAATATATCAAACAACACACGGACGAAAACTTTAAAAAATCTATATTATTTAATGAAAATGCATTAATGGAAAATTGCTGCCTAAATATATATATATATATATATATATATATATATATATATATATATATATATATATATATATATATATATGTATGTATATATGTATGTATATACCCATGAATTATGAGAACGTCGCAGTTTAAATAAATATGCCCTATTTGTCTGTAATATTATTTGCTTAATTATCACGTTGACAAACTGCTGCAAATTTTGATAAATTACGTAGGCGTCTGCTTGTCACCCTAAAAGCCCAAAGGATGTTGGCTTCTCCTATTGCGAAAGACGTTAATAGATCTAAGAGTGTAATAACTCCTTGAATATCTATGCATTATTGCGATAGACGCTGCTTGAAGTCAAACACAAGGGCGGCCACGTAAATGAAATCCCCGGTAGAATCTAGAGATTGAAAGTTTCTCAATCGTGAGACGATTTGACACAGCAGTAGACATTGCGCGTTAGGTAAGCGAAGAATTTGGCCTTGAAGTGTCTCAGCAGACAGTGTCTTGTCATTTATGGGCATCAGAGCTTTATGAATATTCTCTTGTCGCCAAATATCTCTTAATCAAGACGAACCAAAAAGATAGACTGACCTTTGGAAACG
This sequence comes from Acanthosepion esculentum, assembly GCA_964036315.1. NCBI lineage: Eukaryota > Metazoa > Mollusca > Cephalopoda > Sepiida > Sepiidae > Acanthosepion > Acanthosepion esculentum. The sequence goes on from OZ038505.1 coordinate 71,089,425, forward strand.
CTAACGGATCAAAATTAGTTAAGAGTTTCTATTAGTTCATTTTTTTAACAAAAAATACTCTTGATTACTCAAAGCCCAAGATTTACACAACGTTAAAGGTTACTGAATAATTTATACGGGTATAAAGAGAGGAAGTAAGAAGTGTGGATATGTAGAATAGATACTTGTTGACCAAAGATTTGGAGAAATTAAGATTTTAGTGTTTAGAGAATCTTTTTCTCGGGAGTTTGTACCATTTCTGAAGGTAAACCGAGCAACATCTCCTTCTCACAAACCGAATACGAAGGAAATGACAATTATTTAATGATGTCTAATTGGCAAGAAGGGTCCTAGCTCTGTAGGTCTGAACTGACAACGAAAACAAAATAATTGGGCTAGCTTTAACAAGGAGTATATCAAATGGCATCAAAGCATATGTTTTACATAAAAAATGCGAGGGAAATGTCTTTTATGTTGTGAAGTTGTGACTTATTGTTGTGACTGTTTTCTGGCTTGAGTTTTCGCCTTTTAATATTGTCATATATAGAAAAAGATAAGCTTTTATATATTATACGTGCTTAGTCAAAATTATGTCAGAACATAAAAATGCTATAAAAAGCATCACATGTACAAGATGATTTACAGATCGGTCTCAACCAGTCCGCCATCAACACACAAAAAATCAGCAAGTAACAATAGGATTCAAAGCCTGGACACTCATTTCACGATAAATAGATGATACCACTACCCGTATTCTCTCTTTGAGATTCTTGATGTCAGAAACTCTTTTGCTATACACGCTCTTCTTCAGCATACCCCAAAACCATAAATCCCATGGGGTTATATCGGGAGTTATTGGAGGATAAAGCAAAGAAACATCGCAACAGTCCACCGCAGCGTATCCTTCGGTCTGTAAATATGTGGTTGAGACAAGCACGAACAATAACAACATTAACATAACTTTGAATAAGCATATATATATATATATATATATATATATATATATATCATTAAGTTTCTAAATAATGAAAAAATATTAAACCATAAGCAAGAGTTAACGGTTATTTGCCGATATCAACGACTTTTCGCATTAAATAATTAACATAAAAAAATAGATAAACAAATAAATTCCATAGTTTAATAAAAGTCTTAAAAGGTTAGCCCAATCATTAAATTGAAAAAACTTTGTGAAGTCGTCAAAAAAAAAAACAAAATGTACTCCGATCCAAAGCGTTTGTATAAGAAATAGCCATTTGACTAAACAAATAAATAAAGAGATTAATAGATAGGTAATAATAAAACATAATCCTCTCGACACTTAACGACCTGCCGTAACGCCATAAAATATATTTCGCGTTAAAGTAACTAGACGGTGACCTCCACCATCAGATTTGAAAAAGAGACCCCACTATAACCTGACATAAACTTTCCGAAGGTGATTTGTCTGTAGATAAGAATTAACTCTTCGACCACCTAACCAATATGGCCACCTCCAGCCGTTTCCATACTAATTAATGTTGCAAGAGACCATACTTATAAACACGCGCAAACCACAAGATAGTTTATTCGTATATTTTCGCTTGAGGATGAAATGGGACTCGACACCTTAATTCAACTTAATTTCAATAATTATATTGAGGGTATCGGCTCTCGATTTTGAAACATGAGAACTCTTATGTAGCGAAGGAATCATATTTTTTTAAAAATTATTATATATATATATATATATATATATATAGTGCACTTTAAAATATAAAATTACTTCAT
>OZ038505.1:71096170-71121170 GCA_964036315.1 Acanthosepion esculentum
ACTATTTTGTATATCCTTAATAAAATTAACCAACGAACTTAACAGGGCGGAATATGGCTGAAATGAAAATAATCATCTATTTAACATGGATGGAAAGTTGCATGCTAGGAATGACAGTGAGCTGGAAGGTCTCTTGAAAACAGTAACATGTTTCAGTGATTTCAATGGAGTGAAAGTCGGTTTGGGTAAATGTGCTAAAGTCACAATTTTGAGAGGATCGCTACAACACACATAGTCGATTAGCTGAGATACTGAAGTGACAGTCAAAGAATTAGAGCAAGAAGCTTGTGAATATCTCAGTGTAAATGAGCTTAAAGGAATTCACCATAAAGAAATTAGAGTACTGTAGAAGTTTGCGACTGATATCAATAACTGAATTTAATTATGGCCATACCAGTGGTTCAATATAGTTTCACCATCTTGAACTGGACTCTAAATGACATCAGACGAATGGATTCTAAGATAAGAAATATCCTTTCTAAGCATGACATGCACCATCCAAAGGCTGATCCAAACCGTCTATACATATCCCGTTTAAAAAGTTGAAAGTGGTCTTGTTCAGCAGGAATTGTTATACAAGACAACTATTGGCTTTCTAAAATACGTTGGAACAACGAAGGACTGGATGATACAATTAATCTAACAAAACGAAAACAGAAAGAAAATCTTCAATTATGAAAGAAGGTTGTAAATACAAACAAGATTTACAGTAAGTAGATTCTGGAGAAAAGTCAAACAGAACCCAAAAACCAACTGTTGCAGCAAACATTATGAAAAAGAAAGCCATGGATGAACTCTTGAACAAACTGGAAAGACAAACCCCTGTACTCAATTCCTCCACAATATGAGGTTGCTGTTATTGTTTTCCTTTGAAGCAAGAATGAAATGAATAACACCTTTGAAAGACCACCATACAGTAACCATTATCTTTTAAGGATGCACTGGGGGTGTTGGGTTGTGTTTTGGTGACTGACTTGCATCTAACTATTGGCCTATTCTCTTATTGTTGTCAAAGAGTATCTATTTCTAATCGCATGTAATGATTCAATGCAAAACTGGTTATTTTTCCTTAGGTTTGTACTCACACAGTAAGATTACTTGACATCGTTTCATTGTAATCATTTTCATTGGTCTTTTCTCAGTAAAAATATATTAAAAGTAAAATTATTTGGAAAGAAAAAGAGTCAGGAATAAGTCTAAGTCAAGATTTTTTTATATACTAAGGAGGTTACTTCGGTAGACGATCGGATCAACAACTAACCAAAAACTGCGGAATTTCATATGTGACAACCTAATATATGACACCATAAAACTACAGTATTGGATTCCTGGGTACGATCAAAAATTGACAGACAAGCACATTAAAACGATTGCTGGTAGCTTCTTTATGGAACAATTCATTTTCTCACAAGTCTATTATCAAGTTACAGAATGTAGAAACACTGTGCATGTTATATATCAGAATTTGTATAAACAGAATTTACATAAGTGCTAACTTGCCTCACACCAGGTCTCGGGTAATGACTTGTTAATAATCACAAGTACAGCCCACACTCTATGTAAAATATGTGCGATTTTCTTTTAATGATGTCGTTTCTGACCTTAGGTCTCTGGGCGGGACCCGGAAAGAAATGAATGTACACCAGAAATCAAAGGAAACAACAACAACAACAACAATAATAATAATAATAATAATAATAATGTACACACAACTACAGTTCACACCTTACGAAGAGCTCTGTGTAAAATAAGTGCGATTTTTTTTCAAAAATGCTCAGTGGAAAATGCCATGATGTCGTATCTGATGTTAGGTCTCTGGTCAGGGCCCGGAAAGAAATGAGTACACACCAGAAATAAAGGGAAATAAAATAATAATAATAATAATAATAATAATAATAATAATAATAATAATAATAATAATAATAATAAACAAAGAATGCGAATGAAATGGAATCGCGAAGTGTTTCAACATGTCTTGACATCAGCGCACTCGAAAATCCACAAAAGAACCTCAAAGATGAGACATACCAAATATACAGAACTACAGTAGGAACTGGAATAAGACTCTGCCTCAACCTAAATATGCTTGCCAATGTCCGCAGAGACAACGTGCGAAATCAAAGACTCTCAAATGCAAAAATAGATAAGATAAAACTAGATAGAAGACAGAATACAATAAGCCATCACTCAAACAATAATGAAGTGAGAGTGGAAATAAATAATATGATAGAAGATGAGGTAAAAACTGAAATCAATCAGATGCGAAATAATAATCTCTCAGGAAATGAATCTGAAGACTGCAACAGCAGCATAAGCAACTGCAGTTATTCAGATTGTGTCACTGAAGATGAATCAAACAACATTGAATTCCTCAAAAGGTGCTCAGTGGAAAATGTCATGATGCTATTATTGTTCACCATAGTCTATGAATATAGAATCCAGCGCAGTACGTAATCTGTTCAATGAAACAACGTTAACAATTAACACTCACGAGTCAGACACTCTACTGAATCTGACTATATCGCCAATACCAGTCGTCGATATCAAAGGCTGGCCATGTATATACCGGAAAAAACATGGCCGCATTTTATACACGTCCAATTAAATATTTTGAGCCTTCTGATTGGTTAAACTCTTCTATTGGTGAACTATAAAATGAGTCAGCTCATTTTGGCTGGATCACTAGTACACCAGGGTACCCAAAAACTCCAACAATTATATCACTGGTTGGGACCCGGAAAGAAATAAACATCAGAAATCAAAAGAAATAATAATAATAATAATAATAATAATAATAATAATAATAATAACAACAGTAGCTATGGCTACAAAATAAATAACAACATATTCAATCACCTACTATACATGGATGATCTCAAACTCTTTGCCAAAGATGACAATGAGTTGAAGGGCCTACTTAATATTGTAAAATACTTTAGTGACGACATATGCATGAGCTTCGGATTAGATAAATGTGCTAAAGTAACATTTAAGAAAGGTAGAATTTTAGAAGCACCCTTAATAGATTTAGATTTTGCCACGAAGATTAGAGAATTGGAGCATGGTGAAGCTTATAAGTACCTAGGAATTAGTGAGGGAGATGGCATACAACACTCCCAAATGAAAGAGAAGGTAAGAAAGGAGTACTACAGGCGTGTACGCCTGGTACTAAATACCGAGCTAAACTCAAAAAAACGAATATCAGCTATAAACACCTTAGCTGTTCCTGTGGTGCAATACAGCTTTAATGTACTTAACTGGACCATAGCTGAAATTAAGCGAATGGACGCCAAAACGAGAAAGCTCCTCACTTGCTACCGCATGCATCATCCCAAAGCTGATATTGATCGCCTGTATGTGCCCAGATCCGAAGGAGGCAGAGGACTAGTTCAACTAGAACTATCCTACAAAAATACAACAATTGACCTCCAAAGATACTTGGAAAATACAGAAGACTGGATGATGGTATGTGTCAAGGAACAGGAAAGTAGTAAGTATCTCTACTCTGTAGTAAAGGAAGCCGAAAAATTCAAAAGAAGAGCTTCAAATGGGCACAGAAATTCAAATACATCACTGTACACCGGCTGAAGCTGCAAAAAACTTTAAAAAGAATGCAAAGAGAAATGCGACCGACCAGATAAAGAAACTTACCAAACAAGCAGACGTAGACAAAAACTGCACCCATCAGTGGCTACGTAGTGCAGGGTTGAAAGGTGAAACTGAGGGTTTTATAATTGCTGCACAAGACCAATGCTTGTTAACTAGGAATTATCAAGCACATATACTAAAATACTGTGTTAGCCCAAGATGCAGATTCTGTGACAAATATCCAGAAACCATTGATCATCTTATATCAGGTTGCACGATATTGGCATCCACTGAATATAAAACCCGGCATGACAGAGTGGGCCAATATCTGCACTGGAAAATTTGCAACGCCTATGGGAAGGAAACTGGAAGAAATTGGTACGAACACCACCCTGACCCGGTTACGGAGATAGGACCTGTTACAATTCTATGGGACGACACAATACACACTGACAGAACAATCAAAGCCAACCGCCCAGACATTGTTATTAAAGACCACAAACAAAATAAGTACCTCCTTATTGATATGGCAGTCCCTGCAGACTGCAATGTGTCTTTGAAGATATTCGAAAAACTGTCAAAATACAAGGACCTTGAAATAGAAATCTCAAAAATGTGGCACATGGGAACATCAACAATTCCTGTTGTAGTTGGAGCCCTTGGACTGGTTGGAAAAGATTCCAGTAGGCTGATTGAAGGGATCCCTGGAAGTCCATGCCTCAAAGAGATAAAAAAAATTGTTCTGACAAGTACAGCCCACACTTTACGAAGGGCTTTATCTATGTAATTATTTTTTATTTTTTTTGCAGTGGAAAGTGTCATGATGCCATTTCTAAGCTTAGGTCCCTGGGCGGGACCCGGAAAGAAATGTGTAAACGCCAGATATCAAAGGAAATAAAAATAATAATAATAATAATAATCTGTTCCTGTTGTAGTTGGAACTTTGGTTCTGATAATGAAAGGAATTAAAAAAATATAAAAAAAATCTCTGATATAACATTTCTCTAAAAAATCAAAATATATTTCTAACAAGTACATCCGGTATCCTGCGAAGTGCTTTATATATATATATATATATATATATATATATATATATATATATATATATATATATAAATATATAGTTTATAATATTATATATATATATATATATTGTTTATAATATTATATATATATATATATATATATATTGTTTATAATATTATATATATATATATATATATATATATATATATTGTTTATAATATTATATATATATATATATATATTGTTTATATTATATATATATATATATATATTGTTTATATTATATATATATATATATATATTGTTTATAATATTATATATATATATATATATTGTTTATAATATTATATATATATATATATATTGTTTATAATATTATATATATATATATATATTGTTTATAATATTATATATATATATATATATTGTTTATAATATTATATATATATATATATATATATTGTTTATAATATTATATATATATATATATATATTGTTTATAATATTATATATATATATATATATATTGTTTATAATATTATATATATATATATATATATATTGTTTATAATATTATATATATATATATATTGTTTATAATATTATATATATATATATATTGTTTATAATATTATATATATATATATTGTTTATAATATTATATATATATATATTGTTTATAATATTATATATATATATATTGTTTATAATATTATATATATATATATTGTTTATAATATTATATATATATATATTGTTTATAATATTATATATATATATATATTGTTTATAATATTATATATATATATATATTGTTTATAATATTATATATATATATATATTGTTTATAATATTATATATATATATATATTGTTTATAATATTATATATATATATATATTGTTTATAATATTATATATATATATATATATATATATATATATATATATATATATATATATATATATATATATGTATATATATGTATATATATATATATATATGTGTGTTTATATATATGTATATATATATATATAAGTTAAATTCCGAGATCAATTCTGTGGGCAAGACAGATTGGTATAAAATGACAATTGGAAAAATCTTAGATTTTGCCGACGCGTTTCGTCTTCCGACTTTTTCAAGGCAAAAATTAAATCAAAATATCTCTGTTGTTATAGTTACATTAAAAATCAAAATTTAAAACGATATACTCATTTTCCCAAGCCTTTTTTGCTGGTTAATGTAAATTACCTTTGTAGTAAAAGATTTTTCCAATTGTCATTTTATACCAATGTGTCTTGTCCACAGAATTGATCTGGGAATTTAACTGTATTTTCGACATGGAAAATTTTTTTTTTTTAAATCTATTACTATAAAGTTAATTTACATTAACCAGAAAAAGTATGACGATTGCATCTAGCATGAAACAGACTGTCGCCTCTAAGTGTTGACTTCTATGTTCACTTTTATATTTACACACGCTCTATCTCTGATATTGAGCACTTTACCCCATAAATATAGCACATCTTAAGACTATATTTCTACATACATACATATATATATATATGTGTGTGTGTGTGTGTGTGTATAAATATATATATATATATATATATATATATATATATATATATATATATATATATATATCATCTCAAGTACTTGCTTTCAATTAAGTGAATATGAGTCCGGATAAAAAAATTTTTTAATCCACACTGTTATATTTACAATACGTTTGCTTTCCCACCCTATTCTTCCTTACATCTACGTTACACTTGCTTTTCTTTTCTACTTCTTTTCTTTATACATTGACGATAAACTTGCTTTCATCCTCTTTTCTCTTGTTCTCTTCACTCTTCTTCTTCGTCTTTTCCTTCTTCTTCTTCATCTTCTTTCTCCCTACCCCCCTGCTTTCTATTACACTCAACGTTATGCGTTTGACCGTCGTGCGTTTGTTTATTTATTTTTGATAAATAATAATTTAGCGTTCTTCGTGGTTCTCTTTAAAAAGAAATCGTTGGGTGGTCAATTGATAGAAATCTCCTGATGAAGCCGTTAGGTCGAAACCAAGGTCGCGTATTCAACTAACCTCGTAATTTTTAAAGTTAATAGCTCTACATTTTATTTTGCCTTTATTTTATTTTGTTTTCACACGTGTATTGAGCACTGTTTATACTACTGTTTCCTGGTCTAATTTAACTCTGACCATTAACCATTCTCATATATATATATATATATATATATATATATATATATATGTGTGTGTGTGTGTGTGTGTGTGTGTGTATATATATATATATATATGTGTGTGTCTGTGTGTGTATATATATATATATGTGTGTGTGTGTCTGTGTGTGTGTGTATATATATATATATATATATATATTAGCCTTCTCTGGTTCAATTGAATGGAAATAACATCAAATCATGTCTTCACTTGCCCTAGGTCTTTCGTTATAACCGGCATATGATAATAATCTAAATGCACATGATTAAAATAAATTTCAAATAATAATAATAATAGCGAAGATAGGGATTATTGAAGATATGGAAGTAGCTACGGAACATAATTGAAGTGAGTGCACTTGGAACACCTACTAGAATCTTGTAAGAGCTCTTGGGGCAAAGTGGATTTGTAGATCACCAAAAGACTGGCATAATTTTCCTTCTGACCATTCTCCAAAATGTTCTTGTGTTGTAAGGAGTCGGGTTGACATCAGGCCTCAAGAACAGAAACTCCATTGATTTCACTACTGTGCCACCCCATAATAAAACTAATTTACGCTCTCATTGTTATGACTCTGCCATGTGATAAAATATGTTTGTTAAAGAATATGGCGAAGTAATTAAATCCGTCCTGGGTATGACGATAAACTACATACATAATTTACATAGATAAAGCCCTTCATAACGTATGGGCTATAGTCGTGAGAACAATTTTTGTATTTCTTTAAGGCCTGGACTAGCAGCAATCCCTTCAGTGAGTCTATTGGAATCTTGCTTTGCCCAAATTCTGATGTTAATTAATACATAACGTATATAGTGTTTATGCTACACCCCAGCAGCAGGTCATCTGATCGGGAGGTTTTGTGGAGCGTGGATCCACCTCTTAATTTCTGTTGCTGCCAGGGACTAGCACCTGAGGTCGTAGCACCAGTTATGGACCAAGTTATGGACTAATATTTAACCCTAATCTGTGGACAAAACTCTGTGTAAGTATACAAAAATGGTATAGTATAAATACTAGCAATTCATTTTCATTGTAAAAAAATGCTACAAATACATTATTGTAAACAATTAAAAAATAAAAATTACCAGCAATGCATTTTTTTAAAGAAATTATTAATGCTCCCAAGAAAATTTACTTTCGAGATTAAATGACCCATGAGGTGTTGATATGCCGTTAAACAAACAAATAAATTAATAAAATAATTAAATATAAAGATATTGAAATTAAAACCGAAAAAGAATGTTATATTTTGAAATAACTGTCATATTTAAATATATTGATCTCTTGGTACGATCAAGAAAGGTACAGATATAAACATCGATTGATTGGAAAAGGTTCCAATAGACTCATTGAATGGCCCATGCGTTAAAGAAAGACAAACAATTCTACTCACAAGTACAGTAGAATGTAAGAAGAAGAAGAAGAAGAAGAAGAAGAAGAAGAAGAAGAAGAAGAAGAAGAAGAAGAAGAAATAATAAGAAATAATAATAATAATAGTAATAATAGTAATAATAATAACAACAACAACAATAACCACCCTGACCCGGTTACGGAGTTAGGACCTGTTACAATTCTATGGGACTACACAATACACACTGACAGAACAATCAAAGCCAACCGCCCAGACATTGTTATTAAAGATCACAAACAAAATGAGTGCCTCCTTACTGATATGGCAGTCCCTGCAGACTGCAATGTGTCTTTGAAGATATTCGAAAAACTGTCAAAATACAAGGACCTTGAAATAGAAATCTCAAAAATGTGGCACATGGGAACATCAACAATCCCTGTTGTAGTTGGAGCCCTTGGACTGGTTGGAAAAGATTCCAGTAGGCTCATTGAAGGGATCCCTGGAAGTCCATGCCTCAAAAAGATACAAAAAATTGTTCTGACAAGTACAGCCCACACTTTACGAAGGGCTTTATCTATGTAATTATTATTATTTTTAATTTTTTTTCTTTGTAGTGGAAAGTGTCATGATGCCATTTCTAACCTTAGGTCCCTGGGCGGGACCCGGAAAGTAATGTGTAAACGCCAGATATCAAAGGAAATAAAAATAATAATAATAAAGTAGGAGAATAATGTAACACATCATAACTAAATCTAGTGGGTTTAGATATAATGTATACAAAAAAAACATAAGTACTGAGAGGAAATTAAATAGGGTTAATCTTGTAAAGAAGAAATCGGTTTTACCACGTAGACAAATTTTATTAGGGAAGACCTGTTGCTGTCCCAGAATATAAAATAATGATTTACTCTGCGAGTTAGCCATCTACACCGAGAATCGATTCCCAGCCAAAATACCGGATTAGATGGCCGTAAGTAAAAAGAGAGTCTGAATTTTTTTTCATGAATTATGCATTTTTAACTTCTATATATATTTATTTAAAAGTTATCTTCCTTTGTATTGATTCGAGATAGAGAGTTCCTGGGCTACAGATTAAGAGGCCGACTTCATGGGGAATTGTGGGAAATATAACGGTTCAGCATAGACACGAACATGTTAAGATTATAGTGATCGGGGTAACATCCTCTTGGGAGTCGGTTCCTCAAATAGCGGTTCATGGGAAGAAACTACTCCAGTGGAACTTACATCATACGAATGAAATACGAAGGGAATGAGGGTGAATATCCTACAAAGGGCGTAGCATGACGGTCTTAGCCGTGAAGGTCAGGACTAGTGGAACGAAGAAATGTAGTTCGTCTGAACACTTTTTATGAAAATAGCCATAGAGTAGCGAGAGGTTTACGACGTTTCATCTGCGGGGAAAGTGGTTGTAGCGTGGGGGGATACTTCACCTTACACAAGGATTCGTAGACGCTTTTGGAGTCTATCAAGACTGGGATGTGAAGCCTGGGCAGCTAATTATTGGTCTTATCTGGCTCTTGTAAAGTTAGTGGATAGTTGTAGAGGCTGGGTTCTTACTGGAGTGGTACAGGGAACCGAACATTTAGTCGGCATCCTTAGCAGTGGATCATAACGAACGAGTTCCACTTGAGGTATGGGTTGAGTTAAGATCCTAATAGGAGCTCAAGGACCGGGAGATCAAGTGCATCGCGACCGGTGAAAATTTAGAACAGTTATAAAGTGTAAAATTAGAAATGATCTGAAACAAAAGGACTTGTATCTACCCATAAATGTACAATGATGTGCAGGTTGTATACTGAACAGAAATCTAGGATGGCATAAGGTAATGCTTTGGAGAGCAGGGGGAAAAATGAAATAGACAAGAATTGTATGAATGTACGAGATTAGCAAGTGTTATAAGGAATCGAACATTTTTCCATCTAGGTTGGCACCTAGGTCCCACCCTTTCACAGATTCTTCTCTCGCACTTCCCGACATTGAAACTCCCTTCCTCTTACTTGCTTCCTTGATAACTATAATCTTCACAAATATAAATGTTATGTGAATCGACATCATCTGATGTATTGATCTTGATTCCCATCCTTTCTTGAACCTTCTCTCAAACACCTCTCTTTTCTCTTACTTTCACACTCTGTAACCCCTTGCGTGTTAATAGCACTCCTTCATTGCTTAGGTTGAAGTGCTTAAAAATACTAATACATTGTAAATCTCATTCGAGGTAATGTGAATTTGAGGCTCTTGCCTAACGTTTGCCATTATTAGCGATTTACAATAATCCTCTCTCTCTCCAGATTCCATCTTACATATCTACAAGTCTACCATTCGACGATGCCTAGAATACTGCTGCCACATATGGGCTGGTGCTCCTGGTATATATTTAGAGATTCTTGATAAAATCCGCAATAGTATTGATCCTGACATGGCCTCTCGACTTCAGTGACTTTCCCACCGCCGCAATGATGCCAGTCTATGTCTTTTCTACAAAGAAAACTTTCATGAAATTTTGTTTTAAATGAAGTGTCAATTGTTATCAACTATCTTCCTGATGACACTTCTATTGATCTCAGATCTTTTGAAACGTTTTTTTTTTTACTCATTCATTTGCTTGCGGTAATATAATTTTAAAAGATCAGCAAACACATTTAATATGCTAAATGACCTTATGTCCTTAATTATTAAAACTAAGCGATTTATAAATTTGCTATTAACCCCGCCAAAACTAATGTGCTTTCTTTTAACCAATACAAAGAACTATCTTTTCGTTCCATCAACATGGCTGATGTCAAACTTCAAGAGAACAACACTTTGGTACTTCTTGGTTTCGCGCTTTTCACAGGCATGAAATGGAGTGATTGTATTGAATCAATTGTTAGATCTACTGCAAGGAAAGTTGGTTCGCTATGTTGTACCAGGCAGTTCTCCTCATCAGAATGTCTTTGTCACATTTATAAATCTACAATTCGTCCTTTCATTGAATATTGCTGTAATATCCGGTATAGTACTCCTGCTACTTATCTAAAGATTCTTGACAAAATTCCTTTAAGCGTCTGTAATGTAATCGATCCTGACCTGGCATCTAGACATTTGTTACTTTCCCACCGATGTGATGTGGCTTCACTCGGGCTTTTCTACAAATATGTTCATGGCAATTGTGCGGACGAGGTACTCTGCTTTGCGTTTCGTCAGTATAAATTTAACTGTTGTTACTAGACTGGCAAATGCTTCTACCCATTTTACTCTTTAACTAGATAATGGAACCATAAAGTGTATTCTAACAGCCTTTTCTCGCCTGTAGAACACCCTTCCAATTTATTTCTTCCCTACCACCTACACTGTTTAAATAATTAAACGCAACGCCAATCGCCATTTTCAGTCTCCCTGAATCATGTTCCTTCTTCTCCTCACTAACATTTTCTTGATCTCTATCCCGTCTGTAACACCCCCCCCGCAGAATCCTAGTGGCATTGCTGAGCGTCCTGTATATGACGATAAACTAAATTCGCCTCCTGGGTAAGACGATAAACTACCTCCGACAACAAGGCCTCTGATCAGGATGTTTTGAGGAGCATGAAACCACCTCTTAATTACTGGTGTTCCCAGGTCCACCCTGACCCAGAGTGATAACACCTTTTAGGGTTCCATCTATGGACCAAATAGTTAACCTCCAAAATGGGATGAAAATACTATGAAAGTGTAAAAACAGCCTTTAATACCAGCAATACATTTTTGAAAAAAATATTAGCAGCAGTAGATTTTTGGGGAAAAAAATATTACCAGCAATAAAAACTTGTCGACATTAAATAACCCAATGAGGTTGATATACCGTAAAACAAACAAATCCAAACCAAACCTTATTTAATTATTCTCAGTTATGTGCCATGAGGGATACACACATACATCTTTCGATAGAGGACGGACGAGGCAGATTTTTTCCCGCATTAGGTTTTCATTTCTGTCTGCGGTAGATATAGTTGCCATCCAAGGCTATAGAACTCGGTCTGTCTGCTATTTACCCATAGCTGGGGGGAAGAAGAAAAGTATTCCGGATTTAATTCATACTTTTTCTATTCATATTTCCCTCTCTCACTCTATTTTCCTTTCCCCTCCCTATGTCTATCTCTCTTTCTCTTCCCCCTATAAAACCTTATATTGAAATATCTGTCTTTCTCCCCCTGTTTTTTTGTTTCCACTTTTAATATTTAAATTTTATCCTTTTTCTTTTTTCTCTCTTTCTCTCTTCCTTTCTTTCTTTTTTCTCTTGGGTCTGAATAAATTGATATCCATTTATTACTAGAAATACTTTATGAAAGAAAAAAAAACATATTACCAGTAATAAAAATCTTGCTGGCAATAAATAACCAGTTTAGTTTGATATACCGTAAAACAAACCTAACCAAAGCATCGTTGGCTTTCTTAGGGTGAATATTTCTGCCATATTTGGTTTGGTGCATTTGTTATATATCTGGAGACAAGATGCGGTCTGTAATATGATAAAGCTTGATCTGGCATCTGGATTTCTGTCACTTCTCCAACCGGCGGGTCATGGCTTCTCTTTGTGTTTTCTATAAATAATTTCCTGGTAATTATTCTAAAGATATTTCTTTTTGAAATCTCGACCTCGTGAATTTAAGCGTAATTCTACATTGGCAACTAGGTTTCATCGTTCTATTGTTGAAATAGCTAGACGTAACCGTATGTTCTATTCAAATTTCAAGTTTTTTTTCTCGCACTTATTACCAGTGAACCTCTCTTCTGGTTTCTGTCTTCCGTGGCAATCTTCAAAAATTTAAATGCAACCACAATCGTCATCGTATGTCTTCGAGAAACCTGTTCTTTTATTGTCCTTGCTCTTCAATGGTACTTTCTCTTCATTTATCTTTTACTCTTAGTAAACCTTTATGTCCTTGTAGCATTATCACCTTCCTTGGGGTGAAATGATTAAAAATAAGCGCACCTATTTCACAGTCGTATTTCTATCAGCGATCCGTTACTCTAACCCTTCAGCTATACCGGCATTTTTTTCTTCTCTCGATCTGTTGTTAGTCGAAATACAACTTTACAATCGCGTGAGGCTTAAGTAAAAGCTCGTAGAGAATGGTCACTGTTACCAATTTCTAGACTAGAAATAGGTTAAAATAGTGGATAAGTCGGCGCTTGGGTGGCCCGGGATTGGGAGAGACTGGGTCTCTTTTATTGATTCTTGTAAATGTGTCCTGACAGCTTTCACTGTTTGAGGCAAAGGCCAATTCACCATGTCCTCGTGGAGTGGATTGTAATTGAAGAACTACGATCAGTTATAATCCAGGATCCTTCGAAGAAAGAAGAGTTAGATGTGAAATTGTGGGAGTTGTTAGGAGCTGACGGCCGCTGGTAGATGGAAGTGCATATAAAGAATTAAAAGAAAAAGAAAAAAAAAACACGGAGGAATGAAATAGGAGGGAGCTTTTAGGAACAGGGCGAGAAAGTGAAATTGAATGTGACGATATTTTGGAATAAAACCGAAATTGAATGGGGAAAAGAAGAGAAGCGGGAAAGAGGTCGAATAAATCAAATAAAAAAAGAATGAAATAAAGAAAGAAAAATGTAACATGTTTTCTTGAAAAGAAGGCAATAGATATGAAGAAAAGATATCGAATGTAAAAGTAATTTAAGAAAAATAACAAAGGTAAAATGAAAATAAAGAAACCAAAGATTACGAGGGAAAGAGAGAAAAAAAAAACAGAAATATACAAGAATTAATCGAACGGAAAATAACGCTGAAGTTTAAAAAAGGGGAGATAATCGAAACAGAAAACCAGGCGAATAAAAACTTGGACGAGATTGATGAAAACTTGAAGCAAAATAAGAAAAACAAGAGATATAATTGTCTTGAATAAACCACTAAAAAAAGAACGAAAAAAAAAAGACGTTGTTTGTGATGAAGAAGTCGATAAAGAAATGATAGAAGAAACAATGAAAAAGAAAAAGAAAAAGAAAAAAGAATTATTCGAAATAAATTTACACAAAAGCGGTAAACAGAAAGAATTCACAATTTAAAAAAAAATAAAACCGAAAAGAAGGAAAAATGAAACGGAGAGTAAACAAGATAATCAGAAATGTCGGAGAATTTCTTTTTACGGATTAGAAATATGTATATTTTTATTTACAGATTGGAAACGTTTTTTAAAAAATAAATGAAAGAATAATGCTGAAAGAAAAACAAATGCCGTAATTCCCCATGTATAATACGCATTTTTTCTAAAAATATAATAAGCAAAATCAGGGGCGTATTATGCACAGCTAAAAAAAATCTTTAAAAAATTGCCGTAAAATAAAATAATCATAAAACTAAATTAGAATAATATTATTCTATGTTTAAAAGCATTTTTTTTAAATAAAAGTAGGAAACACTGGCCCTAATGAAATTGGAGAGGTACAATTTATAGGGTTTAATTCCCAAACAAGGGGTGCGTATTATGTGTGAGTAGAAGTATTTTCCCACACTTTCAGCACAATTTTTGAAGGCGCATGGGGAATTACGGTAGTTAGTAGACAAGGGAAGACGGAACTGAATGACTCCGATTAAACCGGACGTGTTAAGACAAAATTAAATTCAGAAATTGATTTCATTTGAGAAATTTTTCGTGCAAAATATCACAATATATAACACCTAATTGGGCACCTCGAGGTGGTGTAATGGTTAGCAAACTTGTCTCGCTAGAACAATTACGTCTGAGTAGTGAGTTCGATCCTCACTGGGTGCCCCTTACTTTCGGCCTTGTGCCACATCCAAGCGTAGCTTGGAAAAATCACTATATAACACCTAATTTTGGGCCCTTTGGCGTCGTGTAATGGTTAGCACACTTATCTCGCTAAATCAGTTAAGGCTTAGTAGTGACTTCAATCGTCACTGGGTGCGCCCTACTTTCGGCTTTGTGCCGCATCTAAGCTACGCTTGGAAAATCACTATTTCACCTAAGTTGATGTCACTTGTCTATATGCGTATGCCGTAATTTGGAAATGTTAAATTAATCTTGATTGTTACTTTTCTGCTAGTGTGTAAGGCTGATATGTATGCCAATCAACATTTTAAATTTATTGTTCAACCTTTTGTTCAAATTGTTAAAAAAATATTTTACCATAACACCATTCAATATACATTATTTATCGTTTTAAATATTTTCATGGTAACTGTTCGGAGGCGCTCTGCATAATGGTACCTAGACAATTTGAATTTAAGCTCAGTACTGGACTGGCGCCATGTTCTCATCGATTTACAGTTGGGCTGGTGAGACGTAGCCGTAAGTTCAATCTATGCTAACAGCATCTTTTCTCGCACTACTCGCTTGTGGGACTCTCACCCGGCTCCATGCCTTTCAGCAAACATCAAAATTTTAAAATACATTTTCAATCTCTATCTAATGTCCTCCTGATTAATTTTCTCTTCTTCTTTCCTCATTCTTAATGTTTATGTTCCTAATTCTTCCACACCCTGTAACCATCTTCTCTCTTCGGGCCTTGCATGGAGTGATGCTGAATAAAACGAATGCCAGCGTAACGCTACGGTAGAACGGTTCAGTAACTGGAACAAGGATTAATCAATACAGTCACGCCAATATTATAAAAGACAATATGAACAATTTTCATAGGTGCGATAATTCATCTGGGTCTGCGATAGCTAAGTATTAAAAAAATTATCAGTCGTCTCGGTTCCATAACCAACACTCTTCGTGCTGAGGAAAGCTCACTCTGATTTTCACTTTAAGATACTAGTGTCATTTTTTTTATCATTTCACGACAAGCAAGGAAAAAAAGCCACGAAGGAGCAATTGGGTTAGAGTGTTAGAGAATATGAGAAAAATAATATCAAGGAGAGAAAACAATAAAAGAACAAGAATATTAGAAGACAGAAGATAACGATTGACATTAAATGTTTGATGATCAAAGTTCACTGGGAAGTAAGAAGCCGGAAGAAAGTTCTACGAAGGAGAATTGCGATACATAAAAATATTAGCACAGTTACATCTAACTACTTCAACTGTAAAATCTAATACTAAGCTTAAATTCGGGAAACAGAGGTACTGAAGAAGAATATTCATATGAACAATTATCATGAAATTACATTTTATTCATCGGTGTTGTTGAAAGTCTTCAAGTAAAGTGGTTTCTGTTATTTGGTACAGTTCTTTGTGATAATGTGGCGCAAATCTACAAAGTTCGAAGAGGAATGGTACGCGCTAATACCTACGTGGCTTCATTTGCTCGAATCTAATTTTAATTTCCCCAGACTCAAATTATGTGAGCGTCACAGATGCCGATGTGGAGCCTCCATCGATGAGTTTGGTTTGCATCCTCTCTCCTATCGTCGTAGTGCCGGCCGCTTTCCACGGCATGCAGCAAATAACGACATCATCAAAAGAGGTTTGGATGCAGCTGGGTTCCCTTCCCAAATCGAACCCGTAGGCCTCGACCGTGGTGATGGAAAGCGGTCGGATGGCATTACCATCTTCCCTTTTAAAATGGGTAAGTCGTTGATTTGGGATGCGACCTGTGCAGATACATTTTCGGCCGGTAATTTGATCAGGTCCGCGGTTGAGCCGGGGCTCGTCGCCCGAGACGGAGAGATAAAAAAAATCTTCAGGGCTTATTGGCCCTCGTTCGATGGCGTTTCTTCGGAGAATTGGCGCGATTGCGCCTCAATTAAGAAACGAGCCTCGCGAAACGGAGTGGCTCTTGCAGCGTGTCTCACTGGCGACGGTTCGAGGTAATGCTTTCTCCATCATAGCGGCTGGCAGAGGGTAGAAAAAATTATTTATAGTTACGTTGTTCTGGAATTGTCATCATTGGTCGACTGAACTTGCTTTGTTTCAATGACTTTTGTTTTGTTATTATTTCCCCGTTGTTTTAATGTTCAGAACATGTTATTCTCAGCGTTCGTGTAAAGAAACGACATCTCTGTCGCGTCAAATGTCTTCAATTGTAAGCAAACTGCGCCTTCTACACTGCTATATCAGAGATTAGATATTACATATGACCTTTGGGATTTTTTTTTATTCTAACGAGACTTTTCTATTTTGAAATACATTGCTTAGTTTCTGGGGAGCATGTTTCTCTATTTCAAAGCAACTAAGAATAGCTGTACTAGTGAAATAGATTAAAAACAGAATTTAAGAGATGAAAGACATTTCAGAAAAATAATAATAGATGAAATAAAGAAATTTTGAAAAGAAAAAAACCGTCACAGGGAGAAATACAAAAAACTAATTCATTTATAATAACAAAAATGTATTAAAATTATTGGGATGCACAAATAATTGGGAAGAGACTAATTTGCCGGTCCCAGTAAAATAGACAAACGGGCTTTCAAGTTTATTTTCCCGGGCTCGGTAAAATAGACCCCCCATGCAATTTTGTCGGTAAATATTTTTTATTATTATGAAGGCCGGCAGCTTTAAAGATAACAGCATACATATTTAACACAGAAGTTTATTTAGTTTCACCATCAATTGTTGGGACAATTACAAAAGTATTCCACTATTAAGTGTTAAAACACAATTTAAAATCATTTATTCATTATCAATTATTAAAAGAAAAACAGAAATCTATTTTAAGCACTACAGTCTCTGCAAATCTAGAACTTGCCCTTGAGCATGGTTCTTTTGCCAATACACTTCAGATGCACCCACTAAAGACAAGAGTCACATATCCCGGAATCCATATTGTGCAAGTCCTGCCTACACAGCTTACACAACCACCTTGTTGACGCCACTCAACTATAATATATTCTTAGTTTTAAGAACTATTTATATTTAACTGCAAAATAGCCTTGGTCCCTGTTTTACCTGGACCGGCAAAATAGCCCATTCGAAAATAATTATCCACACTAAGTTTCATTTAACAACTCCGCCCGACGGTAAATTTACAGATTATGAACGATTTGTGGTTCATTTCAAGCCGGAACATATTTTGGATTGTAAGAATATTTGTTATTACTATTGACTATTGCATGATCAATGTTTTTAGAAGAGCAATAATATTTTCCAGGTCTTCTGCTAGAACGTTGGTTCACTGCGCCGTCCTAGACAATTCATGACTTCGGAATTATTCTAGCACATTTATAAATCTACCATTCGTCCTTGCATGTCTTGTCTAGGGCTCCTGTTACTCATCTCGACATTCTTGACAAAACTCCAAGTGGCTTTAATGTGATCAATCCTGTCCTCTGATCTTGATTTCAGTCACTTTTTCATCGAAATGGCGTGAATTCCCTCTGTCTTTTCTGAAAATATTTTCATGACAATTGTTCTGATGAGTTGTTAGTTCATCTGCTGCATTTAAGTTTGCTATTAGATTGGCAACTAGGTATTTTTTTTTTTTAAGCGTATCACCCCAAGCAAGGCTGGAGGCCACTATCACGCATGGGGTTACAGAAGGGTTGGAGGAACAGCAGATAGGAGTGGTAAAGGAGAGGATGTGGAGAAAGAGAAAGACGGATGGTCAATCAAGGCAAGGGGGTTACAGAAGATTTGGAGCGAGAGCAGATAGGAATGAAAGATGAAAGGATGTGGAGAAGGGAAGTGGATAGATCAAGGCAACTGGAGATGTCGATTGACGCTACACTTAAACCGTTGGAGATTGTATTTGTCAGGGAAACAGTAATATGGAAGGGAGTTCCATAGGCGAGATGTGCGAGACATGAAGCTATTGGAGTAGAAGAGACGTCTACATCTAACAGTTTCAACGGTGAAGGGGTGGGAACGAGATGCTAGCCTCGTAGGACGTTTAAATTCATGAGGCCTAGGGACAAGCGAAAGCAACTCCTCGGAGCAATTACCGTGAAAGTACTTGTAGAAAAGGCAGAGCGATGCAACATCGCGTCTGTACCATTTTACTGTTGAACTACACTACAGTTCAAAAATTTGAAGACACTCCCAGTGTTAGCATGGGATATACTTGACAGACGAATGAAAAAAAAAATTCAAACGTGCTCTTCGAGTCATTGAAAAAAAAAATGGCATCCATTATCAAACTTATACTTTGAGAAACTTTTGCAACGAATGCAGTAATCAAGACTAAAGGAGGCTATTTTGACGAGCGCGTTTCTTTCTTTTTGTCATAATAAAATTTCTAATAAAAAATCATGTTTAAATTTTTTTAACTATGTACAGTAATTTTCTCTTATTTAAAATACGAAACAATTACATTTTGGGACAATTTAAAAATTATCTGGGGTCGCATCAAGCTTTTTAAATGTATTGTAGATGCAACTGTTAGTTCTGTTCAAATAATTTAGGTTCTCGCCTGTGGAACTGATTTTCCGATTTACTGTTTCCTTGCTACCTCAATCTTCAAAGATTTAAATGCAACGTATGATCTCGTATGAACTCGTATGTTCTTCCGTAGTGAAAATTACCAATGACTTAAAACAATTAGAAAATCATCAACAAATGTTTACAAAATTTCAGAAACATTTTACCTAATCATTATTTATGTATATGATTATGTATGAAAGAGAGTGTGAGTGAACAAGTGAGGATGAAAGAAAACAAAACAACATTTATAGAAACGTTATTTTCCTAATGAAATTAAGCGTGTTATTCGAAAGACCAGACGAGATGCAGTTAGACTATAATTTCTCAATACCATTCTACTAGGTAAGAATTTTCGAGTGGAATATTCCTTTTTTTCGCCATTTCATTCAAACGGAAAAAAAGTGATGATCAATAGAGAAGTGAAATTTCGACAATAAAAACAAACGCTGAGAGTAAAATAGAAAGAAAGACAAATACGAATGTCACATAAAAAGTGAAATACGGTTTGTCTTAAAAAACGAGCGATTAAAAAAATGGAAAAAAAAAGAATGAAATCCAGAGAAATAGAGGAAATGAAGAACAAGAACGCAATATTAGATGAATAATGTAAAGACGGAAAAAAATAAGATGCTGTGTTAAAAAGGGAGATAATTAAAAAAGGGAGGTAATCTATTTTTAGCCATGAGCAGATCAGAATGTACGTGAGAGATTCATGGAAGATTAAAGTTTAAAGACAATAAAATCCACGTTGCTAACCGAACGCTCCTCTGTGGCCGAAACGGTTAAGCACGTCAGGCTATATGACGGTTCCGTATAGGATACAGGTTCGATTCCTGTCGGAGGACGAAAAATTTCTATGAAAATTTCTCGGGCATTCAGGCCGGTAAATTTTTAATACTTTTTATTATAAAACAGAGCATTTACTTAAATATTTGTATCTATAAAAAGAATGTATAAACATAAAATGTCTTTCTATATAACTGAGATGAGGTATTATGTACAGTATTTACATTAGTCGGACTATTGTCCTCATCTTTGTCGCCATATTTGTCACAATGGGATCAGGTTGAGATCATAGACAGGGAACACCAATGGAAAATTTGTAAACTTAGGGGATCAGCACATATGCTAAGCCACAAAAATCTCCTGAGTGGGCCAAGCATAGAAACGAATACAATATGGGAACCAGTAATAAGGAGTGCCAGAGAACAGCAATGATAACAAAAAAGTCGCAATATGAGATCTGGTACAAACATGCAATGATAACAGCAAAATTGCAATATGAGTACTGGTAAAAAAGGTTGCTGAAAAATTAGGTTTATAATACTCAGAAATTCATACCTATATGTCCTCAAGGATACATGGTACAGTGGATAAAGGTGTTGGTTAGATCCAGTGACAGACCCAAAGAGTGTGAGTTCAATACCCAGTTCAGGGAGAACTTTCAGAGGGAAAATTACCAGGAGATAACTGATAACTGACATCCATCAAACATGGCTCGTGGAACTAGAACAGTCTACCCCAGTGATCGAAATAAAGGGTTCGGTTCGAAATTCCAACCACCTGAAGAAGGCCGGAGCGTACAACGGCCGAAACGTTGTGACAAATATGGCGACAAAATTGAGGACAATAGTCCGACTAATGTAAATACTATAAAATGTCTTAATATATATATATATAATCTATAATGATCAGGTTTTTGCAGTCGGATGTAATTGTTGCTTTATCCCAATAAAAATTACGTATCTTAGTTATAGTTTTGTTCCTGCAATGCCTTTAAAATTCTATATTGAAGAATCAGGCTGTTTTCATTTTAAGTTACAAAGGTGTATTAATTGCTGTATAAAATAATGAAACGAGCGAAATATTCTTCATTTTGTTAAAAGAAATTGCATAAAAATCAGGTTTCTTTAGGCTTTGCTATTTATAACGGGAATACAGCAAATGTCATACATCGAAAGCAGATTATTGCAGGTGCACCCAGATTTTTTTAATTTACTGACATACTAAAATCGCGTCTGCAAATATGATAACAACATATTTATTAAATTCAATTAATAAGTTTATTTTATATATTATTTATAATAACTTAATAAAAATGTAAAAAATAAACTGCAAGATATATCTTCTATGGAGTAAGCTATAAATTCTACAATGAATTTAAATTCCATAATATAGAAGTATGCTGTAGACTCTATGAATGCAATAAAATTAGGTTCTTGCTTAATAGACGCCGATAGCTAATGCTGAGCGAGTTTCTTTATAAAAAGGGAGGTAATTGAGGCAGAATAACAAGTGGGAAATGGTTGAATTTAATTAAAAAGTAACTGAAAACAGATAGGAATAGCGTGAGAGAGAAAGGTTTCAAAGAGGACTAAAGAAAGGTTATAAAATAATGGAAGTTGCTGGAAAAATAAATTAAAAAGTAAGCAAAATCCACCGAATGAAGACGGCCACCACTGAGCGGGTTAGTCAGCTAAATGGTCCGATAAAAACTTTTTCAGGGGTGTAATTACTTTGATATCTAAGCATTGAGTCTAGATTTCACGCCAGACTGCAACGAAAAAGAGTGAATAACTTCGGGAATCTTGTGTAACTCTATATTTATTAAGTAAACCTTGTTAGATCTTTAGTTAAAATAACAATCCTTACCAGTCCCGGTTGCTCTATTCATCTATCCTTCCGCCACTCTGAGATATATTCGGAATGTTTAACATTACTTACTTAAGCTGCTTTTGTACTTTGTTTGTTTGTGTAGTGGGTTCGATTGTCGTCGGGTAATACACTTTTGTCTAATTTTTATGTATGTTGTCTTTCTTCAGGACGTGGGCAATCATGTTTTTTCACAACATACTATCATTCGTACCTCTTAGCAATATACCAGCAGCATAGCCCGGCGTTGCCCGGGCTTGATTCAAAAATCGTAAGACTCATACAGCAATCGCTATCATTTGACTTAAAATATTTGTGCCCTCCCTTGCCTTCAAAGGAGTGCCCTTTGCTGTGCTGATGTTGCTACATGCCTTACGTCTTGCCTGTCTCACACTGCGAATTTTTTAAAGCTCTATACTAAACATTAAATCTGTTACGAAAAAAGAACTAAACAAAATGAACATAAAACGATCAGCTTTAAAAAAGGACTAGGAACTGGAAAAACCGAATGGAAAAAGAATCTTAACAACAAATACTTTTTCACGCCCAACTCAGTCCTGCGGAATCAGAATCAACGTTGATTTTAAGCAAGCGAATGAGACAAATGGAGTAAAGTGCCATGCAGATTTAAATTTTTCCCACTTGTGACTAATGCAGGTATCAATTTATTTTGCATGCTAGCATGCTAGTTAACATTCGTGTCAGTCAGCTGTTGGCTAACACGCTGGCCAATAGAATATTCCTGCCTATTTGTGTGAGCCAGCTATAGGCTGTCACTCTGGCCAGTAGAAAATGTCCGCAAACTACATGAAAACTGCCGTAGAAGCATGAAAAAATCGATTATTTCCACTATCGATGGGAGTTGGGAAATGCAACGTCGGTCTCGGCTTTTACACTAACTTGGAGCATGTGCATATGAATTTTGGTGCAAATCCGTCGAAAATTGCGGCCGGGCATTCGTTACATACACATACACACACACACACACACACACACACACACACACACACACACACACACACACACACACACACACACACAGCCTTTTATAGATAGAGATTTACCTTATTACATATTATCCTATAAGAACCGGTGCCCCTGCTATTAACCTTGAGCTTCTAGATAAAATCAGAAGAATCTGCAATATTATTGGTCCTGATCTGGCGGCTCGGCTTCAGTCAATTTCCTGCCGCCTTAGGGTTGTCGCTCTGTGTCTTTTCTATAAATACTTTCATGGTAATTGTTCGGGTGAGCTCTTCGTTATGGTACCTGGACTTTTAGAATTTAACTGCAGTGCTAGAATGGTATCGAGATTTCATCAATTTACGGTTTAGTTGGCTAGACGTAGACGTAAGTTCTATGCTAAGAGTTTCTTTAATCGTACTTCTCGCTTACGGAACTCCCTTCCGACTCCATGCTTTCCAACCCAATTGAATCTGCAAATATGTAAATGCAACGTCAATCGTTATCTATTGTCCTCCTGATTACTCCGTCTAAGCTACATCCGCCTCCTGGGTATGACGATAAACTACACCCGCCTCCTGGGTATGACGATAAACTACATCAGCCTCCTGGGTATGACGATAAGCTACATCCGCCTCCTGGGTATGACGATAAGCTACATCCGCCTCCTGGGTATGACGATAAACTACACCCGCCTCCTGGGTATGACGATAAACTACGTCCAACACAAAGGCCGTTTTTGAAAAAATAATGTTGCCGGCTATACATTTTTGGAAAAAAAGTATTACCAGCTATACGTTTTGGAAAGGGTAATGTTGCCAGCAATGCGTTTTTAAAAAAAATAATATTACCAGCTATACATTTTTGAAAAAATAATATTGCCAGCTATACGTTTTTTTTTTTTTTTTAAATATTACCTGCTATATGCTTTTGGGATAATAAGCAATATATTTTTGAAAAAAATAAAATAAAATATATATTACCAGCTAAACATTTTTTTAAATAAAAAGAAAAATATTACCAGTGATACATACTTGAAAGTAAATTATTACCAGGAATAGATTTTTTGAAGGAAAAGTATTACCAGAAGTAGATTTAAAAAAAAAAAAAATACCAACAATAAAAATTTTGTCGACATTAAATGACCAATTGAAGTTGATATGCCGTAACACCAAGACAAACCAAACCAAACCTGATTACTGTTTCCTCTTCCGGTTCATTATTAATGTTTCTGGTCTTAATTCTTCCACACGATGTAACCCCTAGTGCCTTAGTCGTTTTACTGTCTTGCATAAAATGATAATGATTAAAAAACAAAAACAAGCTAGGTAGGTTACAAGATTTTTCCCTATGTCCTGTTGTCCAATGGCTTGTTTCCACATTATGTATTCTAAAAAGCGTGTCTCATTATGATGCTACGTTTATAATTGTTTATCTGTATCCATTTTCCTTCAAAACTTGCTTGCTGCTTAAGAGCTGCGTCCAGAGATTTGTTGCCTAAATTAACCTCGTCATCAGTGAAAACAAATTATCCAGTATTCACTAACATTTAGGAGAATTGGTAATACATAAATTGGTAACCTGCGATTCTAGTATCGCTATGTAATTCTAACCATTATCAGAGGTTTATATTAGAGCTACAATGGTAAGAAAAAAATTATATGCACTTTTGGCATAACAAGAAGATTAGCCTGAATGAAGAGAGTTGAAAAGACGAAGCAAAGGTAAAATACGAAGAGCGAGAAAAAAGAATATGAGCGTGAAAAAGAGGAAGAGAATGAAAAAGACGAAGTGATTTGAAAAGAAGACGAGAGTTAAAAAAAACGAAGAGCGGGAAAAAGACGAAAAGAGATGAAAAGACGATGAGCGTGAAAAAGACGGA
>OZ038505.1:71126170-71128670 GCA_964036315.1 Acanthosepion esculentum
CATCAAAAATCGCACTATACTTGTCTATATCGACGTTATGGTCGGCTTTATCTCGTATCCAAGGACTTATTTTTTTCCCTTTCTGATCGGTTCCTTTATGAGAATGGCATTGAAGACTAATAGAATAATTCTTGCTATGGAAGTGCCGATGGCATTGACTGGATGATTATATTGGTTAGAAAACGAGATTGATTTTGTCAAGCCTTTCTCTCTTGTATGACTTCTTCAGTTTTCTCTTCTGGTGTCGTCGAAGATTTTGGCTCCAATGGTGATGGAAAATCGCCAGTTGGTACGGTCTTGTGTTTCAAACGATTTATTCAAACCCTGCCGCTAAATCTGTCTTGTTCCCAGAATTCCCTAGTGGAACCGGAATTGCTTACAATCTTTATGATCAACATTATTGATGTTATAAACAAGATGTATTTAACGTTGTCAAAATTTCGGTTTATTTTTTTGGTGTGGGGGTGGATTTTTTTGGGGGGGGGGGTTCACCCTGGAGAGCGAAAACGCGACTGCTATTTTCACTTTTTTTTTTTTTTTTTTTTTTTTTTTTACTCAAACTTATATTATACAATGATTTTCGCTATTGTGATAGTAGCTTTCTAGCTTTTATTAATTATTTACGACTGACATATTGTGCGCGACTGGATACTCTATCCCATTTAACTGGTCTCTCACGCAGAATGAATTGTTCATACTAGACGATTGGTTGCGTCAGCTGCAATAGATGAACGCTAAGACTTTAATTTCTTGTCAAGAACGTATTGATCCCACTTTACATGCTGAAACGATTACCGATCACTTTTCGCTTATCTCTCTCGTCCGACAAGAGGGGCGGATTGTTCTCATTTGCTGGCCAGCTAAAGCAGGATGATAGCTTTATTGGCGAAATATGGGTAGACTTTACACACGACTGAGATTTCGAAATCTACAGTTACCATCTAAACATTATGTCAAACTATTCGCGTCTTTGCCTTTGCGTAATTATTTCTTAACTGTTTGGCACTTAAATCCCATCATTCTCCGGTCTATCTACTCACCAAAAAAGATTTGTGATTGTTAATTATCCGCTTGTAATCGTACTTATTATGTTAAAAATGTACAGAAGCTGGAATAACCTGGGCCCGACCAGTAAGGGATTCCAACCAAAATTTTGATGCTTGGTTCATTTAGAGAGACTTGTGGAAATGAGCAGGACCGAAAGCTTTGGCCACGGATGTATGCTTCCCCGATACATACGATGTTAACATATTCAAGTCTCGGGTTATCTTTTGTCTATCCTACTTATCCCCATAATTTTTTTCATCTACTGCATAAGCACTTACAACAGCCTTATTCAGTAACACGCTATCTTGAGTTACTCTTCGGTCTCTTCTTCAGTGAAGAAATGTATTTATAATAAATGTTGTTAATATTGTTTATTATAAACCGAGCATTTACTTAAATATTTGCATCTATAAAATAACGCATAAACAGAATATATATATATATATATGTATATATATATATATATATATATATATATATATATATATATATATATATATATATATAAAATGTACATATAAATTGTGTCTGTCTATATTTCTGAGATGAGGTATTATGTAGACTATTTACATTATTCGGACTATTGTCCTCATCTTTGTTGCCATATTTATCACAACGTTTCGGTTGTTATACTCTCCGGTCTCATTCAGTTCGACATTTCAACCAACTGAAGAAGCAGTCGAAACGTTGTGATAAATGTGGCATCAAAGATGAGGAAAAAGTCCGATAATGTAAATAGTATAAATTTTGTCACATAGCTGATTGGTTCTATCAATTTTGTCTACCTATATGTCTGAGATGAGGTATTATGTACACTATTTACATTATTCGGACAATTGTCCTCATCTTTGTCGCCATATTTATTACAACGTTTGGGCCTTTCAGTATCTGTCTATATTTCTGAGATGAGGTATTATGTACACTATTTACATTATTCGGACTATTGTCCTCATCTTTGTTGCCTTATTTATCACAACGTTTCGGTTGTTGTACGCTCCGGGCTCATTCAGTTCGACTTTTCAACCAACTGAAGAAGGCTGGAGTGTACAGCAGTCGAAACGTTGTAATAAATATTGCACGAAAGATGAGGAAAAAGTCCGAATAATGTAGCTGATTGGTCTTACCTTCTGCATTCCGACTCCAAAGTTTCATAAACGGACCCTCCAACAATCATTCCGTCCACTCGCCAGGGTTATCAACAATCGACTGTTTATATATCACGTTTTGTCTTTTCTATATGCACTTTTCATTAGTAAATGGTTTATTTTTTTAAATATTTTGTGTGTGTGTCTGGATTCGCGTTTGTGTGAAAGCGCGCCCGTGTGTGTAGGTGCGCTCATACGTTCGTCTGCGCGTATGTACATAGAATGTCATGGTTATTTGTTCTTTCCGTGGTTTTTCTTGTCATTTTATACTTTCTCCTTATTGTATTTTTCTCTTTCTTTTGCTGGTA
>OZ038505.1:71136170-71148670 GCA_964036315.1 Acanthosepion esculentum
GTTTTTCCAGTTCCGAGTCCTTTTTTAAAGCTGATCGTTTTGTGTTCATTTTGTTTAGTTCGTTTTTCGTAACAGATTTAATGTTTAGTATAGAGCTTAGAAAAAATTCGCAGTGTGAGATAGGCAAGAAGTAGGACATGTAACAACATCAGCACGACAAAGAGCACTCCTTTAAAGGCAAGGAAGGGAAAAATATTTTAAGTCAAGTGATAGCGATTGCTGTATGAGTCGTACGATTTTTTAATCAAGTACGGGCAACGTCAGGCTAGTCTTATCTAAAACTTAGGCACATTATGTGTGTGTGTTTTTGGTATATATATATATATATATATATATATATATATATATATATATATATATATATAATTATGTGACTTCCGTCAGTCCGTCCGTCTCACCCTCTAAAATAGCCATATATTGACCAATCGAAATCAAATATTGGGGTGGAATGCAAATAGGTAAGTGGTTTTACTAGAGTGCGTACCTTAGTACAATATCTTGTCATTCATTTATTAGGAAAAAATAAAGTTTTATTAACTAACATACAGAATACTCACACTATATTAAAAACAATTTAATGATTAAAATAAGAAAGATTTATTGATAAAAATGCAAAATTGCTCTGTTTTATTTTTTTGCATATCTTTTTAAAAAGATTTTATGTTCTAGAATCCAGTTTCCATTTCTCCCTGTGTTTGCGAGAACCATAAACAAATTTCAAAGTTAAACGCTTCAAAAAGTTGGAATTTGGCTCCAGAAAGAAATATTTAAGCATGACCAGTCTGCAGGGTGGTCCGAAAGTCTTGTCACCCAATTACATAATGTAATTTTCTATTTCAGATGGATGACACAAACTCCTAGAGACCTTCTCGATATGTGACGGCGTCAATGAAAGTGAATCAACTGAATCCAGTGCATGTGCTTTGTATTTTAGTATTACTTGTTCTTCTATTGTTCTCATTACTTTTTGGGAGGGGGATGAGAAAACATCCGGACCAACCTGTACATGTCGTTCTTACTTTGTGGTAAGGGTGACAAGACTGGGTAGCAGTAATCCAGTTTTGGCCCTGATCTAAGTAGAGGATAGCACGAAATAATTTATCACCCAAAAGGACGCGCAGGCGCTTTTGGACTCCATCTATAAGGTGGTCCAAAAGTCATACCACAAAGTAATGAGAACAATAGAAGAACAAGTAATACTGAAATACAAAGCACATGTACTGGATTCAGTTTATTCCCTTTCACTGACACTGTCACACATCGCGAAGGTCTGTGTGAAAACCATCATCGTAGCATAAAATGATGCGGCGACATGTCCTGTGTTATATTTTATGTAGTTGTGCTTTGTTAATTGTCGCATAGGCTCTCCGAACTGGGTCCTTCAGCTGAGGGGTATTCTGGTATCGTTTCTGTGAAACTCTCTCCTTGATAATACTCCACAATAATATTTAAGGGGTGACAAGACTTTCGGATGAATGTCTCGGGCATGTGCGCCATTTCTGAAGAAGCATTTAATCTGATTTACCAACTAATATGCAACCTTGAAAATGAGAAGAGCTATATGAATACCATCATTTTCGTGGCATCAAAATGATGCGGCGCCATGTCCTATGCGATATTTTACGAATATATTGTTGATCGTTGCAAAGGTTCTCCAGACGGGGTACTTCAATTGAGGGGTATTCTGATATTGTGCATGTGAAACTCTCTCCTTGATAATAATAATAATACCCCACAGAGCGTTGAAAATAGAAAAATTGGTGACAAGACTTTTGGACCACGCTGTAAAATAAATACTGAAAAAGCCCTGATCCAAAATTTATATAAAATGTTAATAAAACTAAAATACCCACAAAATGTCAAAAATGTATTGTCATAAGTTAGAGAAAATGTCACTTTTACAAATTCCTAAAAATATTATTTTACTGAATTTTTATAGAACTGTAATAATTCCTTAGGACACAACAATATTAAAAAAAAATAATGAAAATTTTACAAAAAATATGTGAATGATTATAATGTCTCCAGAATAGCAGACTGTGTGCTGTGTCTCATTATATTCTTTCTGACCATGTCATTGCAGCTTATAGAAGACGTAACAAATAATCAAGAATAAATGTTTATGGAAACCTAACGAGTCATTGTCCATTCAGATTACGTGTTAAAATGTCAAGTCTAAAAAAACGCAACACTGAATCAAAGCTATTGAAAAGAAGAATGAAAGAAATGAATGGAATTTTTTTAAATAAAACGTACTGCCCATAAAATCGCAGATAAAATTTAGCATTAAAAAGGCTAACAAATCTTCTGAACGCATTGATTCCTGAAAACTTTTTTCATATTCATTTATTAAATTTAATTCTTCATTTGTGGGTTTATATTAAAGGATGGTTTGTATGGAACAAAATTAAATAAAAATATTTTTACCATTTTTTTTGTCTAAAAAACAAAACTTTCAGTGACTTCCATCTTTCTTTCTTCCTAATTCGATACCGTTTTATTTATTGTCGATTGCATTTCCTTCCATAAAAAAAGGCCCTTTAGAAAGGCGTCAATCGATATTATCTACAGGCCCTCTAGGAGTTAACAAAAGAGTCTCTTTGACGTTGGATAGCTAACTAGAATGTAGTTAAATTCTACATCTCGTCCTGTGTATGACGATACACTACATCTGGCAGCAAGGCCTCTGATTGGGAGGTTTTGAGGAGCTTGGAACCACCTTTTAATTGATGTTGTTCCCTGGTCCGCACTGACCAGGCTGGTAGCACATGTTAGGGCCCCAACTATAGGCAAATAATTAACCTCCCCAAACTGCGGTCTAAACACAATGAAAGTATAAAAATACATTATATAGTAAATATGCAAGCAATACATCTTCATAGTAAAAAAATAAATTACCCGCAATACATATTTGGAAAACAAAATTACCAACAGTACATTTTAAAACCTTATCAGAAGTACATTTTTGTAAAAGAATATTATCAACAATGCATTTTTGTAAATATAGGCAAACCTCGATTAATGCGCATTCCGGTAATACATGTTCGATTAGTGCGCGAAAATATTTATATACCAAAATTCTATTAGTGTATACATGGTACCCGATTAGTGCGGTAAAACATTCTCCAGTTTAACCATAGTAACCATTGTAATTGAACATAATGGCGGCTATTTAATTGAATAACATATTGTAATTTATATTTTGAAGCAAGAAATTGTTAAACAAACGTCATTTTCCATTTTCAATCTTTGCATAAGTATTTATAACATAAACTTATAATATAAGTGTTTATAATATGAACATAGAAAAATGCAAAAATAAATACAAGTTTGACACAGGAAAAAACGAATTTGGAATCCTCTTGGTTTTGTTTTACACTAACCGCCGTATTCACCTCACATAGCATCAAACCGATTATTATCTTTTTCAATTTTTGCAAAAAGGTTTGAAAGGTAAAGGTTTCTCTAATTAAAAACAAATTGAAGAATTAGTCTAAATTTTTTTCCAATCAATGGAATTTTACTCAAAAATTCTCAAAGAGCTGGAATCATTGGAAATAATGGTGAATATTCAGGAATCCATGGATTAATGCGCATTTGATAAATGCGTTTTCGATTATTGCGCTAATATTTTAGGTTATAGTTGTTTCAACGAGAGAAAAGTGTATATATTAAGAAGAGAGAAACCGCAAACGTGTTTGGTTGTAATGTATATATTTTTTTAAATATATTATGCTTTATTTTCAATAATTTTGCTACACGTATTTCCGGTCTCGGGACATACATCAGGCAAAGAGTGGATATTACCTCATATTATTAAAAGGAATTACTTTTTCTTATGTTTTTCGATGTTAAACATTCTCGATGTTAGACATTCTCCTTTTTGTGTGTTAGGGACACAAATGTCTTCCTTGAACTGACCAGTTATATATGTATATATTAGGACCTTGAATAAGTTTTCACTGTTTTCCAACAGATGGCCTTCCCAGAACTGTGTGCGTGTATTTTCAAATGGTAACGCATCTATAAGGGCGTACTATAAGCAAGTTTGAAATTCAGTGTATGTCATTTCGTCGAATTGTAAACGACTTCGTTTTTCATAGCGTTCAACATGTCGGATTTCGTGTCAAGGAAAGTATATTTGCGGGGAAATTTACTGCACTACTTTATTAAAAAAAAATCTGCAGCTCAGGTACAATTCTTGTTGAGACTAACGGCGACCATGCTCTGTCGGAAACAACAAACAGAGAGTTGTTTAGATGCTTCCAAAATAATGATTTTGATGTTGAAGATAAAGAACGCTCTGGCGCACCGAAAAAGTTTAAAGACGAAGAACCATAGGCATTACTTCATGAAGACTAATGTCAGGCACAAAGTAAACTTGCAGAATCATTAGGAATTGATGACACAACAGTTTCGAATCGTTTGAAAATATTAGGAATGGTTAAAAACCAAAGACATCGGGTACCATGTGAGTTGAGCGCAAAGACGTCAAACGGAGTCTTGTCACGTGTGAACAGCTGCTTCGACGGCAGAAAAAGAAGGTTTTATTTTGCATCGTATTGTGACCGGCGATGAAAAGTGGATAAACTATGAAAACCCTAAGCGTAAAAGATTGTGGCGTCAGCCAGGCCGCCATGAATCAATATTGGCGGCAAAGCCGAATATCCACGGTTCGAAGCTTCTGCTATGCATTTGGTAGGATCGGGTCGGTGTAGTTTATTATGTGCTGATCAAACCGATCGTAACCATCACGGGTGATCGATAACGACTAGAGTTCAGGATTTTGAGCCGAACATTGCAAAAAATGCGGACACTATACAAGCAGAGACACGACAAAGGGATTTTGTAACATGACAACGCTAGGCCACATGTGGCAAAGTGGGTAAAAATTTACTTGGAAACGATTAAATAGGAAGTCCTACCCCACACGCCATATTCACCAGACATTGCGCCGTCCTATTATCACTTGATCCGATCGATGGCACATGGCCTGTGGCTGAGCAGGACTTTTATACTTATGAAGTTGCCAAAAAATGGATCGACTCAGAGCCTCAAAAGACGTGTCGTTTTTTCCGACGTGGAATTCAATAGAAAATTCTCCTCCAACAAAAAAACCGTTTTTTCACTTTTGCTTATTAGGTATTAAATGGCATCCCTTACCCTCCACCATAGTATATCGTGACTTTCGCAGTTAACCTGAAGAATATTTGTGTTTATTTTTAAATTTAAAAAATATAACGATGTTTTTACTTCTGTTTATAAAATTTTCCTTGATAACGTCTATCAGAGGACGAAACGTGTTGGTAAAGACTAGTTCTCCTTTTGCGTTATTCCTGTTCTTTTTTGTTGATAATTTTTATTTATATCTGGAGTTTTACACTTTTCAACACACACATGTGCACGTGTGTGTGAAGTAGAAAATCATATATATATATATATATATATATATATATATATATATATATATATATATATGATGAAAATGTGGAAAAGACAAAACAAAATCCAAATATGTGAGTTTACTGTTTTTTTATTTTGTTTTTGTTATTCTGTCGACGTCAGACGTTTCGGTCAAATAGACCTTCTTCAGGACATGGTTAATGGAGACATATTTATATTAGATTTAAGTTAGATGAAGAGACGGTATATACAGGACTAATCAGAAACTTTGTCTTTTCCACATTTTCATCATACCGTCGGATCTACATCCACACATTTGCTTATATATATATATATATATATATATGAAGAAATATAGTCTTAAAGTGTGCTATATTTATGGGATAAAGTGCTCAATATCAGATATAGAGCGTGTGTAAATATAGAAGTGAACATAGAAGTCAACACTTAGAGGCGATAGTCCGTTTCATGCTAGATGGCCCGACGATTGCATCTAGCATGAAACAGACTGTCGCCTCTAAGATTTGACTTCTATGTTCACTTTTTATATATATATATATATATATATATATATATATATATATATATATATATATACCTGTAAAGACAATATAAATAAAGACAAAAGGAAAAAATTCTTTACCAAGGTGGCTCGTCCCGCTGGATATAACTTCATAAAATCCCTCCAGGGACGAAACACGTTGATAAAGAAATGCTTGTTTGTATTTGTTCATATATATGTATGTAAAAATTTCTCAGAATTAACCTGTATAAAAATTCGATATGTATAAAAGAACAAAAAAAACGCATAAGGAACGTGCAGTTTCAGCCAACGCGATTCGTCCAATGTAGACTATGTCAAGGCAAAAAAAAAAAAAACGTCAAGAATTTATCGAAACGAAGCATGTCTAAACAACAAAAAAATGGCGTCATTATGAGATTCGATTCTGGCCATGGTCGATTTGTCAGCAGATAACTGTAACAAAATGCCGCTAAGTATAGTTGCTGTACGAGACACAGGAAAGTTCTATGGATGTTGAACAGACAGAAATATCGCTGAGATGATGTCTACTGGTTAACAGGGTATGAAAACACGCCCAAGACAGCAATATTCATACATACATCCTTGTGCAGAAAAAAATGAAAGAAACCCGTTAGTTTCATTTCTTTCAATATACAGTCAGTGTTAGATACACTGAAATGACAGGGTGGAATCGGTTTCTGTGTTTTCCTCAATTTAGGTCACTTTCAGTGGGGTGCAGTAATATGAATCTATTTTCGGGGTGTATGCTGAAATTTATTTGGCCTTGAAAAATATTGCATCATCCGTGATTTTATCACGCTCAGACACTACTGTCTCGACTGTCGATTAGTTGTCGTAAGATCATTGTCTGTGATGGACGTTACTCCAAGGAGCTTACGAAAATTGCAACGCTGCACGAAAATATTGGAAAGCCTTACCATTGAGCAAATGAAAGTATTATAGAGTAGCCTGGAATGTCCCCTGATTTAAATCCGAGACTCTGTGGTCAATCTGCAAGGAATTTAGTGGAATGGACATATGTGCAATAGGCCATGTTTCATTGGAAAAACACGAAAAAAGTAAGTAAGAAAGGAATTATTCTTTTTTTTTAATTAATTTGCACAAGGGTGTATGTGCACAAGCATGCATCTGAATTAGCCCCCAAAAGTTCTTGTAGAAACAGTGAATAAGAGGAATAAATCAAGTGTTGCGGGATATGGGAATTTAGTGGGTAGGATTTTTTTTTTTGTAGAAGTGTGAAAAATGTTAAATTAAAAGACTAGTGTATTACTTACTGGACTTGGATGAAGGAAAAATGGAAATATGGACAACGATTCACTTACCTGCAAAAAAACAAAAAGATGAATTATTATAATAATATGGATTGAATAGCAAATAATCAAGCAATTACATAACAGCAGATTAAGTCACAAAAGCATATATATATATATATATATATATACATACATATATATATATATGTACATAATTATATATATATATATACATATATATATATATGTACATAATTATATATATATATATACATATATATATAT
Source organism: Acanthosepion esculentum (assembly GCA_964036315.1). Taxonomy (NCBI): domain Eukaryota; kingdom Metazoa; phylum Mollusca; class Cephalopoda; order Sepiida; family Sepiidae; genus Acanthosepion; species Acanthosepion esculentum. The sequence continues at coordinate 71,143,656 of OZ038505.1, forward strand.
ATGTACATAATTATATATATATATATACATATATATATATGTACATAATCATATATATATACATATATATGTACATAATTATATATATATACATATATATGTACATAATTATATATATATACATATATATGTACATAATTATATATATATATATATATATGTACATAATTATACATATATATATATATATATGTACATAATTATATATATATATATATATATATATATATGTACATAATTATATATATATATATATGTACATAATTATACATATATATATATATATATATGTACATAATTATATATATATATATATATATATATATATATATATATATATATATATGTACATAATTATATATATATATATATATACGCATGCACACATTAAATAATCATTATATATAGAGAAAGGTTTGTTTTTTAAATAATCATTATATATATATATATATATACACACGCATGCGCACATTAAATAATCATTACATATATAGAGGTTTTTTTTTTTTTAAATCGATTGTCAATTTTTATTAAGTTTATCGATCCAAAGTAGCATTTTCAGGTAAACACAGGTGCAAAAATTAATTATTTTTACAACGGATAACTATCTAAACAGACTGAGATAGCTAGGTAGACAGACAGAAACTGAAATAGATAGAGAGATAGATAGATAGATAGATAGATAGATAGATAGATAGATAGATAGATAGATAGATTTATATTTCCTCAACTCATTTTAAACCTATCATAGTTTATGTTATAGCATATTTTATTGTTTGTGCCCCTTTTTCTCTCTTTATTCTCATCGTCGCCTTTTCTGTCATTTTGTCCTTTTTTATTCTTTTCCTTTTGTTTTTCCTCCATATTCTTTTGTTTTCTTTTCTACTCCTGTAATACTTCTTTTATTCAAACTTTCATCCATTGTTTCTTTCTTTGATTTAAAGACAGTGGCATAATAAAATCCATGCTGTAATATAAAATCAATCGTATAATATTCATTGATTGTATGCCTCTGGAATTATATCATAATTCTTTTCGATTATATTCCTTGTGTTGATGTCCGTAACTCAGTCTCTCGAAAAAACATTCTTTTTTTCCTTACAGTGAAATTAGACCGTTCCCACAATGAAAATCTATCGCAATTTAAACCAAGGAACACCAGCATTTTCTTCCTGTATTTTTATTTTACAATTTGCGCTTGACGAAATTGTTTAACTAACATTCCGACAGTAATTGTAGCTGACTCTAATGAAGACAGAGTCATATATTTTGTTGGTTGAATGGAGCGATCATCTGCAAATATGTATGTTTTAATGTTACCTCGAGAAGAGCGGAGTTGTAGTAATGTGAGTGAGGTACAAAAAATGAAAAAAAGAATTAGGCAGAACATTGCAATTACGTGTTGATGACAAGAAAAAAAATTAGCGTCAAAAGAAGCAGAAAGATTTGTGTAAAAAATCTTATAAAGGGAGCTACGATTTTATTAAAAATGGAAGAAACACGAATGTATGTATGTCAGTGAATATATACAGGGTGATTTGAAAGTAACTTCATATTTTAAAATACTTATACTTTATTTATTAAGTATATTTTTCCAAGAAATTGATATGAGCGGAAAGCCTTTAGCCTGAGGCTTTATTTAAAATTCGATATGGGCACCATATATATATATATATATATATATATATATATATATATATATATATATATATATATATGTGTGTGTGTGCGTGTATATACATGTCTAGGATTGGTGTATACGGAATAAATTCCAATAACCAACAAATACTATTTTTAAAAGAGTGCTCGATACAGAGTAGAGCAAATATAATTATTTATTCGAAAATTATAACATAAATATGTTATAAAATCACTACTTAAAAAACGCCATTTTGTTTCAACACTTCTGATATCTTATCAAGTGATGGTGTTGAATGAGTAGAAGATGTATTAGCATGTAAGTGAATGTAATGGATCTGACTGGAAGTCGAATTTGGTTCTTCGATTCCTCAATACGAGACGCTATCCATTATTCCAATGTGTCACATAGATAGATAGATAGATAGATAGATAGATAGATAGATAGATAAAAAGAAAGAAAGAAACAGGAACTGGCTGTTTCTGTAATATATTTAATCCATATTCATGATAAACATCAATAGAAAACAGAGGAGAGAAAACAAATCGGGAAAATAGCTCAAGCAACTTTAAATATACAACAATGCAACTGCTGACAACACCGTGAGCATCCGGACGTTACTGGCCGAGAAGAACCTTGCAATACTAGAACACCCTCCGTATTCACCTGATCTTCCGCCGTGTCACGTATTTCATTTCCCCAAGCTCGACGGGATCTTCAAAGGGGACACGTTTTGAAGTCGTCGAGGATATCATGAAGGCCGTAACGATGGAGCTGAGGGCTTGGTTTGTTTTACGGTATATCAACCTCAATGGGTCATTTAATTCCGACAAGTTTTTTTTTTTTCCTGGTAATATTTTTGTTTTGTCAAATAACTATTTCTGGTAATATTTTTTCCTCAAAATAGTATAGCTGGTAATATTATTTCAAAAAAACGTATTGCTGGTAATATTTATTTTTCTTCAAAAATATATTTCTGGTGATAATTTTTTTACAAAGTATTTCTGGTATTAAAACCTATTTTTACACTTTCATAAAGTTATTTACCTCAGTTTTGGGGTTAACTATTTGCCCATAGCTGGGACCATAACAAGTGCTACCACCCCGGGTCAGGGTGGACCTGGCAACACCTGCAATTAAGAGGTGGTTCCACGCTCCTCAAGACTCATGATTAGTGGCCTTGCTATTGGACGTAGTTTATCGTCATACCCAGGGCGGTATATATATATATATATATATATATATGTATGTATGTATATATATGTGTGTGTGTGTGTGTGTGTGTGTGTGTGTGTAAGCAAATATGTGGATGTAGATCCGACGGTATGATTAAAAATATGGAAAAGACTAAAAGAAATCTGAATATGCAAGTTTACTGTTTTAATGTTTTACTGTCGACGTCAGACGTTTCGGTCTAGTAGACCATCTTCAGGACAGGGTTATTAGAAACATACTTAGGATTAGACGATATTTAAGTCAACATGAAAAGACGATAGACACAAGACTAATCAGAAACAGAACAGAACAACTGAAATTCTAAAATTGTTCTGTTTCTGATTAGTCTTGTGTTTATCGTTTTTTCATGTTAACTTAAATATCGTCTAATCCTAAGTATGTTTCTAATAACCATGTCCTGAAGATGGTCTACTAGACCGAAACGTCTGACATCGACAGTAAAACAACATTAAAACAGTAAAATTGCATATTCGGATTTTGTTTTGTCTTTTCCATAGTTTTCATCATCATCATCATATATATATATATATATATATATATATAAGAAAGAACAGTAAGATATATTGTCCGGTGTTTAAATTTACAGAGCATAAATATTACAAATTAACTGATTTAAAATGTTTTTTCGCTACACCGTAATAACCATGTTTAAAAAAACAGAAACTAAAACCTTCAAATTTAATTACATAATTACATTAAAATCATTAGTTCCGTTTCATCATTTATAAAGAGATAAACTTACAAAGAATCAATTAGTAAAATTAATGCAATAAATAACGATTTCCCTTCGCTAACAGACTTAATAAAGCATTAGTTTACTAAGAATCCATTTGAATGACGAGATCTTTAATGTATAAAACTTTCCTCAGATGGATCTGTGTATTTTTAGAGCAGAAAATACTTTCGAAAACATAATGTTTTTATTATCATGCTGTACTTTTTCTTATCATAAGAAAAAAAACCTAGACGAAATAAATGTGTTGTAGACCAAAAGATGACAACAAATTTTATATATAAAGATCGCGTCATTTAATGGATTGTAAGCAAGTTAATGTTTTATTAAGTCTGTTAGCGAAGAGAATTCGCCATTAATTACATTAATATTACTAATTGATGCTTTGTAAAATTACTTTATAATATAAAATATATGCTGCCCAATATAATATATTTATAAAAATTGATCCGCTCTAAATAAATACTACTATGACATATTACTCTATTAGTGGAACTATATACTTAGTTCATACCACGTTAACTGGAAAACACATACAACAAAAGAATTTGTAGATTTACCACATTACTAAATTCATACAAAAAAATCTCACTTGAAATATTTGAACTCTAACGTTTCGACTTGCACGTTCCGAAATTATATGACCGTTAATAAATAACACATTCTTTAAAAAAACATTTTTCGGTCTACATTACATTCCTTTCGTCTTGGAGTTTATATGCAAATCGAATAATTACAGCCTGTCAATGAAGATGTGATGTTTTCCAAATACTTGCTCCTCTAAAAATAATACAATATTTTTTCCAAACAAATCAACTTCTTCAAATGTCATCGAATGGTTTGGAAAATTGAACGAAACTTTGTAAATCTCGACAATAAAGGTTAGCGTAACTCCGACAATACTAAAAAAAAAGACGTCTCGCTCCAATAAGTGACAAAACACGAAACTTCCAATGCCCTCTGTCTTAAATTTAGCTTGTAGAGTGTCTCCGAAATTATTTTAATACTCAGACTTGACTTTCAGCTGGTTAAAGTAATCAAATCATTTAATTGGATACATTTAATAGGAAAAAATAACCGAACGAAAGACACTTCTAAGATTTCGTTAATATTTTAGAAAATATGGCACTGAGACTTATTGGAACTAGTTATCAAATACCTTCGCACAGCTGCAAGATACCAATTCCTCCCGGAGAAAGTAGGAATAGAAAAGTCAAATAGAAAACAAAATAGATGCAAATTTGCGTGCATATTTGACAGCTACACCAAAACGGAGATTAGATTAGATTAAGCCCCCAATAATAAATGCATATGATCGTTGTATCAATGTCCTTTCTTTTGAACAGTCGGGTTTTAGCGTTATTGTTTTGTTGAAAATGAACTGACATATCGTTGAATATTCCGCAC
>OZ038505.1:71153670-71161170 GCA_964036315.1 Acanthosepion esculentum
TTAATAAAAGTCGATTTCATAGAAAAGAAATCAATAAACGAATGAGTGTTTCTCTTTTTACTCCCCTGCAGGAAATCGACGCTAAGGGAAGGGGATTATTAAATTCCTATCACCAGCAAAATGCGACAAAAGGCCACAAAGTACGACATATTTCAGCACGCAGAGCGACTTCATAACAAGATTTGAAATCAGTTTTTAGACTGACTTTAATAGCGTTTCGGTCAACTGTGAACCAAGAACAGATTTTAATATGCGTGCTTTTATATTAAAGGACAAAAAACAGCTACTATATGCATACTTATCTCTCTATATGTCAATATATATATATATATATATATATATATATATATATATATATATATATATATATATATAGAGAGAGAGAGAGAGAGAGAGAGAGAGAGAGAGATATTGCTACTTTTAAATGAAATTATACATATCTATTACATACATACATACATACATACATACATACATACATACATACATACATACATACATACATGCATGCATGCATGCACACACACTGGCCGAATGGTTAGAACGTTCGCTTTCTGATCATAAAACCCGTGTTCGAATCTCACCATGGAAGGGCACCTCCTGATATTATCGGACTGCGGCTGTTGATCACAGCGTGTGGAACCTTCGAAAAGTGTCTGAAAACCATACCACGGTCTTGTGATAGCTGTTCTAGCACGAAGTCACAAGTCATCGAGGGTTTGAGCGTGCTGGCCTTGTTCAGCTTTTTGTTCACGTTAGATAACACCCTTTTCCAAGGAACTGTAATTAAGGTCTGCTCAACATAGTTGTAGCATTAGCCACAGGTGGGCTTTGTGGGTGTTGAACAACAAATTGTGGGTGTTGAGCAAATTTGCGTCTGCAAGCGTATACGATTGGGATTGGCTAGCCTCACTAGTAGTCGGGCATACTCGAATACGAGTGACCATATATATATATATATATATATATATATATAGAGAGAGAGAGAGAGAGAGATTCATTCTCAAATGAAGTATATCTGTAGCAGAGACAAACTGAATAAAAACAAGAGGAAAAATATACTTAGTTTTTAGTCGACGCGTTTCAACTTCTGATGAACTTTATATTTAAATATTTCCTTTCGAAGATGCAATATTTAGGTTCTAACACCAAAACGTTTCACTGAACCTGATGAATATGTATAAGCGCTCTTAAGCTTCTAATGCTCTAGAGTGAGCGGCTTGATGCTAGTAGTCGTGGCTCCAGGGGACACAGTCCTATGGTTAAAGAGAATCTCAGTAGAGTTCCACCACGGAATATGTGAGCGAGCGGCGCTATATTGAGTCTGATTTGCTACTTCTTCGTCACCGAGGCCCGTTGGAACAGTTGGTATGGTGTTTGCTTCACAACCTAACTGTCAGGGTTTCAATTCTCGGTAGTGGATGCGCACTGCTGATGAGTCCCAAATATAGGACGAAACGGCATTTGAGGTTTCAGACGTTTAGATACAAATTCATAATAAACAAATAAATTTCCAAGGTTTGTTGAATATACGTGAAAAAATCATGAAAAATTGTAAAATCGACTTTGTTAACCGAAACGCTCCTCTGTGGCGAAATCGGTAAAATCAAGTCAGGCTATATGACGGTTCAGTATAGGATACAGGTTCGATTCCTGTCGGAGGACACATATTTTCTATGAGAATTTCTCGGGCAGTCAGGCCGGAAAATGTTGTTAATGTTTATTATAAACATAGCATTTACTTAAATATCTGTATCTATAAAAAGAATGTATAAACATAAAAATGTCTTAAAATATATATATATAATCCAAGTGAATCCTATTGATACAATATAAAATATATATATCACATTGATGGTCAGTGTTAATAAAATATTGCTCGATGTAACATAACAGAGCTATAAATTATATATTAATAATAAGTATATGTATATATATATATATTGTGACCGGTTCGTTCGATGTACAAATCTGTGCATAAATCTCCGTGCTCTCGGTGAGGAAAATATCAATATTTATCATCATTATTATTTTTTATTTTTATATATATATATATATATATATATATATATATATATATATATATATATGTGTGTGTTTGTATATACATATATATATATATATAAATATATATGCACATTCCTTTTCTTGTGTATATAAGTATATTTTAAATAGTGGTATGTTGTTTCAGTAGACGTAAAATAATATTTTCATTATTTGGGCATAAATAAATTATAATGCTCATGTTGCTTGTCAAAGCTGATTCTCGCTTTCTTTCTCCCTATATATATATATATATATATATATATATATATATATATATATATATATATATATATATGAGAGAATTTTGGAGAGAGGGACAAGCAACATGAGCATTATAATTTATTTATGCCCAAATAATGAAAATATTATTTTACGTCTACTGAAACAACATACCATTATTTAAAATATACTTATATACACAAGAAAAGGAATGTTCATATATATTTATATATATATGTATGTATATACAAACACACACACACACACATATATATATATATATATATATATATATATATGTGTGTATATATATTCGCTCAAAATATTTTTTATATATAGCTGTATTTTTCGATTTCACTGTTTAAATCTTGTAATGTTTTGAACTGCTATTTGGTTTATTTGGAAAAGAATATTAAAATGTTCAAGAATTTATACGCAGGAGCAAGCCGGAAAAATTGGAAATGTATTCAGTAAATACACAAAAATAGAACGACTCGAAAGATATGTTTTCTCACTAAACCTATTCAGTCTTCACAATGATGCATTCCTGAGATAATTACTACAAGTGTTTAGTATTGCCGGCTACAATTTTAACAACACAATATTTACAGATGCTACTGTTGATAAAAGACACAGAAAGTAAACTACACGAACGTCTAGTAAAGTAAAGCAAGCGCAGAATCATCAATTTTGGACGCAATTATCTTTTACTAAATGTATACATACACATATATAAATGCACACACATGCGCGCACCTACACACATGCATATATACCGGGTTTTACAGCAAAATTGTCAAAAATCCTGTTATAGCATGGGATAATTGTCCATCCAAAATAATGTTTAATATAAAAAAACAAGCACTAAATAACTGAGTTTCTTTTTGCCAGGTTTTCGGATAAGACGTTTAGCTATGTTGACACCATTTTTCGTAAGTATCACTGGAAACAAAATAGTTATTTAGCTAGAGAGAGAAGAGGTTAAAATCGTTTTGTGTCAGACAGATAGTCTTCCCAACTGAGCAATGTTGAGGGGAAAATTCTCATTCAAGCCTTCAGTAATGGTACCGAAATTCATATTTAGGCTTCCATCTTCAAAGTCCATTCAAAAACTATCAAGAAAACGGTGAATAAGTGTAAAAAAAAAAAAACGTGGGAACAGTAGAGAAAAAAATGGGTCAGGAGGTTACACCAGGAAAAAATGATCATCATTTCAACTTAGAGCTAAAGAGATCAATTAGACAAAATCCAATTGAATTTATAAGACTTTTGGCACGTGAGACAGGTGTTTCAGCTATGACAGTCCAAAGAACAGTGAAAATAGAATTGAAAGTGAAATAATTGTGTCTTTGGGCATCAATCCCTCTATTATGTATCAATAAAAACGACTGACAAATATTTGATTTCATTTCTAAAAACATTTTTACATCACGAATGAAATGCAACATATGTCATTCGTTGCAAAGGAAACATGTATAAAGGTTCTATTGGGCGCGTTTCGTCAGCAAATGCAACTTCTTTAGTTTAGATTAATATAGGTAAGGATTAAACGGATTTATTAAAGGAAACATTATTTCAATTGTCGAAATACCCATTTTCCATGATTATACATAAAATTGGTTGCATCAGTAATACGGTTAGTAGTCTGACGAAGTTTCTTCTCGGAACGAAACGCGTCACTAGGATGTTTTCCATTTTGTCATTCACTTGCGCACTATCACTTTGATTTCTAGATTTTCATATCACATCTTGCATACATATACATTATATACATATATATATATATATATATATATATATATATATATATTTTACTGTTCTTTCTTTATATATATTATATATATATATATATAAAGAAAGAACAGTAAGATATATAATCCGGGGTTCTTATAGATATTTTTAGTTTTACAGAATAGTGCTCAATGTAAATTTACAGAGCATTAATATTATAAATTAACTGATTTAAAATACGTTTTTTCGCTACACAGTAATAACCATGTTTCAAAAACAATTTTGAAACATGTTTATTATTGTGTAGCGAAAAAACATATTTTAAATAAGTTTACATATATATATATATATATATATATATATATATATATATATATATATATATATCAATGTAAAAGAAAAAAGGAAAACTGTAATAGTTGCCGACGCGTTTCGTCCGATGTGGACTTTTTCAAGGCAAAACGAAATGACTTTATTCAACGAAATAACTAATAATAACAAAAACAAAATGTCCTAAGCAACTGGAAGAATTTAGAGAACGCTATTTTCATACTGTTAAATGAAATTTCGCCAGTTACTGTCACGTGTGGAGATATTGTTTTTATTGATGTATTGAAGGATTCAACCATTTTTTTAAATTTCTTGACACTGCTTTGCATTTTTCTACAGATTAACTTTCAGAAAAAATGTTCATATATATATATATATATATGTGTGTGCGCACGCGCGTGTGTAGAGTCGGTTAGATAATGAATAGGATGAGATAGATAGATAGCAGAATGAGATAGATTGATAGATACAAACAGAATGATATAGATAGATCGTAACATAGTTATATAGATAGAGAGATAGGTAGAAAAAGAGTACGGTAAACAGAATTAGATAGATAGAAACTGAAATAGATAGATAGATAGATAGATAGATAGAAACTGAAATAGATAGATAGATAGATAGATAGATAGATAGTGAAATAGACCGATAGATATAAACTGAATGAGATAGATAGATTTTTGAGAGCATACCATTGACATTTTTGGCGCAATTTCGCTTCTCTTTGATCGACTGCCGTCAGTAACCTCCGAACCAAATTGGAAACATGTATCACACGGTGACCTTCATCGTATTGAAGCATCGATGCCGTGGAACTCCCATTGCCTATCGACGCCACTTGTGAATAGGCGAAATATCAACCCTGGCACGCCCGCACTGACGGAGCCGTTTTCTCTGGCTTAATATCCGTCGGGATGACAATCCTGCGTAAGTATTTCCTCCGAGGATCCGGCAAAACACGGATTGGGATATTTACCTGGAAGGCTGAGGCTCGGATTGGCTCTTTCGTTGTATGCATATTAATAAAGTGGGGGAAAAAAAGATATATTGTTGTCATGTGATCAGTTTTGACTGAACTCTGAGCGATGCCTTTTGATAAGAAAAGCAAAATAAAAAAAAATAAAAGAAGAGGAATGTTATTTACAGCGAAGTTGTTTTCTAGGGAGGCACGAATTTCATTTAAGAGAGAGAAACAATAGCAACATTGAAGAGATAATACAATAAAATCGAGTAAATCTAACATGAGTTACAAGTCTACACACAAATATGAAAACAGCCAGAATTATAGCAGCAACATCTTCTATACATTATTATTATCAGATTACTGTGGTTGATGCTACCCTGTAACTAGTTATCTTTCCTTTAAATATAATCATTATATAATTTACTAGCAGCATGGCCCGGCGTTGCCCGTGCTTGATTAAAACAAAAATTATACAGCAATCGCTATCACTTGACTTAAAATATTTTTGCTCTTCCTTGCCTTTAAAGGCGTGCCCTTTGCCGTGCTGATGTTGCTATATGCCTTACTTCATACCCTATCTCACACTGCAATTTTTTTCAAAGCTCTTTACTAAACATTAAATCTGTTACGAAAAAAGAACTAAACAAAATGAAAACAAAACGATCAGCTTTAAAAAAGAACTCGTAACTGAAAAAATCGAATGAAAAAAGAATGTTAACAACATATATATTTCACACCCAACCCAGTTCTGCGGAATGAGAGCCAACGCTGAGTTTAAGCAAGCGAATGAGCCAATTGGAGTAAAGTGCCATGCAGATTTAAATTTTTCCCACTTGCGACGATGATATAAATATATTTTAATGATATAAATGTTAAATAATTATAATATAGGCAACAATAATAAAATAAGCAATTCTTAACGCAATTAAACTATTACCACGAGAACGTGAATTTCATAATACTCTAAAGGTTAATATGTATTCCGTACCTGAAGATTGCAAGTTTGAATGAAACTCTGAGTCGTGCTATCGTCGTTGTGTATTATGTATATTTTATTTTATAAAACGTTCCTGAAACTATAATATTTTCTAAACATTATATTTCCATGAACGCTTATCCAATTGTAAATAATATATATATATATATATTATAAATTAACTGATTTAAAATATGTTTTTTTTCGCTACATAGAAAAAATGCTGTAAGAATTTTTTGCCGTTAACTATAACTTTTTTATAAAAAAACCCACACGACACGGATGTCAGAATTTGTTGAAAAATACATCCCTACCCATCCCTAAACATAACCCCGCTTTCGAATGTAACTATTAACTGATACAACAAAAATTGAAATTGAACACGCTACCACCCCTTGTCTGGATGAGTGGATTTATCTGTATCCTTGGAAACACTGAATTAGGAATCTTTGCCGTGCCTTTAAAACTGTAAATTTAAAAATAAGTTACTCCAAAATTCGCTTGAAGATGGAATCGAAATAATGTCTTTAATTTAATTACAAAATTAAATTCGAAGCTTTTCTGCTTCCATTTTTGAAACATGGTTATTACTGTGTCATATTTTAAACCAGTTAATTTATAATATTAATGCTCTGTAAATTTACATTGAGCACTATTGTGTAAAAATAAAAATCTCTATAAGAACACTGGATTATATATCTTACTGTTCTTTCTTTATATATATATATATATATATATATATATATATATATATATAATGTTAAATATCAAATGCAGATCAAATATGGATGAAATCTGAGAGGATGGTAGAATAATTAAAAAACAAAAAAACAGATTGGAAACGTATATCAATCTAACATGTTTCACTCTTGTTAAACCTTTGTCAGAGATTGAGAGAAAAATACCGAAACTTTGTTATTTTCAATTTTGTTTGAATCAGTTCTCATTGGTCAGTCATCTATCACGTGTATTAAACCGTAGATGATTCTATATGTATGCAAGTTTGTGAAGATTCTTGTATATCTAAGCGAGCAGCGGATGGTAATGTGTATCCGTAAATGCGTATGTGTGCCTGTCTAGTTGGAGTTCTAATATCGTCAGCATTGTGCGGTCAGCCAGCGCAGTGGGGTATCACATTATTCCTTTTATTATATGGTAAGTTCCAGTCGAGCAGCTTCTTCTAGTGAAATACTGCTCTGTTGAACCGACTCCCAGGATGATGTTTCCCCGATCA
>OZ038505.1:71166170-71173670 GCA_964036315.1 Acanthosepion esculentum
GTGTGTGTGTGTAGTTAGGCAGCAAATTCTCTTTTAGCCATTGCCTCGCTCTGTCTTTTTTAAAAATACTTTCACGGTAATTGCTCCGACGAGCTGCTTTCGCTGGTTCCCAGGCCTCATGAATTTAAGCGTCCTACGAGGCTGGCATCCCGTTCCCACCCCTTCACCGTTGAAACTGTTAGATGTAGACGTCTCTTCTACTCCAATAGCTTCATGTCTCGCACATCTCGCCCGTGGAACTCCCTTCCTTATTCCTGTTTCCCTGACAAATATAATCTCCAACTATTTAAGTGTAACGTCAATCGACATCTCCAGTTGCCTTGATCTATCCACTTCCCTTCTCCACATCCTTTCACCTTTCATTCCTATCTGCTCCCGCTCCAAATCTTCTGTAACCCCCTTGCCTTAATCGATCCACTATCGTTCTCCACATCCTCTCCTTTACCACTCCTATCTGCTCTTCCTCCAAACTTTCTGTAACACCTTGCGTGCTAGTGGCTTCCAGCCTTGCTTGGGGTGATAAGATTAAAAAAAATAAAATATCTGACTGAATAAATTACATACATTATGTCTGCTAATTTTTAACAAAATCCGTTCATACGAATGACCTTCCGTTTATTGATGTCAAAAGATGAGAGAAATAGCTGTTAAATTTCTTTTATTTTTCATTTCCCAAGTACTTTCGATCTTCTTCCAAGATCATCTTCATGGGTACAAAACTATATGTTTTTCATTAATACTGTAATGGTTAACAACGCATAACTTTGTATAAATACGTATATTAATGAACAACATATAGTTTTGTATTACTTGCACCCCTGAAGATGATCTTGATAAAAGATCGAAAGTATTTAGAAAATGAAAATAAAAAACATTTAAACAGCTATAGCATATTTCTCTTATCCTTTAACATCTATACAATACACTGAAGGTTATTCGTGACTATCGACGGATCTTGTTTAAAATTAGAAGACATAATGTCTGTAATTTATTCAATCATATATATATATATATATATGAATATATATATATATATATATATGTATGTATGTATGTATGTATGTATGTATGTATGTATGTATGTATGTATGTATGTATGTATGTATGTCTATTCAGGAAGCAAATATTGTTGTGTGTCTGTTGGCTAATTGTTTCTGAGTTTAACCATCTGCTAGGGCGTCTATCCCTGTGGCACATGCTTGCTCAGGCAAATTCAATATTCATAACAGCCAGAGAGCTGACACCTGTGATTTCTACTGCAATTATGAGTGGACCTTTGATACTGTTTTTCTTGTCAGGCACCCCATCATCTGGTGTTATCAGCAATTGAAGAGGGAGTCATTACACTGAAACCCTCAGTCACGACAGCCTGTGTTCCGTCTACTTGTTATCCCTCCCATTACACAGGTCAAAGCGCGGTAGGGCTTAACAGCATTTTTCAAAAGCAACGCACGCTTCGATGTCCTCCCCACTGCAATAACATCAAGACCTCACCTTCCTGACAATTTCCACTACGCTGAGATTTGAACCCAGATCTCATGGTTGGAAAGTGGAACTATGTCAGAAATACACCGTCGCGTCTGATTAAGTTTAAAACGTGACTCAGTAAAATCACATGAGCCCATCACGTGATTCATTTCTTTGACCTCTAAACGAATAGCTATTGGGCTATTGCTCATTTGTTATTTCGTCGATAGTTAGAAAAGCGTTGTAGGCAGCTGAAGAGGATAAAATTGGTGACATCAACGGTCGAAATCTGAATCGCAGATTTTATTCGACTCAGTTCATTACGAACGGAATATCATCTTTCCTTCCTATTCAAATTCGTTATATGAAAGAAGCGAGGAATCAGCAACGATAAATATGAAATATATTTGAATCGTATTATTACACAACTTATATTCAGACTGTTGTCCTCACCTTTGTTGTTATTATCACAACCTTTCGGCAGTTGTGCTTTCCGGCTTTCCTCAAGTGTATATCAATCGGCGTAACCTACAGGGAATTCTGATCTAAACCCTATATTTAATCTTCATTCAGATGATGTGGTATTATGGTGCATGGAGGACTGACTGGAGACGGACGAGTTCTTGTGGTGAATGGGGAAACTGTAATGCGTGAATGGGTCGTGAATCAGATTAACTAGGTATAAGATAGTTAGTGATGACCAGCCTCAACCCCTCCCCATGTTGGCCTTGTGCCGTAATTGTATATTATGTACAATAAATATCCAAACTAGATGAAAGGGTACAAACAGGCATCAGAACCACAAGGCATCTATTATTGCCCTCTCAAAAGCATGCAAGTCTACCAGAGAAATTGCTATAACCTCGCAATCAACTGTCTCTCGAGTGCTTAGGGCACATAATGATGCCACTCCTGCTCCAAGGAAGGAAACAAGGGGACGAAAGAAAAAGATTGATGATAGAACTGCCAGGGTAATCAAGAGAGAAGTTGCGAAAAATAGGACTATAACTAGCCAAGAAATTGCAACCAGTCTAAGCGAAGAGCAAGGTGTTAGTCTTGCTTCTTAAACAGTTCGTCGGTGGCTGTTAGAACAAGGCTACAAATCTTGTACACGAAGGTTTAAGCCGCTAATAAGCAAAGCCAACAAAGCCAAGAGACTTGAATGGGCTCACTATTACAAAAAATTCACCATAGAAGACTGGAAGAATGTTCTCTTCTCCGATGAAACGAAAGTTGAGCTAAATTCGAAGGATAAGGTGAGTCACTTTTATCGAACAGAACTGTATATAGGGTAATATAAAATAATAAAGAAGACTAAACAGACAGATTTCTCAATTCTTTTTGACTGGACAAATTATTACTGCCTAAATATAATTAATTCACGCACACAACCCCACACTGAATTCCAAATTACTATGTCGCCAAATGTCTGAATCAAAGCTCTAATCTACTAGGCCAGTGCGACTCAAAGTGTGGCACGTGTGCCGGTACGCGCGGTGTTTCCAGGAAAGAAACAGTAGACACATTCCACGCCACAAGAGACTGCCGGGATATTTGACTCGTTTTTTTAAAAATATTTTCACTTTAATTTTAAATTTATTATGTTTACATTTTTCAATTATTCACTCATGTTAAAAGTCATTGCTGTACAACTAACGAATGCGATAAACTAAACAGCAGAACAGTGAAGTAAAATACGTATGACAACGCCATCATGATAATGTTGGGTGTGACGGCGTGGGGACCATGCCAAGGAAGGCCAATAAGCCATTTTCAGGAACATATAATTCTACAAAATCAAAAAAAAAAAAAAATGAGCAACTTTTATTCTATTCATTATATTTATCTGTTATAAATGAATAATAATACGAAAGTTGAAATAATATTTTCGCCCATCGTTATTATATTATTATATAGCACAAATATTGTATCGGTCCCTGTGACACAGGAAAGACTTGTTATGTCAATGATGACTGGCCTTAGAATGAGAATGACATCATAGCCTCATGTTTAGTACAGGTAGATGGAAAATCTACGCACATTGAAAAAAAGGTGGTACGCCACATCAAATAGTTTGAGAAGCAATGTACTAGGCTATTGTCCCGTAGGACTAAGTAAATATATATTATGAAAGGGTACAATTCGGAATTCATTGTGGATTACACGGGTCGGCATACAACTGACGAAGGCCGTAGGCTACAATGTCCGAAACGTTATGATAACTGCAACAATGATGAGGACAACAGCCTGCTTGTAGATAGTGTAAATAGTATTTATTCATGTTAAAATTTCTAACACTGACTCTGATATACACCTAGCTAAATTGAAACGTAATCATTCTTTCCGTGTACTAATATCAAGACTTAAAAATTCCATAGAATTCAAAGTAAATTTACTAAATCTTCACAAAAAATATTGCTGCAACAAATGTAACAGAAAATACGCAACGCTAGCTGCAAAATTATTATACACTCCACCGTACTTCGCCATTTGCTTTCTAAATCAGCTTCATAATCTGAGAACAAACTGATTGCCATAGTTTTTTTAAATCTGATTTTTCTTTTTTGCATATATCAAAGTGAAAATATTCCTATAAAACGACAAAATTCGTTGAGAATAAGAGAAATAATTTTATGCTTATGTCTTGAGATTTTTTAATGCTTTTTCGAAATCACAATATTTCTTGGATATGTTTGTCATGAGTGAGTTCGTACGTATTCCGATCGCAAAAGGCTGCAGTTTTTAATATATGTTATGGAAACAGAAAAAATAAATTAATTAAATAAAAATAACAAAACAAAAAAAAAGTAAATAAATAATGAAAATAAGATTTCTGCAAAAGAAAAATAATCCAAAAAGAGTAACACATTTTTATGATAACCATTGATGTTTTTTTTTTTTTAATTTCTTTTTTAATTTATAAAGCGGGAGAGAAATCCTACGTTTACTTTTATTCATGATTCAACATTCGACATGAAATGAGAAAGCAAAAAGTTAAAATATAAACAAAATTAAGAATAGAATATAAGAATTTTGGTGAGAAATTCAAAAATAACAATAAAGAAGAAAGAAAGAAAGAAACCGGAAAAATACCACTAAAAATAATATAAAGCTGATTTTTAAGCGTAGCTTAGATGTGACACAAAACCGTAAATGTGGAGTACCCAGCGAGGATCGAACCCACTACTCAGTCATAAAGTAAGACAAGCTTGTTAGCCATTACACGATGTCCAGGTGTCTAAAAATAATATTAATGACTTTTATGTCAAACGTACTTATTTTAAATCCGTTTTTTGATTGATGTAGACATTTAACTATATGGTAAGTATCTTGGTTAATTTGCAGATTAAGACCTGCACTCAGTTTGTATATAAAAAATTTCCGAATACTTAAATTTAGGTGTAAATGTTCATGCTTCATTCGAAAATGATTTATGTGATAAAATCTACCGTTTTGGAGTCATCGACAGTAAAAGTTCAGACCGATTCGCGTCTTTAATGAACGTGTGTTTGAGAGAGTGCTTGGGATGAATGCATGTTTTATATTATATTAGTCTTGCATTGATTTCGTTCAGTGAACTGATGTTTCTGCCAAAATTAGGGATTGTGTGAGGTTTTATTGCTAACATTATTTTATTTGCTTTCTTGTAAATAGTTTCGTTTTCATATTGTACATTCTTATTGGAGCTAGTTGTTTTATTCCCCACCCCAGACAATACATTTTACATATGCGGACTAGTTAGGACTTTCATATAGACAACGAGGTATTATGGTGGATTTAGTAAGAAAGGTAAGTAAGAATGCGTTGTTTTGGTGTTAGGAATATTGTAGTATGTTTGGGTCAGTGTTTCTGGATAGCTAAGTTTAATGTTAAGACAGATGAATATCGCCCTTTTCTCCATTCTCCTTTTTGGTCTTGTGCCACATTTTGTAAATAATTACAAATAAATACCATTCATCAATATGATACTTAGACATTATGAGTTTAAACGGAGTACTAGATTAGCTGCAAAATCACTTCAAGTTACTATTCAGTTAGCTAGAGGTAACCATAAGTACTATGCTAACGGCTTCTTTTCTCGTATTTTTTACTTTTGGAAATCTCTGGATCTATTCTTTCTTGATTTGCCACAATTTAAATGCAACTGTTATTATTGAGGGGTCTCCCCTTTTTATACAAATGGACTCACCTAGAGTATACATATACTACTGCCAGTGAATACCCGAGCAGTAGTACGTCAAGTCAAGTCGGACAGTAGTAGTAAGAACGTAGCAGCAAGAGTCACAACTCAGTAAGAAGTCATACAGCGATACGTCGATATCAAAGACTATATATATATGTGTCTACTAACCCCGCATTCCTGGAACGACTAACCTGTATTACCAGTTTGTATTATTACGTTAATACATTTATTTTCCTATATTCATTCTTGGCGTTTGTTATTATTTGATACCGGATTCCATCCCGGAATCCACAACAGTTATCTACTGTTCTCTTGATTACACTACTATTGTTCCCGCTCCTTAATAATGTTTCTCTTTTATCTTATTCTTTATCACTCATTAACTCCTTGTGCCTTAGTAGTTTTACTACCATTGCAAGGGCTGATACGATTTAAAAAAGAAAGGGCCACCATTTGCAACTTTGGCACAAGACATTTGTAAGAAGCTTTTAAAATATCCTTTTATACAACTTATATTTATCTGCGTACAGTAGAACGCACAATGAATGCTGTAACTAGAGTGCTTTCAGTGGAATTAAAGCCGTAGAAGTCTTGTGGCAGACTCTTAGGAAGATGGTCGACTTAGAAAACAAAGAAATGCTTATTACCAGTGGCAAAGGCCATGAAAACTTACACGTGTCTTTTACTATGTCCGACCTCTGGAATAAAAAGGAAGCACGTCATTCTCTTGGTGATTATGTAGACATGATCCGTCGAGATAACCACTCCATGCTTCTTGAAATTACGGTTGCTGTAATTCTAAACTTAAGACGTTCGGATTGTGAAACGTCGTTTAAGAATGTCCTTATGAGAACTAACTTTAGTTTTTATTATAGCTATTCGCGTGGCAAATATTATTTACCAAGAAAGGTTCTGTGTAACTCAAAACTTGCGCGGCTCGGTCTCATTTATGATAAGCAATATAGTCCGGTATGTCATTAATATTGCGCAGTAAAGAAGATTCGCACTGGGTGCCTCGTACAAATATTCGACATCAAATAATCCACGAAGAGTTGACACGTTGAAAACTCAAGCAATATAATGAAATAGACAACTGAATGTCGAGTAGATCGCTTGAACATTAAAACATTAAAAGCAGAACATTTTTTTTTATTTTCTCTAGGCTCGAGGTTAGACTTCTGTAACGAGTGAGCGGTGAAGAATTGGCAAATTCAACACGACAATGCGCACGCTAATACCGCTCACATAATGTAAACTTTCCTGGTCAAGAACACCAGACACTTGTCTAACAGGTTGGTTAATCTACCGAATAGGCATGAGCGTTTACTGGCGCTGCCACAATCTGAAAATCACACTGAAAATGAATTTGAGTCACAAGAAGAAATTACGAGAAAAGCTACGGCGGAACTCCATCGAATCCCAGAAAAAAAGCAGCTTTAATAGCAGTGGCAGAAACGCTGGTAATGTTTGAATTTACAACGGGGCTATTTTGAAGGTGAGCAAATAAAATCTTTGAAATACACAACATTAATTTTTTCCTGCCCAGATTTCGGATACTTTGTGAACACCCCTCATCTATAGATTATGAGCGAGTATCCTTTCTTCATTTTCTGTCTGAATAATTTCCCCCGTATCTTACAGGTCTCTGTATTCGGCCCTACAAGAAGTGTGGATAGTCCTGAACGAAGATTTCACCACTATAATCAAATCTCATGTGGTGTTGTTGGGCTGTCGGTTTCCTAGGAACTGATCTGCTTGACCCTCATACGTCTAATTCTATGGGAGAGTCGAGTGTATATATATATATATATATATATATATATATATATATATAGAGAGAGAGAGAGAGA
>OZ038505.1:71178670-71208670 GCA_964036315.1 Acanthosepion esculentum
CAAAAAATGAAAATTAATTCTAACTTTAAAGCTGTAAAAAAGCTTTATTCTACATGTGCCGATTTCCTTAAAAAAACTGATCTATGAAGGAGATATTTTGAGATTTCTAAGCATAGATTTAGTTCGCAATTGTTTTTGCTTAACCTTTTCAACATCAAACGTTACGGCGCTTTGACGTGGTCCTTTTTCTAAGACAAAATTCCAATCGTCTGCTTTCTTTTCATTGTTTTTCGTTCGATACGACCGCGTTTATTTTGGAAATTAAAACAACAAGAAGAAATAAATGAAAAGAACTAAACGCTGGCACACAAAATAGAAACAAAACGAACTAGAAATGATTCTATTAAAAGGCTGAAGCAGAAAAAGAATCGACGCTTCAGTTACAATTATAATGAAGAAGATTTTTGGCGAAATGATACTACCGCTTCGTCTTTGAAGACCCGATTCAGTTACATAAGTCACTGCTGAGAGTCGAGTAAAAGAAAATGGCGGATATTTTATAAGAAGATCGGAAAGAAACAATGAAGAGACAGAGTTAGTTAGCGAGTAAATAATCGGGGAAGACATAGAAAAAAAAGAACTGACAATGATGATAATGATGATGAAGAAGAGGGGGTTATGTGGAAAGATGGAGAAAGGATGCAATCAAAATAAGCAGTTGAAGATTTTAAAGATCAAGGCAACAAAGGAATATTTGAAAAAATAGATTCTGCAGACTGTGAAATGTCAATTCATTCTTTGCATGAGAGAAGTGCATTTTATTTACAAACCTAGGAGAGGGGGGGATCCAAAATGCCGATATACTAAAAGGAAGAAAAACAGGGTGGAAGAAAGATTGAAATACAGAGGAATTAAAAATAAAGAGAAAGGTGAGAAGGAAGAAAGGACTTTAAGAGTAAAGAAACAAATAGAAATTTCAAGAAAAAAAGAAAGAAAGAAACAAAAAAGAAAGAAGTAGCAGATTAAAATAGAGAAACGGATAAAAGTGAAAAGAAAGAAAGAAAGAAAGAAGTGAAATGAGTAGGAGATTAAAATAGAGAAAATGGTAGGAGTGAAAATAAATAAACAAAGAAAGAAAGAAAAAAGAAAGAAAGCGAAAGGAATTGAAATAATGAAAGAAAGGAGGAAAGAGAAAGAAGTAGGAGTTTAAGTAGAGAGAAATGAACAGAAATGAGAGCAAATGAAAAAGAAGGAAAGAAAGAAGGAAATAGAGAAAATGAAAGAAAGAGAAAAGGAAAGTGAAAAAAGTAGGTGGTTAAGAATAGAAAAATGAATAGAAATGAAAAGATGGGAAAAACAATGAAAGTAAAAAGGAATAAAAAGAAGAAAAGTGAGGGAAATAAATAAAGAGAGAAAGAAAGAAAAAAGAAAGGATGAATATGAATAAAAGATGAAAAGAAATATAAATATAGAAAATTAAATATATAAAATCTATATAATATTTATATAATAATATATATTATTATATAATATTAAAATTTAATATATGATATATAAAATATATGTAATATAAATATAAATAAATATAGAAAATAAATGAAACATGAAACATGAAATGAAGAAAGGAAAGAATGAAAGAAAAAAGATGAAAGTGAGAGAACCAAAGAAAGAACGAAAAGAAGAATGAAATAAAAGAAAGAATGAAAGAAAAAAGAAGAAAGTGAGAGAAACAAAGAATGAATGAAAAGAAGAATGAAATAAAAGAAAGAATGAAAGAAAAAAGAAGAAAGTGAGAGAAACAAAGAATGAATGAAAAGAAGAATGAAATAAAAGAAAGAATGAAAGAAAAAAGATGAAAGTGAGAGAAACAAAGAATGAATGAAAAGAAGAATGAAATAAAAGAAAGAATGAAAGAAAAAAGATGAAAGTGAGAGAACCAAAGAAAGAACGAAAAGAAGAATGAAATAAAAGAGAGAAAGAAATAAAAAAAGAAATAAAGAAGGAAGGAAGGGGGAAAAAAGAAAAAAAGCTTTTGAAACAAAGTAAGAAAAGTAAAAAGAAAACAATGTAGAGAAAAAAGACAAAAACTACCGCAGTCGTAAAGACTAAAAGATAAAGAAAAAAAGAAAAAAAAGAAAAAATCAATATATAGTATCAGTTGCGGAAAAGTTCTCGGCCCGCCTCCCTTCTCAGGATTTGACGCAAAGATGAACGCTCGGCATTTTGAAGGGATTTTTGGCCAGGCCAAGAACTTTTTAGCACAGTCCCTCTCTCTCGTATGTTCATAGCAAAAATAATTTTTAAATGTCAATATCTATGTATAAAAAGTGTTTTTGTTTTGGTTTTTTTCCAGTGGAATGTGTCATGATGGCATTTCTAACCTTAGGTCTCTGGGCGGGACCCGGAAAGAAATGTGTACACACCAGAAATCAAAGGAAATAAAATGCTGCTGCTGCTGCTGATGATAATAATAATAATAATAATAATAATAATAACAATAACAACAACAACAACAACAACAACAACAACAACAACGACGACGACGACGACGACGATGATGATGATGATGATGATGATGTACTCACAAGTACAGCACACAAAGGTTTTATCTATGTAAAATATGTATATTTTTTTTCAAAACTGCTCATTGGAAAATATCATGGTGCAATTTTTGACCTTAGGTTTCAGATCGAGATCCGGAAAGAAATGAGTATACACCAGAAGACAAGCGAAATGAAACAATAGCAATAAAGCTTACTAAATTGAAAGACAGAATAAAAAGCGAAGAATCAGTTTCCTGGATATGGAAGTCTGGATTTGGAATTCAGATATTCTGCCGAGATCGAAAGTGTCGAAAATTGATTTAGTTTTTCAGGGACCATCGCCAGGGTAGAAAACGCATACAATGCAAGACATTAGACGTAAGGGGACATTTGCAAAATATAGGTTGAAAAATTCCAAACGAACATTTTTGAGCTTTGGAAAATCTATTTTTATTAAATCCTGAGAGAATTAATATTTATACGTTAAATCCGTACACACACACACACAAACACGCGCGCACACACACACATATATATATATATATATAATAGCGATTTACTAAGAGATACTTAAGCTTAGATGTGGCACAAGGCCGACAGTATGATGTAACCAGTAAGGAACTCACTCACTATTCAGTCCTAATTGTTTCAGTGAGACAAGCATGTTAACCATTACACCACGCAGAAGTTCCCCCCCATATATAGATAGATAGATATCAGCGAAAATATTTAGAAGCGCATAAAATGGCTGTGTGCATTGCTACATAGCAGCACTTTAGATGCATTGTTATTTTACCGTAATAAATTATATATATATATATATATATATATATATATATATATATATATATATATATATATTGAGATAGATTGTTGGATATTTGTAATATTAATATGGGAAAGGTGGTACTATAGATATAATTGAATAGGACCTAGGAATCAACATCGAATGGTGAACGTCAGTCTCACACTTCAATAGGAATTCTTGGTCATCTTTTCCCCACTCTAAGGTTTGGATTAAATAGCAAGAAAGACTCTCTAGACGTGAATATCTACTATTCCTGGAGTAGAAATTATCTGAATTCAAAAGCGAGCAAGAACCCCCCCCCCCATGAAACCTCAACGCTATCTTTCGCCAGAGACCATGGCATTTCACGGATGATAAACAGAACGTCTACGAGGTCTGACAAAAATCTTCGTGAATGTTACTATGGCAACGAATCTAACGTATGCAAAGTAAAACCGA
This sequence comes from Acanthosepion esculentum, assembly GCA_964036315.1. Lineage (NCBI taxonomy): Eukaryota > Metazoa > Mollusca > Cephalopoda > Sepiida > Sepiidae > Acanthosepion > Acanthosepion esculentum. The sequence continues at coordinate 71,182,400 of OZ038505.1, forward strand.
TTGCACAGACTAATTATGCACTCGAAGTTATAACGTTTTCGATCATTTTTCTGGTTTATAGCAGTGCTTGGAAAGAATGTGTGTAGAGTGCGGTCGTCTCAACACAACACAGAAGTGTCATTAGTGATCATGTCTTGTGCAGCAGCTTTGGTCAAGACAACATTCCCCAGGTTCGACAACAGCCATATCGCCGTGATATCGATTCTGGCAACAGTTTTCCTTTTTTTTTCCCCCAAAATCAAATCCTACATAAATGGAACATGATTTCAAGACGTCGAGGAAATCCAAGGGAATGCGACGAGACAGCTGCTTGCTATCACCCAAAAGGGTGTTCTAGAAATACTTCCAAACGATACTGGATAAAGTATGTGGTTTTTAGAAGGGCAATACTTCGTAGGAGATTAACTGTCGAATTGATATGTGTCGTAGTTTTCTTTTTATACCACCAGCCCCGATACTTTTTGATCATACCTCGTTATGAAGATTTATGATCGCCTACAACCGGCAATGATATGGCAGTTAAAAAAAAAGTTTGTACCAGATATTACCTCAAACGGGAAAGAAACTATTACAAAATTACTGAGTGATGTGAAAGCAAAAGTGAAAATTGCGAAAAAAAAAAAAGGAATAAAAGGTCGACAGTGATCAAAGAACTTTTAAAATAATTGAAAATATAAGCTCGATAAAAAGAAAAAAATTGGGTTTTATAATGAAAGAAAAAAAGAGATTTGATAAAGAAAAAAATAGAAGTGTAATTAAAAAGTGGATTGGCACGCAAGAAAATATTTGAAGAATCGCTTGTGTCGAATGTAAACAATCGGAAAAGATGAGAATAAAATGAAAAAAAAAAAAATTAAAACAACAGACCGACCACTTTTATGCAAACATCTACAAAGAGAAAGTTATGGGCAGCGCACAGAAATGTCAGAAAACCTATCAGTCGATATTTTAGCGTTGAAAGTTGGATTGTTAGTCCTTCATGGAAATCGTTAAATCTGGAATCGAGAAGTGGAACAATGATTTTGCCTCATAATGTAGACAGAAAAGTTCCCGATGTCATTCTAAAATCGCGTAAATTGACATATTACCTCATTTATTTATGTTTTCGCAATTATTGAAACGCTTTCTTCCAACTTGCAGACCATAGTTACTATATTCTTAATACGTTATGTAATGCAAAATATCTCGTCCTGGGTATGAAGATAAACTTCATCCGCGTCCTGCGTAAGACGATAAACTACGTCCAACAGCAAGGCCTCTGACCAGGAGGTTTTGAGGATCGTGGAACCACGTCTTAATTGTTGGCGTTCCCACGTCCCCCCTGACCCAGGGTGGTAGCACCTGTTAGGGTCCCAGCTATGGGCAAATAGTTGACACCTAAACTTGTGAAAAAATAGGTTTTAATACCAGAAATACTTTATAATAAAAAAAAATATTACCAGCAATAATTTTTGAAGGAATAATTATTATCAGCAATACTTTAAAAAAAAAGTACCAGTAATAAAAACAGCTATACATTCTTTGAAAAAAATAAGACCAACTATAGATTTCTTCAAGGAAAAAATATTCCTAGAAATAGGTTTTTTAACAAAAACATATTACCAGCAATAAAGATTTTGTCGGCATTAAATAACCCATTGAGGTTGATATACCGTAAAAAGAAACCAAACCTGAAATAATGCAAAATATCACAATGATAAAATCAGTCAATAATTATTTAGAATTATTTAAACCGGGACTCATGGATACAAATACAAGTAATCCATAATAATAATATTTAAAATTTTGAAATCATATTTATTTTTCACATACGAATCTTTTGGATCTGTTTCCCTAATCATTGATTCTCTTTCAGTCATTCCACCTCACCTGCTATCCTCTTCCGCTGCACCTACGTATCGCACACACCATTTGGGAACCCCTAAGCTAGATGATAATGAAGAGATATGGGTTCTACAAAGTGATATTCATGGACTGAATATTTGAGCAACGGTGATGTTTTAAAAAATATGTAAAGAAAAGAAAAGGCGCTTATATTAAAAATCAGAAAGATAAAACTGATGTTACCCGGACGCATAATGAGGAAAGTAAGCTTGGAGAACGTGACACTCACAGGAAATGTTGAAATTCGGAGAGAAAGAGGATGTTAACGCATAACAGACATAACGAGCTTGCGTAAATCGTTGGCAGTGCTGGGATGAGGTGGAATAGCCAAAAGACAAACCTTAGTGCTACAAAAGAGCAAGATTTTGTGGAAAGAGATCTTCGCCCCCGTCCTGAAGGAAAACGACACAGTGAAGAAGAAGAATCATTTGCCAATTATATATGTCGCTTTTCCAATATTGAAGAGTTTATTAAAATGAAGCAACGCGACAAGCATTTAAAACGTTTCTATTTAAAAATGTTTGTAGCTATTTGGAGAACAATGGTAATAATGTCAAAAATACAAATGGCGGTCACCGAATTAAAACGGGAAGTTGATATGGCACACTTCTAGACTGAAATTCACACTATTTCTCTTACGTCTATTATTAAAATATAGAAATTACAGCGATGAATAAAATTAGTCGCTGCTATATTTTTTTCAATATTCATAATTCGCTGCGTTTAAAAATGAACGCATTCCCCAAATGAAAATGAACTTATTCTCTGGATAATAAAAGGGACGTATTATTTCAATTCGAAAAAAAAAAAACCGTAAAAACTAACGACAAATTTTAATTTTCTTCAAAAAACATAACACTACCGTTCAAACCAAATTTTTACAGCCAAAGTTTAAATAAAAGTTGAACTGGTTTTATTATTTACGTCATATACACACCCTATTTTCCTCGTCTGTATTGTTACTTTCATTACGTTTCACTCCTTGTGCCCTCTGGCCTTCATCCGTTTTTTTTGTTTTGTTTTTTTTCGAAATGTGCACTTTATTTAATTTGCAGCGTTAGATTGTTCTCATTCCACTAACCATGTCTAAGGATATCTCGTCGATTTCGTATATAATAGAGATCGGTTGGGTACCTCGAGGTGGTGTAATGGTTAGCAAGTTTATCTCGCTAGAACGATTACGACTGTGTAGTGAGTTCGATTCTCACTGGGTTCCCCTCTACTTTCGGCCTTGTGCCACATCTAAGCTATGCTTGGAAGATCAATCTAATAGAGATCGGTTATTGCTCGCCTGCCTTTCACTGAGTCTAAGCCTGAACTAAGTGATTGAACTCACAGAATACATTTTAAACAGAACACGTAAAAAAGAAAGAAAAAAACGGATTCAGATAAACGAAATATTTGTTCACACATTTTTCGATCATTATTTTTTTGTTTTGTTTATGATACACCGTTTTCGGTCGGCCGATAGGTTCTCCGGCATGCCAAAGATCCCAGAATAACAAGAACGCAGAATCGTATGCTAGGTCTTCTGCTGCTGGTAGAATTCAAGGAGTGACTTGGTATTGTATGAATTCTCATTAACAACTGCTATTTGACATTGCTTTCAAGTATGAGTGTCCTGTTGCTATTCCGTCTATGGAATTCTCAGTATCCTCCTGTAGAACCACATTTCACTTTCCGTCAATTTCCACTACATCTGTGGATAAATTGTCCCATATTCATTGCCATATGAGAGGATTTGTTTTACATAGCGATCCGGCAGTCTTTTCTTTCTTTCTAAATATTTTTTAGCGGTTGGAATGTTTCTGTCGCTTGTCCAATGTGTGTTCGGATCTCCGTGTCGCATCCTCCATCCTCTTTCTAATCAATTCCCAGATATTTAAACTTCTGTACTTGTCTAGCTATACTTTCTATCCCTGGACACTTAATGGTTAGTCCCTTTTTCCCTCTTTCTTCTACAACCATATCTAAGAAGTCCTTTACTTTTCTTTGCAATTCAGACATCAGCAGAGTGACAACTGCGTAGCATATATTGTTAAGTTTACACCCATCGATATTAAATCCTGGTAAGGTTTCTAGTTTTATTAGGCTATGGAGGTTGAGTTAATTTGTCTAAAGTAACGGAAGGTTTTAGATTGGTTAGGATACCGACTGGCAATTTTTCTTGCATGTGGAGGAAAATATTTGTGCGAAATTCGAAGAAAATCTTTATTGTATTAACCGGTAACTGATTCAACATTTATCACCGGTAGAGTTTGGCCTGTGTATGAGTATAAACATCATCCAGCAGCAAGGCCGCAAGCCTCTGATTTTGAGGAGCATGAACTCACCATTTAATTGCCATTGTTTCCAGGTTAGGGTCCCAACTATGGGCATATAGTTAATCCCCTAACTTGAGTTAAAACACTATGAATTTATAAAGATAGATTTTTATAGTAAAAATACCAGCAATACATTTTTTTTAAAATATTACCAGTAATTCATTGTTGAAAAATATATTACAAGTAATACATTTTCGAAGAAAAAAGTATTAACAGCAATATATTTTGTAAAGAAAATTACGAGCAATGCATTTTTGAGAGAAAAAAAACAAACAAAAAACCCACCAGCAATTCATTTGACTCTCGTCAAAACTCTTTGCAAAAATACGTCAATGGAATTTGATCTGCAAATTGGTTTCTTACAAATAATACATATCCTCTTCATACGAATATATTCTAAATCTCTTGTCGGTATTTAATAATACATTGAGGTTGATAAGCTGCAAACCAAACTAAACCAAACCAACTGGGCTCTCCCGTCGTTTTCGACGTATGTGGGTCAAGCAACTCAGTTCCTAGGAAGCGACAGCCAGACGCCTCATTTGATTATAGTGGTGAAGGACTAGTGCAGGGCCAAACACACTTTTTGAAGCGCCGAATACAGAGACCCGGTGCACTATGTGCCACAAGATCCCCAAACGACCCTCTGCAGGTTTTGAATTCAGGGTTGTCCTTCTCCTAGACCATTTGCCATCCCAGGCTATAGAACCCAGTCTGTCCTGCTATTTATCCATAGCTAGAGGGAGAAGAAGAAAACTAATACCTTTCCCAAAGGTATGAGCACGTAAATGAATGTAATGGATTTGACTGGAATTCGAACTCGGCTCCCCGATTCATCAATCCGAGCCTTTATCCACTGTGCCTCCTGCTAAACCAAACCAACCATTAAGATAAATATAACTTCTGAGTACAGCGCCCCATAAATCCAAAGTATATATATAACACAAAAACATGAGACAAGCATAAAGCCACACACTCAAACATGTACATCCTACTCATATAATAAAAATGGTACAGTACATGGGGTATATATTGTGCCTAACATGTGTTTAATACAATTATTAAATATGAGGTGGTATTCATCGAGGGTTTCAAACATTTCTCTCTCAAGATAAAAATAATTTGATATAAATAACGTATTTGAGAAAGTAAAAACAGATGGCATATATTATTTCTTAAAACACTCGGCCTATACCACAATAAGAATGTTAATAAAACTAACTTCTCTACAAACTTCATATCTGATACGAATACATCAATGAAACCAGAGTCTCAAAATATACCCTCTTTACAAAAATACGCCAATGAAACTTGATCTAAAACTGATTTCTTACAAACAATACATATTCTGTTCATACCAACTTATCGTATAAATCTTACCGACATCACATAACCCATTGAGGTGTTTATATGTATATAAATCACACCATCTAATAAAAAAGAAATTTGTGGAGAGCTATAAGCTCCTGAAGGAATATGACTTTATGAAAAGGAAATCAAACTAGACTATTTTCTCCAAATATGAGTCTGTGTTTCAGAATAATCTATTGATAATAAAGATAGGGTAAGACTGTCGAATAATGTTAAACAAACGAATCTGTCGTTCCATTAATACAGTTATGGATGGTTATGAAGCTATAACTTCTTATGCAAATTTGTTTTCTTCCCTTAGACTAGTTGTCAATCTGTACTTTATATATAAGATGAGGTGGTATTAACCCAGGTTTCAAAATTTTCTCTTTTAAGATAAAAATATTATAATATAGATAAAGTGCATGAGAAGGTAAAAATAGATGACATTATATTATTTCTTAAAATACTCGGCCTATACCACAATAAGAATGTTAATAACACTAACTTCTCTACAAACTGTATAGCTGAAAAGAATACAACAATGAAACCAGACTCTCTACAAACTCTCTTTACAAAAATACGTTATTGAAACAGGATCTACAATTTTTTTCTTACAAAGAATAGATATGCTATGGTGTGAATATGGATTATCTCCCCTTTGATAATCCACACTATAAAAGCTGTACTTCCGCTTGTCAAGTAGACGAGTATTGAAGTTCTTAATTGAATAAATTGTAATGAAACCAGGACAAAATATTACTAGACAGAATCTCTTGTCCTGTTTTCATTACATGCTACTCATACGAAACAATCTTAAAAATCTTGTCGGCATTATATAAACCACTGAGGAGCTGATATGCTGCAAAATAAAATAAAACTAAACTTAAACCGGTAGAGTTACATTAGATGGGCCATAGAGCTGAACCATATTATTTTGCGAATACAGGAGAATATTTCGTCGAAACAGAAAATCTATTCATTCTTACCAAAGAATTTACTTGAAATCTTAATCATATATGTTATATAGGAAGCCAGAAGTAGATAATGGTATCAATATTTTGTCAAGGTAGCATGTTACTCAGGTCTAACTGTTTGTTATAAGAGGAGAATCACCTTTCTATCTGATATGGGAGGTACAAACGAGGAATGGAACTGGAAACAGAGCTTTGGGGTGAGGTACGTCTGTTCAGACGTGACTGAAAAAAAAATTGTTTATTTTTATCAGTGAAATTACTTCAGGTTGACCCCTGATAAGACGAAATTGAAATAAAAAATGAAAGGAACCGAGACATAATTAAATAACCAAACCCAGATAGAAAACGGCCGAAGGAGATGGGCAGTGTGGAGATTATTAAACGTATTAAATCTTTCAGGAAGCAAAAAAAGGAAAATAAAATAAAAGAAGAATTAAAAGGTAATCCAGGAGATTAGAAACAAAAATCAGAAACGAAAAAAGATAGATGAAGAAAACAAATATCATTTAGAAGGAAATTTTTTTTTTTTAAATACATTTAAAATAAAACGAATTATGAAGGGAGAATTAAATAGGATGATTTTGAAAAAAAAATGAAAGGGGAAAAAAATCGTGAAGAAAAAAAGAAGAAGGGTGAAAAGGAGGGAAAAGAATACCACGTTGAAGAGAAAGGGAAGATACATATAAAATTAAGGGACAAAAGATACGAGAAGAAAGCATAAAACAAATAAAAAATCCAGAAAAGAAATACTATATATAAAATGAAACAATGAAGAAAGAACAGACAATCAAAAAAAAAAAAAAGCAAAGAAAAAAGTAAACAAATAAATTCTGATTATCTGTCTTTTTTTTTCCATCTTCCAAGATCTGTTGGGTTATTTAATGTTGAATGTATGTCATGTTGGAAATGATTTGTCAAATGGTAAACATATGACTAGTTTACACACGAGTCGACAAGTCACATACAGGTTCATTTTGCACGAGAGTCAACAATGTGAACGTAAGTCTGTTTTACACTAGAATCAGAAAGCTATATATAGATTCGATTTACACTAGAGTTAAAAAGATAAATATAGGTCTGCTTTGCACGATGGTTAAAATATGGAAATACGGTATATACCAGAGTCGGAAAGGTAGACATAGGTTCAGTTTACACTATAGTCTAAAATCATAAATACAGGACCGCTTTGAACGAGGGTAAAAAAATGTGGATATATATCTGTTAACCACCACAGAAACATTTGAAAAGCTTATCAAACGCGTCTTCAATAACAAAGATCTGTACTTCATAACAAAAATTATAGTCTATAATATTGTTGCATTTTCTTTGTTATATGCCTGTGAAACCTATATGGTCATAACACCCAAAAAGAAGGCTTTCACTAGCAAAAGTTTCGTTCAATCTTAAAAGACACAGTGATATGATCAATATCAAAGTTTTGGGAAAGAAACAACAGTTAAAGCATCGAATTGGTGATCAGGAAACACCGTTTTTAATGGTCAGGACATGCAGCATGAATGGTAGTCAAGATTTCCCCGTCAAGTCTTATTTAACGAGTTCATTCTAGGGAAAAGACCCCGCAGTTTCCCTCTTTGAAGCTACAAGGACCAACTCAAAACGACACTAAAAGCCACTGGACTTGAGCCTAGATCATTTGAAACACAACTCCGAGACTGTGTTCCATCACCACCGGAGTCAAAAACTTCGACGTCATCAGAAAAGAAAAAAAATCAAACGGCAAGAGAGGAAGTCTCGACATAAAAAAAGAAAATATTCTTGAACCCTTAGGTGATATCTGTCCTCCTGTTTGGCACTGGATACTGGACAATCTCCTGAAAGATGTGAAAGAGACTTGAAGCCACAGAAATATGGTTCTTCAGAAGGAAACTAAGTATACCATGGACCGAGGATGCGAACAACGACGAGGTTTTAGAGGAAAATGGAAACAAGAATGAAGCTTCTATATAACATCACGAGACAGTGGAAATATCTGGGGCCCATATTGAGAATGGAAGGCTTTGAAAATCTGACAGGACAGAGTGTATGGTTTAGTTTATTTTGTTTAACGCCATATCAACCTCATTGAGTTATTTAATGCCGACATCATTTTTAGGATAGATTCGTATGAATAGAATATGTATTCTTTGGTTTAGATTGGTTTGGTTTATTTTGTTTTACGGCATATCAACCTCAATGGGTTATTTAATGTTGACAAATGTTTTTATTGCTGGTAATATTTTGTTTTGTCAAAAATCTGTTTCTTGTAATATCTTTCCTTCAAAATTGTATTGCTGGTAATAGCTTTTTTCAAAAAGTGTTACTGGTAATAGCTAACTATTTTCCCATAGCTGGGACCCTAACAGGTGCTACCACCCCGGGTCAGGGTGGACCTGGAGACACCAACAATTAAGAGGTGGTTCCATGCTCCTCAAAACCTCCTGATCAGACGCCTTGCTGCTGGAGGTAGTTTATCGTCTTACTCAGGATGCAAGATAGAGTGATGGCAAAATGAATAGAAGAAAACAACGCTTAACATACTTGATGAACTTATGTAAATTGATGGCGGAACAGGGTTTATGAGAAATGACGAAAAGACTTCGCAGTTTCCCTATTCGAAGCTCCATGTACCAACTGAAAACAACACTGAAAGCTGCTGGACTGGAGCCTAAATCGTTTCTGCACTCAAACGGAGACCGTACCAACTGGCAGTTTTCCATCAACATCGGAACCCAAAAGGTTCGAAGTCACCAGTAGAAAAAAAGGAATAATTCAAAAGAGAATGAAAGAAAAGTTCAACAAAATCAACTTCGGCCCCCAACAACATTACTGTGAGGTCAGTCATCGGCTCCTCCTTGCAGGAACTAGACTACTTAACCATCAACGCAAAGAAGAAATTAAATTATTGCATACGGGATGAAACCCACGACGATATATTCGAGTATTTTATTAAGGAAATTCACCCCAAACAAGGCGGGTGTGCCACTTGCACGCAAGGGGTCTCAGAGGGTTGAGAACAACAGTCAAGATACATGTTTGGGAAAAGGATAGAGAGAAGGACGGGGAACAAGCTCAGGGAGTTAGATGTCGATTGACATTACATTTGAATATTTTGAGATTATAGTCATCGGGGAAGCGATTAAGGGGAAAGGAGTTACACAGATGGGAAGTGCTAGAGAAGAAGCTATTTGAGAAGAGGAGACGGTTATATTTAACCCTTTTAACGGTGAAAGGGTGGGACCGAGATGCCAGCCTGGGTGTAAATTTAATATATGCAGTGCGAAATTTGACGATCAGATAGAGAAAGTCGTACTGTACACAAGTAGATTTTTTTAAGTTGTTAAATCGTTTGAAATGCATCGAATTGGTAGTCGGGAAACAGCGTCTTCGATGTTCAGAACATGCAGCAAGAACTGGTCTACTTAGCCATCAAAGCTGCCATCAGAAAGAAGCAATTACATTCTTGGATACGAAATAAAGCCGACAATGACACTAAAGTGAAACTGATATATGTAGATATGGTTTGTAATAGAATAAAAATATGGAGGCATTTCCGGTTTACAGTAGAGTCAAAAGCTACAAAAATGAGATACAACAAACGAAAAAATGTACTTGCAAATAAAGCAGTCAAAACCGGAGACATGGGTTCAGTTTACGCAGGTAGATAGACATGGGTCCGGTTGAGAGTAGATACCAACGATTTATATAAGTTCCGGTTTACATAAGGGTAAAATGATAGACATAGGTCCAGAATGATTGAAAGAAAAGAGAGACAAATAACGTATGGAAAAAAGAGTAAACGATAAATATAAATAGGACTGGAAGAAAACACAGTGAAAAATGAAAAGAAAAATACAAGAATTGAAAGAATATTCAGAAAGATTTTTTTTTATGAAAAAGCAAAGAAAGAACCAATAAATAACGAATAAGTGAGAGAATTGAGAGATACTAAAAAAATACTACAAAATTCGCGAAACCAAAGAGAAATAAAAATTAATTAAAATACAAAAAATTAAAGTAGGTAAGGTAAAAATAAAATGCGAGGGTCATAACAATAAATAAGGTGAATTTTTTCGGTATAAGGACTTCTAATACAGAGAGAAGCTTACTTTTTTTTTTCAACGTAGTCTCCCAACACTGTCACATACTTTTCCTATCTGTGCACAAGCTTCCGTATTCCTTTTGACTTCATCCTTTTGACTTCATCGTCACTTTTAAACTTCGTGCCTCTCGTGCCAACCCAAAGATTTCGATTAGTTAGCAAGGCAAATTAGATGTTAAGAACATTTTATGTTTAGAGATTATTATATATATATATATATATATATATATATATATATATATACACACACACACGAGGGTCATTCAATAAATAAGTTGAATTTTTCGGTATAAGGACTTCTAATACTGATAGAAGCTTACTCTTTTTCATTTATTTTTTTTACTACATTTTCACATGGATTTAATTCCTTTTGCAGATTAAAAAAAAACTTTGAGTGTTTTGGTGATTAACAAAGATGGCCGGCCAAGAAGCATGCTCCAGGATTGAACAGCGGTCAGTTATCAAGTTTTTGGTTGCTGAAGGGTGCAAACCAGTTGAAATTCATAGGAGAATGTCAACAGTGTATGGTGCCACATGTTTCAGCCAAAAAAATGTCTACAAGTGGGCTAAATTGTTTAAAGAAGGACGGAGCAGTGTTGAGGATGAAGACAGGTCTGTGAGGCCTACAGAAGTGAGGTCTCCTGTGGTGATCGAATCAGACAATAACCTCATTCAGTCTGACAGAAGGGTGACAGTGGATGACATTGCAAGGACTTTGAGCTTATCTGTTGGGACAAACGCAGGGGTCATCAGTCAGAAGGAGTCATCTTGCATCATGAAAACGCAAGGCCTCACACAGCAGCCCAAACGGTGCAGACCATCAACAATCTGGGCTGGGAACTGCTCCCACATCCCCTTTACAGACCAGACATTGCCCCTTCAGACTTTCACCTGTTTGGTCATTTGAAAGGGTTCACAAGAGGCACGAAGTTTAAAAGTGACGATGAAGTCGAAAGTGTTGTGAGCGACTGGCTGAGACATCAGTCCAAAGATTTTTACACTGAGGGAATACGGAAGCTTGTGCACAGATAGGAAAAGTGTGTGACAGTGCTGGGAGACTACGTTGAAAAAAAAAAAAAAAGTAAGCTTCTATCCGTATTAGAAGTCCTTATACCGAAAAATTCACCTTATTAATTGTATGACCCCCAGTAAAATAAAAAGAGAGCTACATCTAGAAAAATAAGCGATAGGAAGGAAACATAACGAAAAACGAAGAGATGAAAAAAAGAGAGGAGATATAGAAAGAGAAAGAACGGAAGGTGCGCGATAATTGTGAGTAAACGAAAGTATGAAGGACAAAAGAACAAAAGAAAAACTCATGGGCCAAATGGAATGGCGGATATGAAAAAAAAAAAAATAACGAACGAAAAAGAGAAAAAACAAAACAAAACAAAACAAAATAATAAGGGATGTCAAACCAAAAATCAGTAAACTTATTTTACAAAACTAAAAATAAAACTTTGTTTGATGTCAGTTATTTCATTTTTCATCGCTGACATTAACTAAAAGCGACGCTATTATGAACATTTTCGCGTGTAAAGACGCTCCTAATCCTTTTGACGCCGATATTATTTTTGAAGTTGTTAGAAAAAATCTAAATTAATGTTCACAGCGCCTAGCATAGCATTGCACGGTGTATAATAGTTTCATATTATTATTTACATTATTCGGACTGTTATCCTCATCTTCATTGTCATATTCACAACATATCGGCCGTTGTACGCTCCGGCTTTCTTCAAGTGATTGGAATTTCGAACCGAACCCTTTATTTCGTTCACCGAGAGCAGACTGTTCTACTACCACGTGCCACGTCTCTTCTGGATGTATCAGTTATTTCCCTTTAGCTCAACTCTCCAATCTACCCGGGTGGATGAAATAAAGAGTCCGGTTCGAAATTCCAGTCACCCGAAGAACACCGGAGCGTAGAACGGCCGAAACGTTGTGAATATGGAAATGAAGATGAGGATAACAGTCCAAATAATTTAAATAATGCAAATAATCCTAATAGCTCACCTCAGAGATATAGACAGAGATTCAAACCATTTTGCAAATAAAATGTGTTCGATTCTAACTGGGCGATATAATGGATTTTTATTGGATCTTGGTCTGTTCTAGTGGAACTGGAATTCCATAAATAGGCGATACCGTCCATCTTTGCGCAGACAACGATTTCGATGTTTGGGGGAGCATATGTGGGTGAAATTTAGCGGATGAAAAATGTTATTGGGTGTAGTTTGGAGGCAGGGTGGTATTAGAACCAAATAATAAAATTGCCTTTTATTACAAAATATCTATGACAAAATCAAATTATTTATCAATATTGACAGGTGAGTCAGTCCAAATGTTAACGCTTTTTTTTTGGTGGTGACTTTTTGTTTTCCCGCCCGACGCCAATGTACAGGTGATGGTGGGCCTATATCGATGACATAAATGCTCATAGCTGGAATAATAATGATGTTGAACAAAAAAAAATCGATATTCCCTAACAAATGATCTTAAAAATAGGATTCAAGATAAACATTTCAAGAAATTCTTGTCTATCGGAATGAAAGCAATGATAGATGTATCCACCATAAATATTCAGTATATCGAATTTATATATACTAAATTCTTCAAATATATATGTATACAGATAAGTTATAACAACATTAGTATAAGAGATTTATGAAATTTATTATAAAATATAATATATTAGTGGTTGTTTCTCCCAGTTATCTTAATTTATACAAAACTACATTAGTTTTAAAACGCGAATCATGTTTTTTAAATAACCACAATAAATTGAGACTTTTTGAGTTCAATACCCGGGAAGGCAGTGGAGAAGTTGGAGAGGGAAATTAACAGGAGATAACTGATAAGTGACACCCATTAAACATGGCACATGGAACTAGAACAGTCTACCCCAGTGAGCGAAATAAAGGGTTCAGTTCGACATTCCAACTACCTGAAGAAGGCCGGAGCGTACAACGGCCGAAACGTTGTAATAAATAGGGCGACAAAGATGAGGACAATAGTCGGAATATTGTAAATAATGTACGACGAAATAGGTTTCCAAATAGTCTGTGAGAAAGGAATTCCAAGGAATTTTATCACAGAGCACAAGCGCAAACGTGTTGACGACTGCCAACGTTTACTTGACCGCTACAACAATGAAAACGAAGAATTTTTGAGCGGTATTGTCATAGGAAATAAAAACCTGGGTCCATCATTAAAAGACAGTATATGGAGTGGAAGCACATCCTAGCTCGCCAGCGATGAAGAAATTCTAAACTCAATCTTCGACGGGAATTCTGAAGCTCAAAAGATCCTATACTTGAAGAATACACGGAAAAGCGGTGTACGATCAAGCTACAGTGCTTTGATGGCCAGCAATTCGCCCTAAACGTCGAAGCTTATTGTCGAAGAAAGTTTTGTTGTCTTATAACAATACACGCTCACATACAGCTGGAGAGGCCGTTCCAACCATTACCCAATTGGGTTTTGTGGTGCTGGAACCCCCTGCCTACAACCCAGAACTCGCGCCTTCCGGCTATCATCTCTTTGGTCCGCTGAAAAATGCTTTTCGAGGTCGTCGGATAAATTCGTGCAGGAAGCGGTACATAAATGGCTACGCGAAAAGCCGAAAACCTTATTGCAGGGAATACGGAAGCTTGTGGACCGGAGGAACAAGTGCGTCGAAAAGGAAGGAGACTATATTGAGAAAAAAAAAGTACTTTTCAATCCCTTCTTTTGTGTAAATAAATTGGAAAAAAAAACAAGAGGAAGGATAAGTTTTGATTTCCCCTCGTATATGGAAGAATACATTTTATAGGTAATTATTCATTCACTTATGATGTGCGTGAAGTCCTGACTCCGTAACGAGTCTTATGTTTAACCGATTGACAATGACACCTAATGAGAGACATTCTTCTTTCATTTTAATAGCTTCATATCTCGCACCTCTCGCCTGTGGAACTCTCTTCCCTTTTCCTGTTTCCCCGATAGCTATAATCTCCAACTATTTAAATGTAATGTCAATCGACATCTCCAGTTGCCTTGATCTATCCACTATCCTTCTCCCCATCCTTTCCTCTATCACTCCTATATGCTCTCGCTCCAAATCCTCTGTAATCCCTTGCCTTGATCTATCCACTATCCTTTTCCTCATCCTTTCCTCTATCACTCCTATCTGCTCTCGCTCCAAATCCTCTGTAATCCCTTGCCTTGATCTATCCACTATCCTTTTCCTCATCCTTTCCTCTATCACACCTATATGCTCTCGCTCCAAATCCTCTGTAATCCCTTGCCTTGATCTATCCACTATCCTTCTCCTCATCCTTTCCTCTATCACTCCTATCTGCTCTCGCTCCAAATCCTCTGTAATCCCTTGCCTTGATCTATCCACTATCCTTCTCCTCATCCTTTCCGCTATCACTACTATCTGCTCTCGCTCCAAATCTTCTGTAACCCCTTGCCTTGATCTATCCACTATCCTAAAAAAAATGTAGCATGTACGTTCAGGAAGTAAGCGGTTATGGCTCTCCATTTGACCTCGTTTGCAATTCATTCATACAAACACGTTAATTAGGTTAATGTTTGCACCTGTACCCTGCTGTCTTTGCCTTCAGTATGCACTGGGAGTGTTAGTTTCTCCGACACTTCTAACCTCTTCATGCGTTTCCCAACCAGCTCTCTTTGAATATGAATATAAGCTTTATTGTCCTACCTATGTTCATTAAAATTTCCTATGTTCTCACGTTCTTTTCATGGTATTTCGGCCTGCAGCTCTAGAAAAAAAAAACAGAATACAGGTTCTGGGCCATGATCGGAATCGTTTGTTCACAGTACCTCGTGGACGTGGTATTTTAACAATGATGGATTACGTTACTTTAAGTGTTGGAAATAAAACCAAAGCAGTGCGACGTCATCAGGCATCTTCAAGAATTTTGATGCGCTAATACGGTTCCTACAGAAGGCTCGATAGACAGGTTATGACCTCATGCGAAGAAGAGGCGATAAGCCAATGAGCGGCATGGGTTACCTTGAAATTTTTTCTCCCGCTCCCTCATAAAGTCGATGCTACCCAATACATACCACTCTTCTAATAAAACGAATGATAAAAACATATCGTCCAAGAAGTGGCAATTTGGCCCGAGTTGAAGGAAGTAACAACACGGAACGCACCAGAAGTATTTGGAATATTTAAAAAAGAAAAATTGGAGGTATTTTGACAGTGATACATTGTCTTTCTTTATATTTTGGATATAAGATCAAAACTTAGAGAAAGTCGGCAGAGGTTCGCCAAATTGAAGCGTTGATACGCTTCCAAACATTTAGGTTGGATAGACAAGCTAAGGTCTCCCGTAGCAGGCTTCTATAAAAGCGAACGGTATGCATTCCCTCCTACTGCTTCCTAGAATCGATGCAGTCATGTCTATCCCTCTCTTCCAATAAAACGAACAAGAAAAATAAACCACTATTCGTTGATACCCTCCATGAAGCCATGTTGGGGCCCAAGGGACTGAAAACCGTAACGCCACAAAACGCAACACAAATCTAGGTCGCTTTTAATGCCTTCTTTATCTGAGTCGATTATCCGGCATTCATTACAGTATTAGAGATTAGAGATTAGATATTATATCACAATTCAGCACGCTTTTATTTAGGTTTACACCGACATTTTCCTATCTCTTAATGTTTTGCTTTAGTTTTTAACATCTTTCGTTATTTCTATAAGATTTCGGATAGAATTTTTTCTGTTACTTAACCTGTCAGATATTTGGATTTCTTTACTTGCTTGATTTTAACGTCCCCAATACATAGTTAACAGCTTGATTATTCCTTTTTGTCGACAACCATTTATTCTGTCTTACATATAATAGTTAGTCGTTTCAACCTACTTTCGTCGACTACTTATTCTAATAGCTTTTCTTAGTTTCCTGTCTGAGATTGTCATCCTAACCTGCATATCTTTCGTTAAGTGTCTGGTCGTTGATAATAAATTTATGAATAATCAAGAGTGATCTCCCTTTGTTTTATTACTCTCCTCTTTGGGAGGGCTATTTCTGTTTACTGGGACTATAAAAGGTCAATATACGAGAACCTTGTATGCTCAGTTGAATAAAGCTTTCTTAAAGCCTACATCTGCGTACTTTTGCCATTACAAATATATCCTGATAGCTTTTTTTTTCTTTAATAAAACCTATGTGGAAGTCATATTTACTGTGATTCGAAATCGGTTTGCGCCATTCATTTTCAGCCCTGGTTAAGGCTATTCTATAACAGATGTATTCTTTTTAACGGCACTGAAAAATCTTTATTGGTTATTTGCAGCTTTCAACGCTGGTTGTTCATTTAAAATTCTAAATATGAGTTTGCTTAAGCAATTACGATAGACAAAGCAGCATGTTTAAATTTGTATTTTTTTTTTTTTTTACTGGAGGGTTTTTTAAATCTTGGCATTTTCATTCGCCCGTTTTGCTTGCTAACATAGATCTGTTTACTCAAATATTTATCCAGTGTCATTATCAGCAAAAGAAACGCTGAAGAATTTCTAATATCATGCGACCTTTTTTTTCTGAAAACCTATTTTATAAAGTCGATATTAAAAGATAACACGACAATGAAATTAATGCTTTTTTTAAGGCGAAATATCTAAAACCAGCCGGGTAAGATATGAAATTCAG
This sequence comes from Acanthosepion esculentum, assembly GCA_964036315.1. Taxonomy (NCBI): domain Eukaryota; kingdom Metazoa; phylum Mollusca; class Cephalopoda; order Sepiida; family Sepiidae; genus Acanthosepion; species Acanthosepion esculentum. The sequence goes on from OZ038505.1 coordinate 71,199,699, forward strand.
CTATTTTTTTTTTTTACTTTTAAATATTATTTACTAAAAATCAAAGCAATATAAAAAGCATACGATACTTTTCATATAATTTCGCATGTCTTCAGTTTCGGATTATTTTAATAACATGACTGAAAATAATATAAACTGAAATAGATTCTTAAAATTTTTCATGATCAGGACATGGTCATGGTGTACAATTGGACTATCTTTGGTAACACCTACAGACAAATACAAATTATCTACAGGAAGTGACCGAATGACGTCAGATCCTTTAAATAATAATAAATTATTATGGGTAAAAACTGGAAAATGATCGTTGAAGAAGAATGCTTAATTTCCATTCGACATTTGTTAATCTTTTCCAACTGGTTTTTAAGAAGAGGATATTTGTCTTTACTTGCCTATTTCTCGAATACGTAGGCCGATAGACGTAATACACGCTGTTTAATGTAAAAAGATTTTTTTTCAAATACTATTATCCCCCATAATAATATCTGAAAAAATTAAAAATAAGTTTATTAATTCTTTAGAAATAGCGTTGTTTACGTATGATATGGGCTTTCGAGAAAGAATATCAACGCGGGGAAGCTTGCGTTCCTTAAAAGCGAGAATACTGTCATCCGTATCAGTGACGCTTTTTATAGACGAGTGGTAAAGTAGGCTGCATCATAGGTGGTTTCTCCTATCAAGGAGGACACGGGTTGTATTTCTGCATGAAAGCGCATTCCCTTTATTAAGATTTCTCGAATACGCAGGCCAACAGACATAATACACACTGTTTAGAGTAAAATAGAGCGTCTATTTCAAATACGAATAGCCACTTAATATATCTATATCTACCTATATATACAGGGTGTTCCAAAATGGTTGACCCCATTCTAAATGCCCATATCTCGGAAACTACTTGATGGATCTTAATGAAACTAAATACACTTTATGTTGAAGGTCATAAGTTTTATTGGTTAAATTTACAAAGAAAAGTACAAATATTTGTTGGTTCTATGACAGATTTTCATAAATGTTCAATATGAGCGCCGCCTGTGACTCTGCACACGTCGAGTCGGTAATCGAGCTCGTGCCAAACTCGCTGTAGCATGTCTTCGGTAACAGTTTCCAGTTTATCTTCAAATGCTTCAAAATTGGCTAATTGATCAACTCATAGAAAATGAAGACGAAAAGTTTCATTTTTCAGCAGGATGGGGCTCCACCTCACTGGAAGCTCACTGTACGAGCCTACCTCAATGAGGTTCTGCCAGAGAGATGGATCGGTCGAGGTAGTGCAGAAGACGATTTGCTTCTGAAATGGCCACCACGATCACCCGACCTTTCTTCGTGTGATTTTTTCCTCTGGGGTTATGTGAAAGGACTAGTCTTCGTACCTCCTCTTCCAGCTAACATTGAAGAACTGAAACAGAGAATTACAGCTGCATGGAAACTGTTTCCGAAGACATGCTACAGCGAGTTTGGCACGAACTCGATTACCGACTCGACGTGTGGAGATTCACAGGCGTCGCTCACATTTTTAACATTTATGAAAATCTGTCATAGAACCAACAAATATTTGTACTTTTCTTTGTAAATTTAATCAATAAAACTTATGATCTTCAACATAAAGTGTATTTAGTTTCAGTAAGATGCATCAAGTAGTTTCCGAGATATGGGCATTTAGAATGGGGTCAACCATTTTGGAACACCCTGTATATATGTATATATATATATATATATATATATATATATATATATATATATATATATACACAAGTATAGGATTGGTTTATACGAAATAAATTCCAATAACCAACAAATACTCTTCTTAAAAGAGTGCACAATACAATGAAGAGCAAATATAATTATTTTTTCGAAAATTATGACATAAATATTTTATTAGATCACTACAAAAAAAACAACATTGCGTATACACATTTTTGCAAAGTCAGTGATCTTTAATGTCACTGGATATTTTCATTTATGGAGAATATTGCTTGCTAATCTAATCTGTAATCCGAGAAAATTGAAAAGATGAAACTGACTTCGGTGTTTGTAATCTGGTTAGGAAACTTATTGACGATGTAGTGTTAATTCTTTTGGTTACACTATCTCTCCCTCTTTCTCTCCCGCTTTCTCTCTTTACCTTTCTAAATATATCCGTGCGTGTGTGTAATCTCGTTAGTGTTTTGAGGTAGGCTAAAAAGAACAATTTTCATTACGGCATATTGTTTTGGATATTGATTCCATGTTTGTTTTTATTTCAACAACATATAGCCTGATAATTTTCTATTGATTTTTATTTATTCGTTTTTGTTTACGGCTTATCGACCCTTTGCAGGTTATTTAAAGCCAAGAAATATTTTCTGATTGTATGAATTTTTTTGAGCTAATATTGTTTTAATAACACAAGTCCTACTAATTAACAGACATCTAAAGGTAGCGAGAGAAAAGCTCTATTCTTAGCTTCCCCATGGGTATTTGCGTGTAAGAATATGACACAAGCAATATTAACTCGGCTCTCCAATTAACAATTCCCAACCATCTATGACACCGTCCGTACACCCAATCTTGTTATTTCAAATCGGTCACCCATATAAGTACTGACCACGCTCGACGTTACTTAACAGTGATCATACGAGAAACTGATACATATTTTTTTTACCTCTTATGCAAATGATGAGAATGTTAGCTTGCATATATTCTTGTCAATTAATTTGGCAAGGTCGCCATCGTCAAAATATTTTAAGTCGAACGGTTTCCTTCAGGGTGAATATATTCTCGGGTGGTTGATTAGACCAGCACGGGGGCGACACACTTTTCAGCAAGTAATGATAATGGTAATATTAATCGACTCTTTATAAGGAAACATCTGGTAGTCATTGACCAAGGTAGCCATGACTAATGTCGATTGAAATGTGTAAAGTTTTTTTTTATATTAAAACAATATATCAGGTTTTTGAAGTCTAGTAACTGTAATTGTTCTTTCCAATATTGATTGGGATTTCCTTCCTAATCTTCTATTTGTAATAGGGTGGAAAGCCAACATCTGGTCATTATTTTCTTTTCTAGTTAGATGAAAATGCATTTTATTTGTTGATGATGTTGAAAGCTGTTGTAGAGTAGCTAGCACCCCATTCAGCACTCTACCAGATGGCCTGGCTCATAGCATTAAATAAATCTACGATTAAGGACTTCAACAGTTGATTAATAAGTTGATACTGAGCTGATTAATATTCGGATTGATCTTAATTCGTTTGGCTATACAGCATTTGACCCTCCTCTATTCCTTGTAAGTTGTCTTGTTAATTCTTTTCTACCTTATTGTACTGTGTTTTTGTATGAATCCATTAGCACCGGATACTGGTGCTGAATAATATATATTAACGCAAATTCTTCTCTGTGTATCATTCACCTCGACCATACAACCAAAGCCAATTGATTTGGTTTCTACAATTTTGTACAGTTCTTTGTTATTCTGTATCGCCATTTTACAAGGTTCGAAAAAGTGAGATCTTTGCCAGATTCTACAGGATGGTTCAGAGTCATTTTGACCATTAATCTTAGAAAGCGGTTGTATTCAGCTGAGTATTTAGATCTTTCTTGTCCGGTTTGATGCCATGCATGACATCCATATGAAAGTTCCGATCTGACTAGATTATTTAAGATTATTAAGTTTTTATGTTAATGTTTTGGTTTTGTAGCACTTTGCGGTATTGGGCGAAACTATCCCTAGCTCAGCCTATTTTATGTTCAATTATAGTATCTAGGCAATTTAAAATAATCCGTAGATCGCAGTAGATTTCACATTTGACGGTCTGTCGACTGGAGAACATTTGCTTCTGCGGTTTTAAAATGGAGGTTTGCCTAAAGTGTCATCCTGTACAGGGCTCACGTCAGCAAGTTTACAAGGCAGTTTGTGTTTCAGCATTTTTATATTGCTGTGAGAATGCTGGCATATCGGGGCTAGAGCTGAACAATCTACACTTCCTAGTTTTGATCAAAATAGTTAAAAAGCGTCGACGAGGCCTTTTGGGCGATGAATTATTTTCCACCCTACATTCTTTTCCCACAGACAAAACTTTGCAAGCAACTCACTAATCTGTTGCTCTTTCAACGGAAACTTTAAAAATGAGTTACATTCATTAGTTCCACTAACACGAACCCTCACATCTAAGATCCGCCACATTGCATACGTTGAAGCGAATCGCATTCCATTTTTGAGAAGTTAGTTCCACTTAAACAGCTTCTTCCTACGAAGCGATTCTTTGTTGTGGAACCGAATCCAAAGATGATGCTTTTACTATCACTACAATTTTAACATTTTCTAGTCTAGGGTATCTTTTTTATATATCCTCATAAACTGAGCTTCTTACCTCTTACTCTATAACACTCTACCTTGAATGACTCTTGGGCAACTTACGGGATGAACATTATTGAAAAAAACAAACCTCCTCAAGCAGTAAAAAGAAAATGATTTTATCTGTGCGTGGTACATTGAAATCACTTATCCAATTTTAGCTTTCTGATTTTTTTTCTTTAGATATGTTACCAGTGCGATGGAATATCGGCCAGGAAAGTGGAATTGGCGACTCAGTTTCGAACGCTGGGCTAGTCTCTAATGGCAACCAGTAAAGAAACAAAAATCTACATTTTTTGTTTGATGTATTTTTTTCACGAGTTATCAACATTTTACGGGTTATATATACCCAGAAAATATATTTTTTTTTTAGAGTCTAAGGATATTTTTTTTAGAGATAACAATGCTTTACTGATAGAAGTGTTACTAATTAACACATAGCTAGGGAAGAAAAGAGGTTGATCAATTAATATCTTACCCAAAGATATTTGCGCGTAAGTAACTAAAACGAACACGACTGGAATGGAACTGTGCGCACACACAACTCGTTCATTCACACTCTTCATCGGGTGGCTCTTGCATTGGGTGGGCATTAGTAAAAAAGGAAAAACAAAGAAAACAAATATTTTGTGATTATTTTAACACGTACACCATTTCTGCCTAAAAGGAAAGAAAAATATATTGGTGGGATAAGTTACCGAATATCAAAATTCGGGAACTTTCACAGTCAAAGATCATCCAAGCAGGGATTATCAATCGACATCTACGTAGGTCACGTCATATGTATGCTTGAGAACCCTCTCCCGCGACGTGCGTCCTTCGGTAAATAGGATTCAAGTAAAATAGGCTGTCACTGGTCAATACGAGAAGTATGTGTCGGTTAATAGCTAACCTGGGTACGTTTGCTACCTTCTCTAGCCAAATAGGAAAGTTTGCTGAATTGGCAATGTCAGTTTTGTCATCGACATTCTGTTATTTAAAAAAAAAAAATTTTAGGTGGAAATATATATATATATATATATATATATGTGTGTGTTTTATTCAGGTCATTACCGGCTCGTGTGGATAGATGATATATCAGGTCTTTCTCCTAGTATCTCGTCATCCATACGTGATGGTTGCTAGTACCAAATTCAGGCTCCGGAATCGCGACACGGACCGGTTGAATACCTTTTCCCCTAAGATCACCGAAGTCAAGCAACGTTGACCCTGCATGGGTGACCACTTTGGACTACCAGTTGCTGTGAGCTTGGATCTACGCGTGGTATAATGGATATATGGCGCGGAATTGCTATTCGTAGAAACGCGTTCCAATTCCAGTTGTGATCGTTATATTCGCATAGGTGCAAATACTCTTCGGAAAGTTATGAATCGATCTCTTACCCCCCAGCTATGGGTTAATTAGTAATATTTTTATCAGTAAATCATCATTACTATCTGATCTATAACAATTCTTGCAATCTAAAAAATATATATTCTGGCTTTGAATAACCTGCAAAGGGTTGATAAGACGTAAAAAACGAATAAAGCTACCAGCTAAATTTGATCACGTTTGCTTGATCTTCGGTTTTATGTCTATTTCTGTATCACGGTGAAGTCGATCCATGAAAGAAAAAGGCATGAACCGTAAATATGAAGAAACCTCTACGCTCTGGAATTGTTCACCATACCGAAGAATTGACTCCTGAGCTAAGATAAAACGCGTATCCGGTAAATTGCTCGAAATCAATTGCTCGAGAGTAAATTGCTCGAAATCAATTGCTCGAAATCAATTGCTCGACAGTAAATTACTCGAAATCTATTGCTCGAAATCAATTGCTCGACAGTAAATTGCTCGAAATCTATTGCTCGAAATCAATTGCTCGACAGTAAATTGCTCGAAATCAATTGCTCGACAGTAAATGGCTCGGAATCAATTGGTCGACAGTAAATTACTCGAAATCTATTGCTCGAAATCAATTGCTCGACAGTAAATTGCTCGGAATCAATTGCTCGACAGTAAATTACTCGAAATCTATTGCTCGAAATCAATTGCTCGACAGTAAATTGCTCGAAATCAATTGCTCGACAGTAAATTGCTCGAAATCAATTGCTCGACAGTAAATTGTTCGAAATCAATTGCTCGACAGTAAATTGCTCGACAGTAAATTTCTCGACAGTAAATTGCTCGAAATTAATTGCTCAACAGTAAATTGTTCGAAATCAGTTGCTCGACAGTAAATTGTTCGAAATCAGTTGCTCGACAGTAAATTGTTCGAAATCAATTGCTCGACAGTAAATTGCTCGACAGTAAATTGCTCGACAGTAAATTGCTCGAAATTAATTGCTCAACAGTAAATTGTTCGAAATCAGTTGCTCGACAGTAAATTGTTCGAAATCAATTGCTCGACAGTAAATTGCTCGACAGTAAATTGCTCGAAATCAATTGCTCAACAGTAAATTGTTCGAAATCAATTGCTCGACAGTAAATTGCTCGACAGTAAATTGCTCGAAATTAATTGCTCAACAGTAAATTGTTCGAAATCAGTTGCTCGACAGTAAATTGTTCGAAATCAATTGCTCGACAGTAAATTGCTCGACAGTAAATTGCTCGACAGTAAATTGCTCGAAATTAATTGCTCGACAGTAAATTGCTCGACAGTAAATTGCTCGACAGTAAATTGCTCGAAATTAATTGCTCAACAGTAAATTGTTCGAAATCAGTTGCTCGACAGTAAATTGTTCGAAATCAGTTGCTCGACAGTAAATTGTTCGAAATCAGTTGCTCGACAGTAAATTGTTCGAAATCAATTGCTCGACAGTAAATTGCTCGAAATCAATTGCTCGACAGTAAATTACTCGAAATCAATTGCTCGACAGTAAATTGTTCGAAATCAGTTGCTCGACAGTAAATTGCTCGAAATCAATTGCTCGACAGTAAATTACTCGAAATCAATTGCTCGACAGTAAATTGCTCGAAATCAATTGCTCGACAGTAAATTGCTCGAAATCAATTGCTCGACAGTAAATTGCTCGAAATCAATTGCTCGACAGTAAATTGCTCGAAATCAATTGCTCGACAGTAAATTACTCGAAATCAATTGCTCGACAGTAAATTGCTCGACAGTAAATTGCTCGAAATTAATTGCTCAACAGTAAATTGTTCGAAATCAATTGCTCGACAGTAAATTGCTCGAAATCAATTGATCAACAGTAAATTGCTCGGAATCAATTGATCAACAGTAAATTGCTCGGAATCAATTGATCAACAGTAAATTGCTCGGAATCAATTGCTCGACAGTAAATTACTCGAAATCTATTGCTCGAAATCTATTGCTCGACAGTAAATTGCTCGAAATCAATTGCTCGACAGTAAATTGCTCGAAATCAATTGCTCGACAGTAAATTGCTCGAAATCAGTTGCTCGACAGTAAATTGCTCGAAATCAATTGCTCGACAGTAAATTGCTCGAAATCAATTGATCAACAGTAAATTGCTCGAAATCAATTGCTCGACAGTAAATTGCTCGAAATCAATTGATCGACAGTAAATTGCTCGAAATCAATTGATCGACAGTAAATTGCTCGAAATCAATTGATCAACAGTAAATTGCTCGAAATCTATTGCTCGAAATCAATTGCTCGACAGTACTTTGCTCGAAATCAATTGCTCGACCGTAAATTACTCGAAATCAATTGCTCAAAAATAATTTCACAAACTATCAATTGCTCAAAAGGCAGATTGCTCGATGCCACAGCACTCACTTTAGCAGTCAGTCTTCTAGGACTTTCTCTCTTGGCTGGATCAACACACGGTGGCAAGGCTACTCTCTGTACATGTGGTTCTCTCTTTCTTCTCATAGCAACCGAATATCTATTGTCATTATTGATGGACTAAAGAGAGAACAAAGTTTACAAGAATTGCGAATAGAGCAATATGTGGGAGGAGCGAGTGCAGCTGAGGGCAGAAAAATGTCCCGTGACTGTGCAATGCGATTAAAGAACATTGTATCAAACTATGACACAACAACCAGTGTTGAAGAATAGTTCAAAAGTGTTTCATATAATATTTCATACTAATAGAGTAAATATTAGCAACAATAGTTATATTTTTTTACTTTTTAAATCACGAAGAATAAATGTAATAATAAAAATGTACCCTTTATTCTAAACTATGACAAAAAAGCAATATAGATAAAAAAAATAAGACCTGCTATATAAATGTACTCGTTCTTCAATTTTAACTTCAGTTAACAATAAAATTGTATAATTTTATCTTATAGTAAATATTAGAAACAATGCAGTTTTATTTTTTTTTAACCACAGGTTTTGAGCAATCTGCCTTTCGAGCAATTGATAGTTCGAGAAATTATTTTTCGAGCAATTTACTGTCGAGCAATTTAACTAGATCCAATAAAACACGTGGTTACAAAAATAGGTTATATTGATTTCGTTGTGGCTCAATGTGTTTATGAAGAAGTAGTGTCTGTTCATATTAATCTCGGCTGAATTTCACATTAATCCTCATGTGTGAGAGATATTAGGAGAAATAATAAATGAATATGTCACATTCAAGATGCACACGAATACAGACACGTCATCATGCTAATAACATCTTCAGGAATTAAACACACGGGAACTACCAGACAGACACAAAA
>OZ038505.1:71218670-71246857 GCA_964036315.1 Acanthosepion esculentum
AACAGTTTTTTTTTTCATAAATATATTGCTAGTAATATTTTTTTTCTTCAAAAATTTCTGGTAATAATTTTTTACAAAGTACTTCTGGTATTAAAACCTATTACACTTTCATAATGCTTTTTACCTCAGTTTCAGGATTAACTATATGCCCATAGCTGGGGCCCTAACAGGTGCTACTACTCCGGGTTAGGGTGGCCCTAGGAACACCAGCAATTAAGAGGTGGTTCCACACACCTCAAAACCTCGCGATCAGAGGCCTTGCTGTCGGATTTAGTTCATCCTTATACCCAGGACGGAATAAAAGAAAGAGAAACGTAAGAGATATTATAGTTTGACGCTGTTCATGTTTCACCTATTTATATCTGCCCCAACTATTCTTATCTCTAGAATTCTCCATAACTATTTCTATGTACAGGAATTTTTCTTTGTCAAATTAAATTAACAGAATATTCAAATATTAAATTTAGGGATATTGTCGATTCTACCAGAGAATTTTTTTTTTAAACTTTCCGATGCTGAGAAATCAATCCGAAAGAAATAAGAAGAAAGAAAACGCGGCATTTCTTTATCAGCAAACATGTTTAGTTTTTGTTTCCTTTATAAACTTCCTTGAGTGAAAATTTGTACAAAAAAACCCTGTCAGCAACTGTCAATCTTAATTTAACTACCTTGATTGACAATGTAATCTCATAGGCATATCTGTGACAAGAAGACTCGCTACCTGTCGCCAGTGTCTTTCCTACGCTGTTTTCTTTATTTCTTTTCACCTTACACGTGGACTTTTGTACGAAATATTTTAAATTTCTCTCCTGGCAATGGAGCAGAAACGCCGGCGCCATTTTTAATAATCTTCCTCAGAAAAGTGCATACACTGGAGACAGGGACATGTATTTATTTTTTTAGCTCTTGGCAAATATGAACCACGGAGAATTGATTTATTCCTCTTTGATGAAAATATTCTCCAATTATTATTTTCGATATCTGCTGACTAAATATCGATTTTTAAACGATTGCAATCAATAAAGATCTAATTGATAAAAAAAAAGATGTAGTAACATTTGCTCAACTACAAAGCAACAAGAATGTTGTTTTATTGTAAACAAAAGAAAAAAGATAAAATAAAACAACTCTCCTTATCATCAATTAGTGCGGAAAGAAAGTCCTGTCGCATTTTCATATGGTCATTTTCAGGGAAAGTTTTCAATTTTCAGGGAATGTTTCCGATTTTTTTTATTCGGTCAATCTAGCTCGGACATTCATACGTCTATTACGTCAACCATCACGGTTCTGTATGAAGATTGGAATGTCTTTAGAATGGCATTCTGTATCATAACATATCTGGTAAATGTTACGTGATTTCTGGGCGACCAACACGTAGATCATACGCAGGTTCTTGTACTGCACGCTATTCTGCGTTTGAGTAAAATTGTAGTCGTGTCAGGGAGGAGACTATAGAGCTGTGGCTATAATTGCATGCTGTCTTCAAGAGATGCTCATTTTGCTGATAGCCATACATTCTGTCTTCTTGTAATTGTTCTTTAGTTCTTTCTGATCGCTTTCCTTAACTGCCTTGAGTAGGATTTCTGGTAGGTTGCTTTCCGTGTCCGCCTTCAACACTCACATCTGCATACCTTGTTAAGTTTGTGGCCACCAAATAAAATGGAGCCTCGCGGGATTTCTAGTTCTCTAAGAATGCCCTCATTGTACAGTTGAATAAGTGATACGTTCAAGGAAATAGGCTTCTGAAGGTATCTGGAACGTGGCAGAAGATAGGACAAAAGTGAATTAAAGCTATTGCGTAAATATGATAAATTTCAAGAATCCTCTCAAACATGTTTCGTTAAATATTTTGCACAAGTTCTGTATATCAGTTATTTAATTAATTCTTTCAAATTTCCGTATAAGTTGTTTGTGTCATCAGCAAATTCGCCAAAATTAATATTAATATTTATTTTATATCATTTTTCCCTGAGTACTTTCGAATGTTGCTACATTCGTTCCCAAGATTGTTCTGTTAGTAGTTACGCAACTGGTCATTTATTTCAGTATTTTCACGTTTGATGTCACGCATTAGAAGCTCTCCTGGTTGCCGTGTTTTCTGGGTTTTCATTTGCACGGGACATTCTTTTCATGGATTCCCTTGGGTCTATTCCTTGCAATCTGGTCCTCTGTGGGTGGAGATTTCTTTTTGTGGAGCATATTGATGCTGTATGCGACAATAAAATACAGAAGAACACAAAATTGATCGCTGCATTTAAGTATTGCATTAATATTTAAGCTAACCTTTTAAACGTTCTTCTGCCACCATTTAATTTTTTAAAAAATGACGTGTGTAGGTTCTTACTTTCTGTACAGCGCATTATTTTTTCTTTCATGGGTGACTTTCGTAAATAATTTCGATTATTCCCAAATTTATTTCCAAGTTATAAAAATTGTTATCGTACAAAAAATTTCGTAGTAATGAAAACTTGGGAATGCAAAATTTCTGTAACATGAACTATTGAATGTTAGAGAATGAATAAAATGATGTGACAGTGAAATTCGTATTTATTTATATATTTTTAAAGCATATCACCCCAAGTACGGCGAGAGTGTGACTCGCACGCAAAGGCTTACAGAGAGTGAGATCAAGAGTAAAGGGGGTGGTTTGAGGAAAGAATATAGATAAAGACGAGGAACAAGACCAATGTATCAGAAATTCAAATTCCTGAACAAGCCGAAGACCCAATCAAGAGCACTACGCAGTAACTAGTTTAATTGCTGCCCGATGAGTGAAGAAAAGAAAGTCCTGTGCAAAAGGCTTCTAATGATGAGAATATTCAAAGACTTAAGGATTCTCAAATTTCTGAACAAGACGATGACCCAATCAAGAGCCCTACGCGGTAGCTAGTTTAATTGCTTCCCGATGAGTTAGGAAAAGAAAGTCCTGTGCAAATGGCTTCTAATGATGAGAATATTCAAAGACTTAAGGATTCTCAAACTCCTGAACAAGCCGAAGATCCATTCAAGAGCCCTACGCAGTAGCTAGTTTAATTGCCGCCAGATGAGTGAGGAAAAGAAAGTCCTGTACAAATGAAAACCCAGAACAAACGGCAGCCAGGAGAGCCTCTAATGATGAGAATATGCAAAGACTTAGGTACTCTCAAATTCTTGAACAAGCTGAAGACCCAATCAAGATTCCCTCCACATACACACCGCAGTAGCTAGCCTAAATGGGGCAGCTCTTAAACTATTTTAAAATAAATTAGAAGAGCTATTATATTTTGAACGGCTATTATTTTATTTTATTTATTTTTTTATCATTTCACCCCATGTAAGGCAGGAATTCTATTAGAAAGCGTGTGTGTGTGTGTGGGGGGGTTACTGAGAGTTAAAGTCAAAGAGAATAGGGAGGATTGAGGAAATGAGAAAAGATGAAGGAGATTCAAAAAGACAGAAGATGGCGATTGAAGTTGCATTTAAATTTTTGACGATTTTAGTTAGCAGGGATTCACTTAAACGGAACGGACTTCGAAAAGTGGGAAATGTGAAAAATAAACTATCGGAATAGCGGTTGGATTTAGCTATTTTAGTAAAGAAAAACAGTGGGATCTAGAAGCAGAACTAGTAGCACGTTTAAATTCATGTAGTCGACCACGAAGGAAAAAAAGACTCGTTAGAGTAGTTGCCATTAAAATATTTGTAGACAAGACCGAGGGAAACCACGTCTCGTCGGTGAGAAAGTAACTGATGTCGAGGGGTGGAGTCAGGATGGTTACATTACAGATACTTTTTTATGAATCACTGGAGTCTCAGAGATCCGACGGAAGACCTATCACATGTATGAGTAGAATATTATGTTCATCACAAAATAAAAAAACTCTCTTTCAGCCTCCGTAGAAGTAACAATAAAGACATTAATAATATTTTTAGCTCATATATCGGCTATTAATATATAAGTTTATTTTCGGTAAATCCAACAAACGGTTCGATAAGCATTTACAATTTTAAAAATCAGTTCCCATCACTATATATATATATATATATATATATATATATATATATCTCGAGACACTACATAATTATTCAGCCTTGGAGACGTAGACATTGAACACTGTTTACTACTATTTAGAAAATTGTCTGTCTTTTTAGTAGTTTATATTTCATTCCCTTTTTTTTGCTTCTTATTTTCTGTCTTTTTTATCTTTTTATTAAGTTTTACTTACGCACCTGGCAGGTTTTCTGTTAGGCAGTTAGATTTATCAATACTTCCGGAAATTGTGGTGTATATATATATATATATATATATATATATATATATATATGAATTTGGGTACATGTAACAACATTGATCTAGCATCTATTTTTGATCATTCTTTCTCTCTCTCCCCACATGTGTGTGTGTAAATATATATATATATATATATATATATATATATATATATATATATATGTATGTATGTATGTATGTATGTATGTATGTATGTATGTATGTGGTAATAAATCGTTGATGGAATCAGTGGACAACTTGCCAAAACCTAAAGCTCTTATCTAGATAAAAGTCTCGAATGAAAACGACAATACTTAAAAAAAGAAAGAAAAAATGTCCGAAAGGCAAACTTACCTACTTAGTAAAGTGCTTGAAGCCTAGATTACCTAGACTGAGCAAAAAAAAAACGCTTAACAACATTAAATCCTATGCAAGGATGGCTCTGGTTGTAACTCGAGTTTCACGTTCACGAGATTTTCAGATGACTTGAATGGTTCAAGTCGTCTGAAGTTCGCTTGAACCTGAAACTCAACTATAGATGGTATAAATATATTTTATTGTATCTTACACTTATGGGTATAAGTGCTTAATATCAGCGATAGAATGTATGTAATTATAAAAGTGAACACAGTGATTAACAGTTGCAGGGGAAGCTGTTTCATGATATGCTTATAATTTGTTTTGCTAGATCTAGTGCGTTATTCAGTCCTTGTTCGTTGATGGATAGATGTAGTAGTCTTTTATATCCATTTGTACAGAAGAGTATTTCTGAGTAAAAAATAAATGCAAACAATCACCAAGAAACCGTGCACCACTTAAAAACAGCAAAAATCTAAAGATAAAAACAGATAATACAACAGCAATTAAGTGAAAAAATTCACAAACTCATTTCAAAGAAACTTTACATAAATACGAAAAGGTTGAGAAGTAGCAGCAGAGAAACCACTAGCTCTGAAGGGTGAATGCATTACAGCTATGCGCTCACGAAACTTCGAAGTCAGCATAACTCAAATAACACCACTCAGTTATGTGACAATATCTCCACACACACACATACATATATATATATATATATATATATATATATATATATATATAAAAGTGAACATTGAAGTCAACACTTAGAGGCAACGGTCTGTTTCATGATAGACGCATTGGTCAGGCCACGAGTGTTGTTTTTTTTTCGGCTACTTATATATACGGCTCAGTGGTGAATTGTGGGTACTCTATTTTGGCTGTTATTTCGCCGGAATTCGTTTATTTATTTATTTATATATTTATTTATCTGGGTTAAATTATTTTGATTGTTCTTATTTTTATTTTTATTTTTTATTTCTTATTTTATTTATTCATTTATTTATTTTAATTTTAATCGGTGTTTTATTAACGTAGTAAAATTATTTATATCGCTTATTTAATAGTTTTTTTTGGTTTGGGAAGATAATTAAACCTATTTATTCAATTTTGGGTTTGATTGTTGTAGTTTATTCTAACTATTATTTTGGTGGGATCAGTTTTTAATTTGTTTATTACTTCATTTATATATTTGGATTGATTATCCTTACTTGTTTTTTCTAACGGTTAATTTTGACGGGATCGGTTTGTTTATTTATATATTTATTTGGATTGATTTAGATTAATTTATTTTACTTGTTTTTTTTTATTATTTATTTATTGTACTGTATATTTTTATTTACTCTTTTCGGTTTTCGATTTTTAAGTAACGTAGTATTTTTATCGTTATATAACAGTTATGTCTTTCCCGATTTTTGGTTTGATTTTTATACTATAACTAACAATTTGGTCACAATGTTTTGTTAATTTGTTTATTATTTACTTTATTTATTTGGGTTCATTGATTTTTATTTGTTATTTATTTATTCAATTTCGTCTTTTCTAACTGGTGTGATTTGATAATTTGTTTGGGTTAATTTATTTTCTTAATTTATTGTCATTCTGTTTATTTGTTTATTTATTTATTTGTTTTATTTATTCCCAGTTTTCGATTTTTAAGTAACGTAGTAAAAATTTGTTTTCATATCTGCATTTTGAGATGAGCTCGGATCGTTTATTTAATAATTTATTTTAGTCCGGGCAGGTAATGATAACTATTTTTTCCTCGAAGCAAACTCAATCCATAAGATGTTTAGCACGTGTGAGAGGAGTTTCAGCTATGACAGTCCAAGGAGCAGGGAAAAAAGACTTGAAAAGGAAATCGTACGTGAAACTTGTGAGGCAACTTGTTACAGTAGAATAGAATATGGGAAGGTTAGGGAGGGCGAAGATCATCTTTAATAAGTTGGAAAATGATCCTGGAATAATATATGTATATATCGATCTTTTATGAGCTTCCCATCCTTACCTATGGTTAATTAATGATGATCATTTTAGTTTATGATCGATTTCATCGGGATTCTTCTGTTAAACTTAGAGAGTAATTATACATACTTATTTCTCAAAGTAGAGTCGAATAGTCTTATAAAAAACCTTGGAGAATTCTAGTAAGATATCTTTCATCTAACGATTGGACAATTTTGGTGTTACACCCGATATATATATATATATATATATATATATATATATATATATATATGTATAAACAAAAGGTAAACTTACTTATTCGTATTGTTACTGTTTAGATATATCTGAAGTTTTACATATGCGTTTTTATATATATATATATATATATATATATATATATATATATATATATTGTATGTATGTTTCAAGAACATATTTTTCATCCCGCATCTTATAAAAACAAACAAACCAACACTTAATAATATTAACGTTGAACATGGACATAATATTTTGACCGTGTTTTGAAACAAAAAAATGAACATTTTATAAAACATACATATAACAAACTATTTCTAATTCTAACAGTTAAAATATAATCCTTGAAAATGGCTAAATGTATAGCCGAAAGCGTTCGGATAAAAAGAACATTCGGAGAGTTTTTTATATAATTTATCATCTGAAAAGAAAAACATTATTAGATCGCACGATAAATTATATAAAAAACTAAATAAACGCACCTTGCCTGTCGTTTTTAATGCAATGTGCATGAACGAAGAATTGCTGCCTAAATACACAAATATATATATATATATATATATATATATATATATATATATATATATGAATTAAAATTTAATATGGAATGAGGTAAAAATTTGAGTTTTCTCACAAACATGTGTACACAGCATCAATATGATTTCAATTCAATGAAAATGCACGCGTTTGAATAATACTCACGGCGCATGCGCAGTCCCATGGACGCGCATGCGTATTCCCGGTGCATTTAAAGAAAGCCGTACAACGGCATCAGCAGAAGAAACTGGCTGAGAAAACAGAAATCAGAAACTGATTCCATAACAAACTCCATCAATCGCTTCTCGTCGCCCTCACTCCACACATCCCTTCCCCCCTTCGCACCCACCCACCCGATCCACTTGTGTTATTGTGTATTTTCGCGATGCAAAAATCGATATTCGATTTTTTTTATAGTCTTCATTTTTTCTTATTCTCCATATTTGCTACTCAGTGACAACTTTTTAATTTTTTATTTACTTCTTTATTTGCTTTTGCGTTTAATACCTGGAAGATGTCACTTGTTGCTAAAAACCATGGCAACAGCTACATTTGTAGTGGGTATGTTGAAGAGAGTATTAAATCAATTGAAGGAGGAGAGGAACGCCTGTAATATTTTTAAAATGTACATAATTATATCACGTACTAATCCACCAAAAGATAGGTAGGTAGGTAGGTAGGTATATATATATATATATATATATATATATATATATATATATATATATGCGTGTGTGTGTGTGTATTTATGATGCCTAGTTGATGTTTTGTATATAGATATATTGACATATTCCTTACAAATATATACATTCATATAAATGAAAATATATAAGTTGGATAAATTGAATACGTTAGATTCCTGGTCTATGGTATATATTTATTAAGTAAAATCTCGGCCTACTGACATTAGCATGTTTGAAAAGTAGCAATTATAAAATAAAAACGGGTGTAACGACTATATTTAACGTTTATAGCATTTTATATATATATATATATATATTAGTTAGTTAGTTAGTTAGTTTAATTAAAAACAGACAACCTTAAGAGTCCATTGATTATATTTTATATTTTATTTCCCAGGAAGTTGTTTTTTCCTGGTTCCACAGATCACATTTATAAGCATAAAAGTATATTGTTTAAAACTTACATATTATTATTATTATTAATATTATATATATAGGTACATATAATCCCTCACCAATAGACCAACTCGGAGTTTCATGCACAACGCAATCTTCAGATGCTGAGCAAGCATAGACTGACTACTCAGCACCTGAAGATTGCGTATGGTATGAAACTCCGAGATCGTGCCATTGGTGAGAGTAATATGTATATATATTAATATTTACTTAATAGCTCTTTTTTATTACATCGAGAATTTTTTTATTAACCTCAATACTCTGTGTGTGTATATATATATATATATATATATATATATATTATATAAACTGCAAGGCGCGTATCGAGCAGGTTTTGTCAATTGTTTTGATGATGTGTTAGAGTGGGCATAAAATATTTAATATCCTTACGATAAATGCACGCCAATATGAGTAACTCGCGTAAAAATATTCGATACATACTTTTTCTGTTTGACCGTTGTAGATATGGTCACTTTGATCTGATTCCTATTCCAGCAGTCGAAATACAAAAAAGATTAGATCAAATAATATTTTAATCCAATTAACTGAGACATTACCTTCTTCGACATCAAATCAGGAGTCCTTCACTTTGACACCCTTGCAGCTTTTCTCATTGGTATCACTCTTTACTACATATTGAGAACTTCTCGCAGCAAACATTATCAGCTAGGTTTCTAGAAAAAAAAATATGCCAGAAATAAAAATCTTTATCGGCATTAAATAACCTATTGATATGCCATAAAACAAAAACTGAACCAAGTCAAACCTTGGAAGCGAAATATAATCCAGTTAAAAGTATATGGAAATTCGCATAGCTAAAGCCTGGAATATAATCGATAAAATCTGGAAAACGTGAAGCGGAGATTAATTGTAGACACTATAGAGTGGTTTTAATGTATGCTCCCACTGATTGGAAATTAATTAAATCCCTTGAGTCTAAGCTTGATGCGATCTACCTGCGGATGCTGGGGGCTTTACTTAATATCTCTTGGAGACAATATCCAAATAAATCACAATTCTATAGAACTATGAGCTTTGCAGGACAATACTAGCGATCAAAACAAGAACTTGAGAGTGATCTACTGCTCTGGATACCTAATCTTGGCTCAAGTCAAGTTGGTCACCCAACAACCATCTATATTGACCACGTATGTTATGACACAAAATGGCACCGTAATGACCTACAGACCTTGATGCAGAACCATGGGGAGTGACTTGATAGTTATTATTTATAATTTCAAAAACGATTTCATGTAAAAAAAATAATTAAATCGGCAGAACTTGTCGGATGAATTAAAGAAAACAGTTTGTGATGAAGTCTTTCTGCCAAACTACAATTTATAAAAATATATATAAATTCTTGTCGAAAATACATGCATACTTCTTCATGAAAATAATAAATATGAACTAAAAATATGCGCCCTTCAACAGGATTCGAACCTGAGTCCCCTAGAGGAAACCTTCATTAAAACTGGCGTGCCTTAGATTTCTCGAATATTCACGCGGGCAGAGATGAATAAATAAATATATTGTTTAATAAAATAGAGCATCTACTCAAATATGAGTATCCACTTAAAAATAACGTTTAAACACACACACATCATATATATATATATATATATATATATATATATATATATATATATATAATGTGCAGGTATGTAGAGAAATAGGAAAGAACACGTTAGGTAAATAATCCGGAGTTCTTTAGTACTTTTGTTTTTATTTTAAAAAAAAACAAAAAAAAAAACAGTGCCCCATACAGAAGTAGAGCTTAAATCAAATTTTGTTTTAAATATGATTCCTTCTCTACATAAGTGTACTCATGTTTCAAAAACGAGAGCCGAAACCCTCAATATAATTATTAAAATTAAATTGAATTAAGGTATCAAGCCCTGTTTCATCCTCAAGCGACAATTTAGGAATCTAAAGGAATCTTATATTATGAAATGGACAAAGTCCGACAATTATTTTAAGACATAAAACATAAAAATGTTTTAAAATAATTGTCGGACTTTGCCCATTTCATAATGTGTGACGTCATTTGTTTACATTTGGATGCGACATGAGCAGATATGAATGTACGTGAGAGAATCATGGAAGATTGTAGTTTAATGGCAGTAAAATCGACCTTGTTAACCGAAAAGTCTCCTCTGTGGCTCAATCGGTTAAAGGCACGTCAGGCTATAGAATACAGGTTCTGTTTTTGTGTCAGCCCCTCTGTCCTCTCAAATGAGCAATGTCGAGGCGAAAAATCATTCAGGCATTCAGTATTGGTAACACCATTCATACCCTGGCTTCCATTTTCAAAGTCCATTCAAGATCCAACAAGTGAACAGAGAATATGTTTTAAGAAAGAAGGAACAGTAGATAGGAAAATTGGATCAGGAGGTCACAACAGGAAGAGGGATCGTCATTTCAACATAAAAGCTAAAGTGATCAATTAGAAAAGATCCAACTAAATCCATAAGATGTTTGGCACGTGAGAGAGGAGTTTCAGCTATGACAGTCCAAAGAGCAGTGAAAAAAGACTTGAGAGTAAAATTGTCCGTCAACATGTGAGGCAAATTGTTACTTCTGGACAGAGGGCGAAGATCATATTGAATAATTTGGAAAATGATCCTGTATCATATATATATATATGTGTGTGTGTGTGTGTGTGTGTGTGTGTGTGTGTGATTTATTTCAATCTTTCATGAGCTTCCGAACCATAGCTATCATTAATGATGAACATGTCATTTTCGTTTATGATCGATTTCATCAGGATTATTCTGTTAAGCTTGGATAATAATTAGACATTCTTTTTGCACATAGTAGTGTCCAATAGTTTTATAAAAACCTCCAAGAATTCCAGGAAGATATCTTTAATAATTCCTAAGATACAACGTTTCAAAGCTTAATCTAACAATTGCCCAATTTTTCTATTACACGGCTAGGACAATGTTCCAGTTACACTCGGTATATATATATATATATATATATATATATATATTAACTCTTAAGCACCTAATTATTCTTTTATTTAGAAATTATTTCGCATTAAAATAAATTAATACTTTATTTACCTTTCGAGTACGAAAATAAAGTTGACATATATAGACTTGGAAATGGCCGAACGTGCGATGTGCCTAACTTAAACATTGCTTTACCGTAAAGGCTTCATAGCTATATATATATATATATATATATATATATATATATATATTATATAAATTATTATATTAAGAAATAGTTTACTAAGCCATTAATGGGTTATTACTCATTTTATTATTTATCAGTATAAATGTTGCATACCTTATTCGTTATACGTGTTAAAATTTAATATCCCTGCTTTTTTTCGTGAGTCGGGGGGGTGTAACGGCGAAGATACTGTTTACCATCCCACACATCGAAAACGCATAAGAAAATGTGTCCCTCGCCAGAAAGCATATCTGTATTCCGTTCTCTTAGGTGATATGCATCAACTTTAATAATTTTTCTCTGAATTTCTTGGGATGAGAAGTTATTATTATATCATTATTCCCGAGTCGTCGCGAATATCACAATAAAGATGATGATAACAGTCCTAACAATGTAAACAGTGTAAATATTTACAATGCTTCATCTCAGAAATTTAGACAGATCCTGAAAAAGACCGGAACGTAAAGCGGTCGAAACGTCGTGAATATAACAATGAAGATGAAGACAACAGTTCGAATAATGTAAACAGTGTAAATTGTTACAATACGTAATTTCAGAAATATAGACTGATCCTGAAGAAGACCGGAGTGTAATGCGATCGTAACGTCGTGAATATGACAATAAAGATGAGGACAACAGTGTGAACAATGTAAATAATGTAAATTATTACAATAGTTCATCTCAGAAATATAGGGAGACCCTGAAGAAGGCTGGAGCGTACAACGACTGAAACATCGTGAATACGGCAACAAAGATAGATGGGAACAACTGTCCGAATAATGTTAATAATGTAAATAATTACAATACCTAATCTCAGATATGTAGACAGATCCTGAAATAGACCGGAGCGTAAAGCGGTCGAAACGTCGTGAATATGACAATAAAGATGAGGACAACAGTGCGAACAATGTAAATAATTACAATACCTCATCTCAGAAATAGAGACTGATATTAAAATATAACGTTTATGTTATGTTTTATTTTGGCATTCAATCTTTCCATCCAAATTAATATCTTAGTTTTAAAATATAACTATGATAATGCCGTAATTTATATAACTAGTTATCATTATTCAGCTTTGAAATTAAGCGTTAATAATTCTATTGTTAGTATAATATGACCAACACTAGGTCCAATATTTTATCTAGGATTAGTTTTAATAAGTAGATTTATACACAACCATATGATGTTATTAACTATGACTTACTTGGAAGCATACTTTTTCGAAGTTACATTTCATATGTCTTGTATTGTATGTTCTGAATGCAAAGGTTAATCTAATACTGAATATTTCTTATTTACAGCCGTATGTATCTTTTCACACAACGGCACTTAAATTATCCTACACGCTTCTACACAGGCGCACGAATACTCCCCGGGCATGTTCAAAGATTTCCCTGGCTCCGCGAATTCTCGCACATCCACCCCTGAGAACATTCTAACATTGAGAGGTACTTGTTCGCGCGTGGGTCCGTGGAGCATGTTTCGTATCTATTGAAAAGCTGCGAAAAATGGCGACACCTCTAGGCAGAGCTAAAACGACGCATGCGCGTGTGCACACGTGACGTGCCAGTGGCATCGTTGCTCATCCATTCACAGAGATCAGCCAATCAAATCCCGGTTTTCTACACAAAGACGAAAACGAAAAAATCTTTTTTAGAAAAATCGACATCTATATGGGTTAAATCCTCACGCTGTATCGATTTTTGTTGTTTTTTTTTGTTTTTTTTTAATAAGTACTTTGCTTGTTATCTTGCTAAAGGAAAGAATTAACTCATACTCCATAAGCCGACAGGATTCACTGCTTTAGATATTGGAATCATATTGAAGGTATCTCACACAGAATGTTAAAGATTCTCAAGTAGATACATCATCGTTACGACATCGTATGAGATTAAATATGTGACTGGAAATGATTGGCGCCTACGGTCGTTATTCCGTAGCGTTCTAAGTTATTACCGTTTCTACATTCGTCTCCACTGTTGTCTACAGGTAAATAGCCCAAAGTTATACTGTCTCTGTCATAATATGTTAAATCAAATCCGTCCTCTTTAAATCAAGAGAATATTTCTTTCTTGTAGTACATATCGTTTGTTTTGGCTATATTTATTGTCCCCAGTAGGAAAATTTTGCCGATAACCTGTAAGTCATGGACATGAAAAAGTGGGCGAGAGAGACTTTACTATCTTAGCAGCTTCAAATCCACATGTTCCTATAGAGGCGGAAATTATCCCATACTATTTTGGGGGGGTGAGTTATAAATATAGCAGGAATTCTTGTCACCACCACACCCTTCGTAATTTTCCTTTTTGCTGGTCTTATGATCTTCAACTTACATTTACAACCCGTGTGGCAGTTCTTTTCGGTAAAAGATCTTCTTTCTCCCAGGTTTCTAATCTTTACATTTTTTTTTACACACAAAACATTACTGATGTAATAGAATAACCTGCCAGCCCCATGGGTGACGGCACTATATTTAGTAACCACCTAGGACAGCGGACAGCAGAGTGGAGCTGGGATTTGCGAGAACTAGCGGCCTTCTGTTAGCAGCATGCACACAACTGTACTGACTTGCGACGACCGTGCGCATAAATATTACTTCCTTGCTTGTTTTACTGATTTCTACAATAAACTTGTTACTATTTATCCACCGTGTTTAACCAGTCCATATTGCTATTAGTACAGAATATAACAGTTACCATTTGTTACTGAGTTTTTTTTTTCCTATTACATTACAGCGAAATAACTTATTTAATAATCTATTCTAATCATTTATTTTGTTTTGTTTTAATAAGTGATGTGGACTCTAAGTAGGGGCCACGGAAGGAAAACACGGGTTAGAGGTAAGAAAGATATATTAAAGAGAAAAGTTACAAAGAATAGTGCAAGATTAAGCAGAGCTTAGTATCCAGTGTTGTCCGATATTGGTATCGTACGCGGCTGCGCATTACTGGTGCTACGATATTTAACAACCCCCCCCCACACACACGGGTCGAATGTGGCACAAGGCCGGTTTAACGTGGGCTTACCGAGCCCGTAGGCTCGGCCAAAAATATGCCCATTTACAACCCGTATACACGAGATTAGGGACTGTCTACCTCCCGGGACGAAACTTTGCCCTGCGGCAAAGCCTCGTCCGAGTTCCTCTCTGCCAAACAGAGAGTTCGACAGCAGAGCACCATTACTGGTGATACTCCCATGATACTACCATTCACATAATAATATAGTACTGGGAGAGTCCATGATGTAGGAAAGTATCGGTCTCAGAACAATAAGCCAACTTAATCTTTTAGTATGTTTGATAAGGTAACCTAGTATTATTTAATTACTATCTAAACATTAGGTTAGCTTGTGCAAAAAGAATCCATTATAATATTAGAGTTGATGATTAAAGGAAAATTACTAAAAAAATTACCTTAGCTAATTAAACAAAAACATTTATTAAAGAATTAGATTAGGACAATAAAGATTTACTAAATTATTAGTTTAGCTTATTAAGAATTACTAACGGATTAGTTAAGATTATAAAAGATTTACGAAAGAATTAGTTTAGCTTATTAAAGAGTTGCCAAAAGATTATAAAAGACTTATTAAAGGAATAATTTAGCTTATTAAGGATTTTCTAAAGGTTTAGTTAAGATTATTAAAGGAAGTAATTTATAACAGGTTAGGTTATTAAAAAAAGATTATTAAACGATTAGGTCATTTTATTAAACAAAAACATTTACCAAGGGATTAGGTTATATTATTAAAACAAATGACTAAAGGATTTGATTAGCTTATTAAAGAATTGCTAAAGGATTAGGTCATCTTATTAAACATTTACTAAAAGATTAGTTTAGCTTATTAAAGAAATTACGAATGGATTATGTTAGTTCATCATTAAAGGAAGACTTTAGTAAAGATTAGTTTAGCTTATTAAATAAAGATTAATAAAGAATTAGAATAGGTTTTTAAACAAAAGTATTGCTAAATGATTGGGTTAGTTTATTAGAAAAAGACATTAGTAAAAGTTTAGGTTAGCGTATTAAAGAGAAAAATATTAATGGTTTAACATATTAAAGGCAAACACTGCCAACGGATTAGGTTATATAATTTTCGTAGCTGTTAATAATTAAGTATAACTTAAAACTTCAATTTTAAAATAAAACAGTATTAAATTAAAACCACAAATAAATACTTAACAGAACAAAGAAGTAAAAGTCAACCAAAGATAATTAACCATTTCAGTGAATACCTTGTTAGCAGCGCGTCTCAGCTTACATCCGGTAAATCCTAAATCAAAACATCGACACACAATAATTCACACTATTTCGATTGGATAGTGTCTCTCGATAATCTCTCCAGGTATTAGGCTGACATCGTTATATATACGCCTACCGGAAAACATATATTCATAAGTCCAGAGTGTCACGCTCGAACCTCGGTGTCGTTAGTTACTCATTGTCTTCTTATATGACAATTATTCAAGAAAATTAAATAAAGGTTTAGGTTAGCTTTAAAGAAACGTTTATAAATGATTAGTTTAACTTATTAAAGGAAACATTGCTAAAAAATTAGATTATCTTATTAAAACCTTACTAAAATATTAGGTTACGGTATTGTTGTGAGTAATTCCTACAACCTGCTTCCCCCTCTGTTTGGTAATGGACAGACTTCAAATGCTTACAAATAAGCTAACTTAATTCTTTTCTTTTCTTTTCGTTTAGCAGTTGTATTAAGTTGAATAAAGGTTTCTTAAGTTTATTCGCCTCGAGTTATTCATTACAGGTATTAAAGTAAAGTGTTTGATTAGCTTATTAAATAAATTAGCTTAAAGGTTAGTTTAGCTTATTAATTTAAAATCCTTAAAGGATTAGTTTAGATTATTAAAGAAGGGTTTTGCGAGGAATTATGTCACCTTACAAAACAAAATAATACTAAAGATTTAGGTTAGCTTATTTTTTTAAATGCTCATGGATTATGTTAGATTATTAAAGATTTTTTTTAAAAAGATAAGGCATCGTATTATATTTAAAAGTCATTAAAGGATTAGGTTAGCTTTTTTTTAATGCTCATGGATCAGATTAGATTTTAAAGAAACTTTTAAAAGGTTAATGCATCTAATTAAATGAAAAAAAAAACGGATAAAGTTAGCTTATTAAACAAAAGAAATACTAATGGATATAAAGTTATTAGTACTTAATGAGATAACAGCATTCCAACAAATACACCCCAAGTGCCAAGATCAATATACCCCCCCAGAAAACCTAGTCTGTTATAAGCCAACACTGCCAAATTGGTGTGATATGTAGAAAGGTTTGGATAAAAGCATTGTATCTCCTGTCAGAGGGAACCACTTAGAAATACCGTCCAGACAGATCTTGATTTTGTTTCCTAGAATATAGATGTGAATCCCAAATCGTCTTGGTCTCTTTTATCAATCAAACCTAATAAAACAACTCTCAAAACACCCGACCATGATAATCCCTTAGTAGATTGGAAAGCGAATCAGTGGTGCTGAGCGGGGATGTTTACCGGAGCCCGTTTTATTCGGCCAAAGCAGAGCATGTACATCTTAACACATCCAATTAATTAAGATCATAAACAATCTAAGCTATTATTTATTAAAGCTAATAGACATTTTATATTATCATCTTTTTTTTTTTCAATAAAAGATCAAGAATCATGGTTGAGAGCAAAGAAGAATGTCCGCGATTGTCGTGTATTTATTGCGACGGGCAGCGGAAGTAACCGACAGCATTCGGCGGTGTCCGTCGACCGCCCGAAATCAAACGAGGTTTTGCTTGACTTTGCAGCCGATAAAAAACGACATTTGCTTCTGTTAGCTCGTGGGCCCCAGTAGTGGAAAACGTGTTCAATCTATGTGTTAGATGGAGGTTTGCTTTTGGTGGCCCTTGGTGAGTTGGCGACTCTCAGTGTGTTAAGAAGTCGTTTATTCTTTATGTTCGACATATATGTTTTCGCCAGGAAGTCGGAGGCGCTCAAACAGAGGACCTCCTGCATAATTCCAATGTAAAGAAACAGAAGATACTGAATTCTTATTCCACTTTTCTTGATGGGAAATTTTGAGCACGATGAGACGCTAATGACTATATTCCACTTCCATATAACTTCAGTCCGGATGTGGGTATATTTCCTGAGCCTATTGTTATGAATAATCAAGAGTGGTCCCCCCTTGTTTTGTTACACTCCTTTTTGATAGAGCTATTTCTGTTTAGCCGGACTATAAAAGGACACTATACGCGAACCTTGTATTCTCAGAACAATCTTTCTTAAAGCCTACACCTGCGTACTTTTGTCGTCGTCGTCGTCGTCATTATTATTATTATTATTATGCGATTTTAACGGAAATTAAAACACAAGACAAAATTATGCCATTAAATATTTATTCAACTAAATATGAACCATTTTCTTGCACAGCTATCTTCACCAATAAGGCTACAATCATCAACTCTAAACTTACCGAACTACATCTGTACAGTTCTGTCAAGTAAATCATCTTCGCCGTACACAGCACATGTCTTTTCTGTTGCCTGCGAGGCATTTTTGCCTTTACGGTAATAAAAAAAAGCATCAAGGGTATAAAATGCACCTTATAATCTTCCATTTTCATAGGGATGCAAACTTGATACAAAATAAGTCATTTTAAACTTTCTTTCTCAAGAGATAGTTTGAAGTGTGGCACAATCGGTAATGCAAGCAGATTATATCTGTCGATACATTTGACGTGTTCTAACGTGTTTGAACATGGACGACTCAAAATCGGCATGGACGTTTCGGACAACGCAATACAAATTCCTTTGATTTCTGTGATGCACTTATTTCCTTCCGAGATATCCAAATACAGATGGAATTATTGATATCCTCATGAAGCACATTTTGTAGATTTCCACTTCTAGAACATTGTATTTTGATAGTTCTTTGAATATCTTCAAAGATGCCATACAATCCGCAGGGAGTGCAAGGTCAATAAGAAAGCACATTCTGTTTTTGTAGTCTGATTATGATGTCTGGGTGATTAGCTATTATGATTTTGTAGCATTTCTTGTCAAATCCAAGTCTAACTACTACTACTGTTATAATTATTATTATTATTATTATTATTATTATTACTTGTGTGTTATGTTTCCTGCTTTGTATCCTGTAGAGCCAGGTGCAAATAATGGTCTTTAGACTCTATAGGAGAATTGTCATTTAATTTTTAGCACTTTTCTTAGTATATAGGTAATGTTCCTAGTAGGGCGATCTTCTAATCAACTTGTATGTTGATCTTATCTGGGACACTGTTAGTAAAATTGTCCATTCCTTTTCTCATCAGGCCAAGCTTCGATTACTATTGGTGCAGTTTCTTTCTTCAACCCCTATTATTATTATTATTATTATTATTAGTAGTAGTAGTAGTAGTAGTAGTAGTAGTAGTAGTAGTAGTAGTAGTAGTAGTATATTTCTGCTATGGTTACACTACCTACCAAGTCTGCGGGAAGACCTAATGCAATTAGTGGTATGATGTTATGGCTAAATTTTATGATTTGTTTTTCTAACTCACATAAAGTTCTTCTTAGTGCACGGGCTGTACTTATCAAGACCATTTTTGTATTACTCTGAACTTGGGATTTTCAGGGTTTCTTTTCAATGTGTTGTTGTGTTTCTTTTTTTATCATTCCAAGCACACCTACAATGACTGATACTATTCTTGTTTTCTCTTCCCACATTTTGTCAATTTTGATTTCCAGGTCTTAATACTTCGATAGATTTTTTTAAAAAAATTACTTGCTAATCTTACAATCCACTGGGCAAGACATATCAATTAGTAGGCAATATTTTTTTTTCTTTTATGATTTTAACAATTAGGTCCGGTCTATTTGCTTC
Source organism: Acanthosepion esculentum (assembly GCA_964036315.1). Classification (NCBI taxonomy): domain Eukaryota; kingdom Metazoa; phylum Mollusca; class Cephalopoda; order Sepiida; family Sepiidae; genus Acanthosepion; species Acanthosepion esculentum. The sequence goes on from OZ038505.1 coordinate 71,238,204, forward strand.
AGTCTTCCTTTCTGCAAAGATGGCGTAATCCCATATAATTGGATGTCTTCTATTTCTATAACCGGTGCTGGGTGATGTTCATACCAGTGTTTATTAACATCTTTTCCAAAGTATTTGCACATTGTCCAGTGTAAGTATTGCCCTACTCTATCGTGAGGATTTTTATATTCATTTGGCGCCAGGACAAAACATCCTGAGATTAGATGGTTTATGGTTTCCTGATATTCATCACAGAAACTGCATTTTGGATCCACACTATTGTGTATGAAATTCGCCTGAAAGTTTCTAGCCAAAAGACTCTGGTCTTGCACTATAAGAAGAAAACCTTTCGTTTCAGTCTTTAATACAGATGCTCGTAGCCATCGATGAGAGTTAACATTATTATTATTATTATTATTATTATTATTCAATTGAGTTTCTGTAGTATACACATTTCCTTCCGGGTCCCAACCAGAGACCTAAAATCAGAATTGGTTTCATCATTTTCCATTGATCATTTTTGTAAAAATAATAAACAAAAACAAAAACAAAAAAAACAAGAATACAAACATTTCTTCTTCTTCTTCTTCTTCTTCTTCTTATTATTATTATTATTATCATCATCTTGATTTCTGTTGTATGCACATTTCTTTCCGGGTCCCAACTAGAGACCCAAGGTCAGAAATGGCTTCATCACCTCTTCCACTGATCATTTCTTTGTAAAAAAAGAAACAAACAAACAGACATTTTACATCGATATATCTTTTCGAAATATGTGAACCGTATTTTTAAGTACACATGTTTGTATTTCTTTAAGGCATAGGTTGCTAGGAATCCATTCAATGAGCATATCTTAATCTTTTCCAACCAATCCGAGGGTTCCGATACAACTGAAATTATTGATACCCTCATGTGCCACAATTTTGAGGTTTCCATTTCAAGATCCTTGGATTTTGATAATATTCTTCAAAGATACATTACAGTCTGCCATGTGAATAAGAAAATCACATTCTGTTTTGTGGCCTTTGATCACGAAGTCTGGGTGATTAGCATTGATTGTCCTGTCACTGTATATTGTAAAGTCCCATAAAAGTGTTGGGTCCTATCTCTGTAACCGGGTCTGAGTGATGTTCATACCAGTTTCTTGAATACTTGACTTATTTACTTTATTCGGACTGTTATCCTCATCTTCATATCCATTTTTACAAAGCTTCGGCCGTTGTACGCTCCAGCCTTCTTCGGGTGATTGAAATTTAGAACCATATCTTTTATTTCGTCCATCGGGGTAGATTGTTCTAGTTTCACGTGCCATGCCTCTTCCAGATGCCTCACTTATTTCCCTTTAACTCAACTCTGCAAGTTTTTGGTTCCCCACTGCTGTAACCTGGTATTGAACTCACAACTGAACCAACGACTTTATCCGCTCTGCCATGTTTTCTGAAGAAGGCCGGAACGTACAACGGCCGGAACGTTGTGAATATGGCAGTGAAGCTTAGGATAATAGTCCGAGTAAAGTAAATAATGCATGTAATCAAAATACCTCATCTCAGAGATATAGACAGAGTTTATTGAAGTTTCCTTCCTGAAAAAGTTGCATATTTTACAGTGCAACTATTCGCCTACTCTATCATGCCGAAGGTCTGACTATCTGTTAATCAATGTAAGGACAGTGCACCAGAATTATGAGGCACAGGTATCATTCAATTTTCCTCTGACTTTGTGTTCTTCACCTGGTGGACTAATCTTACCGTTCATAAGGTTTCCTTTGTGTAACAGTTCCACTGGACAATCAATTCCAACTTTATTCTTGTTTCTATTCTGTTTGTCAGCGTACCAAGTGTACAATTGATATGATTGCGACTTTCAACTTTGTGTTCATTCTTCTTCTTTTATTTTCCGTGTCCCTTCAAAGACGCAGGCGATCATGGCTCTCCATTTCTTCCTGTCCCTTGTAGCTCTCAATAATCTTCTAAAAATGATGTTTGTTATTCCTCCCAGAACCTGTTATGACACCTACTTTCTTAAGTCAGTTAAGTATGTCACTCGTTCGTTTCAATTGTCTCTCTTTTCCACTGTCCACCCTGTGAGTATCAGATTTTCCAAGCCCACCTTTCTCATTACGTGTCCTAGAAATTTCATCTCCCTCTTTCGAATGTTAAGTATAAGTTTCCTCTTTGTTTGCATGCTCTCCCAAACTTCATCGTTGTTCGCATGTTCGGTCCATGGTATACTTAGCATCCTTCTGTAGAACTATACCTCTATTGTCTCGAGTCGGTTTTTCATCTTTGAGGATACCGTACTCGCTGCGTAAAAGAGGACAGATACCACCTAGCAGTTCAGTATTCTTTTTTTTTTACCAACGGAATCCTCCTGTCTCGTAATACGCTGCCTAGCTTTTGGAATGCGTCATTGGCCATCACAATAAATCTTCGGATCACAGCGTCGCACTTACCGTCCTCTGTCAGAACACTTCCCATATATTTAAATATCTATCCTGTGCATTATAAAGTCCCATAAAATTGTTAAGGGCCCTATCTCTGTTACCGGGTGATATTCATAACAGAATACTTGCACTATTTACTTTATTCGGACTGTTATCCTAACCTTCATTGTCATATTTACAAACTTTCGGCCGTTGTACGCTTCAGCTTTCTTCGGGTGATTAGAATTTCGAACCGAATCCTTTATTTCGTCCACCGGGGTATATTGTCTCCGAACTGTAAATCTAATTTCGGGCTCATCTTTTTGCTGATGACATTGCATTCTGTATTCTTGCAGTTTATACGAGTTCAAACTTCAATGGTTCACCGTTGATTTCTTTCTGTTGTTTTTTTTTTTTTCCTTTTGTTCTGTTCTCATATCAAAACGGAATAACGGAACAATAATTAATTCTACTTTATTTCTTCTTTATCATCCACTAATCTATCTACATTGAAAGAATCCACCAAATCTTTCAAGCTTCTGATTCAAGGACTCGCTATCAATATATTTCAATTTACATACATTAATACCTTATCTAAGAAAAATACTGGTAAGGATAATTACAATACTATACTCTCAAGAAATACACCGACTGAATGTGGGACGTTCAGGCCAATATTGTCCCAGATATCATTTGAGCGTTCCGTACAATACCATTGTACTTAAATTTCTACACCGAAATAATGGAAATCTAAGTATCCGATACCTTCGTAAAGCCTAGTTCTATGATTGCATCATTTAATTTCTCGCTAAAAAAAAACACTTCTCACACAACATGCAATGGAAGATTTTCGCAATGCGGCCAGCTCACCAAATTTAGCTAAACTTAGACACTCTCAACATGGGTTCTATGGTTCCAACTAAATTATTATTATTATTATTATTATTATTATTGTTTTTATTTCTTTCCGGGTCCCGCCCAGTCATCTAAGGTTAGAAATGGCATTATGACACTTTCCACTGACAAAAAAATAAAATAAAAATATATTTGATATAAATAAAACCCTTCGTAAATTGTGGGCTGTACTTGTGAGAACATTTTTTTTTGCATTTCTTTGAGGCATGGGGTTACAGCAATCCCTTCAATTAGTCTACTGGAATCTTTTCCAACCAATCCTAGGGTTCCAACTACAACAGGGATTGTTGATGTTCCCATGTGCCACATTTTTGAGATTTCGATTTCAAAGTCCTCGTCTTTTCACAGCTTTTTGAATATCTTCAACGATACATTGTAGTCTGCAGGGACTGCCATATCAATAAGGAGGCACTTTTTATTATTATTATTATTATTATTATTATTGTTGTTGTGTAGGTATCATCTTTCCAGAGTGTAATTTGAAGTGCTTAATTACCAATTCCTCTGCGGGGTCTATGAGTAAAATTGACACTGTATCAGAGTTATCTTTGCACATTTAGGGCGTTTCGCTTAGATGGAGAGAGTTTTGCGGATGATATGTACAGTTCGGCATTATTATTATTAGCAGCAGCAGCAGTAGTAGTAGTAGTAATAATAGTAGTAGTAATATTTATTTGGATTTCTGTTGTATACACATTTCCTTACGGGTTTCAACCAGAGGCCTTAGGTCTGAAATTGCTTCATGACATTTTCCACTGACCATTTTAGTAAAAAATAACAAACAAACAAAATAACCAAACCCTAATATCACACATATTTTACATAGATAAAGCTCTTCTTAATGCGTGATCTGTAGTTGGGAGTAAAAATGTTTGTATTTCTTTAAAGCATGGCCTACCAAAAATGCCCTTCATTGAGTCTATTGAAACCGTTTCCAATCAATCCAAAAACTCTATTTACAACTTGAATTAATGATGTCCTTAGATTGCCAATTCAAGCTTGTATCTTGATAGTATTTTTAAAATTTCAGGGACTGACATGTCAATGAGAAATCATCATCATCTTTATTATTATTATTATTATTATTATTATTATTATTATTATTATTATTATTTGTGTATCATCTTACCAGAGATTAATTTGAAATGCCTAATTACCAATTTCCCTGAGGGGTTTATAAATAAAATCAGCACTGTAGGAGAGTTATCTATGAACTTTTGGGACATTATCGCTTAGATGCAGAGGTCTTTGCCGATGATATGTATATTTCCCCATTATTATTATTATTATTATTATTATTATTTCTTCTTTTTACTGCTTCTTCTTGTTCTTACACACTTTGCGACAATCTCTTGCTGCAATATTACAATTAAATTGATGCAATACAAGGTTGGAAATATGAAAACATTTTCTCTCTCTCTTAACTATACGATTGCAAAATGACATCAACAATACCTTTTGTAACAGGCAAGTCGTACTGGTAAACACTATTGTTTAGTTTTCATGCAGGAAAGGTTCACCTGGGATTTTATAGAAATGTTTGTCGGTAATTTTCTTGATCACACGCATAGCGCCATCTGTGGGAGGAATACTTCTGTCTGTCACATCGTTAGGATTTCAGTTTCCGCGCCTTTATTGTAATTATTCCTTCTTCTTTCTTTCATTTGATGTTTGGTCTAATCATTTCCCAAATCTTTCACCCCAGATCTATGAGAGTTGAAGACTTTTGGTACGAAGTTATTGAGATATCTTTTTAGTATGCGAGCCGTACACATCTTTTGTATTTCAGATAAAGATGGCTTTTCTTAATGCCTCTATCGGTATTCGTCTTAATCATTCCGAGTCTTCATATAACTACTGGTATAAAGCTTGTGTTTAAATACCACAAACTTGTAATTTCTATTTCCTTATATTTGTAAAGTATTTTTTCCGTTAAAATGTTTTTAACAGACTATATGATTATGTCGATAAAATGGCGTTTGTAAAGGGTTTTCTGAAATTATTATCATTATTATTATTATTATTATTATCATTATTAATATTATTTTATTTCCTTTGATTTCTGGTGTGTACACATTTCTTTCCGTGTCCCGCCCAGAGACCTAAGGTTAGAGATGGCATCATGACATTTTCCACTGACCGCCCCAAAAAACACCAACATATTTTACATGGAAAAAAACCCTTCATAAGGTGTGGGCTGTACTCGTGAGAAATTTTTTTTGTATTTTTTTAAGTCATGGACTTCCAACAATCCCTTCAATTAGTCTACTGGAAACTTTTCCAACCAATCAGAGGGCTCCAACTACAGCAGGGATTATTGATTTCCCCATGTGCCACATAATAAAAATAATAATAATAATAGTAATTATTATTATTATTATTATTATTATTATTATTATTATTATTATTATTATTATTTCCTTTGATTTCTGGTGTGTATTCATTTCTTTCTGGGTCCCGTCCAAAGACCCAAAGTCAGAAATGCTATCATGATATTTTCCACTGAGTGATTAACAAAAGAAAACACACTTTGCATAGATAAAGCCCTTCGTAAGGTGTGGGCTGTACTCGTGAAGAAAATGTGTTTATTTCTTTAAGGCATTGGCTACCAGGAATCCCTTAACTGAGTATATTGGAATATTTTCCAATCAATCTGAGGGCTCCAACTACAACCGGGATTGTTGATGTTCCCATGTGCCACATTTTTGAGAATTCGATTTCAAGGTCCTTGTATTTTGATAGCTTTTTGAAGATCTTCAAAGGTACATTGCAGCCTGTAAGGACTGCCATATCAATAAGGAGGCAATTTTTGGTTTGTCTCAAATAACGATGTCTGGGCGATTGGCTTTGATTTTGATTGTGTATTGTGTAGCCCCATGAAATTGTTCCAGGTCCTACCTCCGTAACCGGGTCTAGGTGGTGTTCATGTCAATTACTTTCAATTTCCTTTCTGCAGATGTCGCAGATTTTCCAATGCAGATATTGGCCCACACTGTCATGCCGGGTTTTTATATTCAGTGGGCGTCAATACTGTTTAACATTGTCAATTATTTCTGCATATTTATCCCCAAATCTGCATTTGGAGCTAACGCAATATTTTAACATGTGTGCTTGATAATTTCTAGTTAACAAGAATTGGTTATGTGCAGCAAGGATAAAACCTCCCGTTTCAGCTTTTAACCATGAACTACGTAGCCACTGATGGGTGCGCGGTTTGGTTCGGGCAGAGTATTGGCCATGAAGCGGTTTATCTTGCCCTCGTTTCCGTATCTGGTCGGTTGCATTTGCTTTTGCTTTCTTTTTTTAAAAAGTATTTTGCAGCTTCTGTCGGTGTATTGTGCTTTACTTGTCTTTGTACACCCATTTGAAACTCCGGTCTGAACTTGTTGGCTTCCTTTATTACGGAATAAAATCGATTACTACTCTCATGTTCTTTGATACTTATCCTCATCCAGTCTTCTGTAGTTTCCACGTATCTTTGAAAGCCAATTATTGTAGTTTTATGAGACGATTCCAGTTGAACTAATCCTCTGCCTCTTTCGGATCTGGGCACATACAGACGATCAACATCATCCTTGGAATGATGCATGCTGTGGCAGGTGAGAAGCTTTCTCGTTTTTTCATCCATTCGCTTAATGTCAGCTATTGTCCAGTTAAGAATGTTGAAATTGTATTACACTACAGGGACAGCCAAGGTGTTTATGGCTGATACTCTTTTTTTTTAAAATTGCTAGGTATTCAGTACCAGACGCACACACCTGTACCTTCTACTTCGTTTGTGTATGCTGTATTCCATCTCCTTCGCTAATCCCTAGGGACTTATAGGCTTCTTCATGTTCCATTTTTCCTAATCTTTGTGACATTATTATTATTATTATTATTTATATTTTTATTATCCTTTACTTTGATTTCCGTTGTATATTTATGTTCTTCCTGGTACCAGCTAGAGACCAGTGGTTAGAAATGGCATCCTGAAATTTTCCCCTAAATATTCTTTGTTCAGTGATGTCAGACGCTTACTCGTTGTCACTTTCGTGGTGACAACGTTATCTCGTTAAATGTAATGATGCCGTTTTTGACCTTACGTCTCTGGGTGGACCCGGAAAGAAATTAGTACACACCAGAAATCAAATGATATAAAATAATAATAATAATATTAATAATAATAATAATGATAATAATTTTTGTGATGTGAGACGCCTTCGCGTTCTCACTTTTGTGATGTCAAAGACTGCTCGTTATCATGTTCATTATCTCCTTGTAGTCGTGACTTTGGAATTGCAGATACTAGTAGTAACTCCTTCGACTATTACTCGCACTAGTAATACTTGTTTGATTAGTAACCACTGAATAGACTCTGAAGATTAAGTAGTATAGAGAAATTGTATAGAGGATAGTATAAAGTATTGTGATCACTTAGACGCCATGCTAATTCCCATATATACCTTTCCTTTATGATCATGTGGTCTACTTATTAGAAATGTAATCACCTGTATTTGCTCACTGGTGATCTGTGTTCAAACGGCAGTGTCAGCAACAACACTTCATCCCTTACAACAATTTGACAGATTTTCTTTAATAAGTTTTCTCGGATATTAAGGCTAGCAGATGAAAACAAATATACTGTTTAATAAATTAATGGAACATCTATTCAACTATGGGTATCAAAAATAGTAATCCGAAGAGTGATCAGTATAGAGGATAGTATACAGTATCGCGATCACTTAAACGCCACGCTAATTCCCATATATACCTTTCCTTTACGATCATGTGGTCTACTTATTAGAAATGGCATCACCTTTGTTTGCTCACTGGTGATCTGTGTTCAAACTCCAGTGTCGGCAACAGTTTGCAAAACAAATGAAAAAAAAATCAACAATCTATGAGAATACACATTGTAAATATAAAAAAAACCTTTGTAAGGTATGAGCTGTGTAGCGGACCGTGCGGGTGAAGATGTGAAGAGATATCAGAAGGTTAAAATTTCCTGCTAGCCGGTCCAGCTACATGGGAATGTCGGACTTTAATTAAGTCCAAAGAAGACAAAGAAAACAAACAAGACCGATATATGTGGAGTTACACAAAGACATGAACAGTTACATAGTGTTTGTATGGAGAAATTATGTGTGGGTGTTGTGAGTGTTCGTACGTACGTGTGTTGTTCTTAGCGTGTTCCCAGAATTTGGGAAACACTGTATCTGTGAGAGGTCACATATTGGAGTTCGTAGAAAAGAGAGATTTTTACCTCGTCTCCACGCGCCGTGGCGGCCCAAGGCCTAAGTCGAAAAAAGAGAGATTTTACCTCATCTCCACGCAAGGTGGCAGCCCACGGCCTGAG
>OZ038505.1:71247057-71249557 GCA_964036315.1 Acanthosepion esculentum
GCCTAAACAAAAAGTATACACACTTTAGAAAAGGAAAGACTTGTATTTTGTAGTTTTATCAAATTGCGATAACACTTCCATACATGAATTTTATGGAAATGATAATTTGTTTTCCTTCAAAAAGATAGCGCAAAGCTTCTCTACAAGCAAGACGTGCTAGCTTATCCGAATAAGAATTTATAAGACACTGACTAGGACGAAGAGGTCCAATCGAGTTCCCACCATATTCTCCTGATTTAACAACTGCAATCTTTTACCTGTTAGGGGCCCTATAGGATGTTGTGTATCACAGAAAAACCGACTACATTGGCGGCCTTCAGCCAAGAAACTGAAAATGTATGTGCAGCAATGTCGCTGGACACTTTGGCCAAACTTGCCCAAGCAGTAGTTCGCCGTATTAATAAATGTCTGGAAGCTTAACGTCACCATTGTGATTGTAGATTCCAAAGGTAACTTGAATTAATCTTGCGATGTCTGAATAAATTTAATATTAAAATATCTATACAAGTTTTTCCTTTTCTGAACGTGTATACATCTTTTTATCTTTTTTTGTGGTTTCTGGATAAGTCTACCTGATAATTAAGCTTGGCATAGGAGACCCGAGATATATTTGATACATAGTTATTTATTTGACATATATATTTGATATATGACATTCTGAACCGAAGTTCAGAAGACGCGTTTTTTACGAATTTTAAGTTTAGCAGAAAAAAAAAAACGTAAATATTGCTTAAAAGTAATATAATAATTTATAATATAATTCGTAAATATAATTTATTTTATTTCGTTTATTATATATATTGTGGTTATTATATTTATTTATACGTATATATATGTATAGTTTATTATTATTTCAACTTTTTCCACTCTTGGCGTGTTACTTATGAGTTAGTATGTATTCGTTTTTTGTACAACTAACCTGAATTCTCGTTTGTCTTACTTTTACTTTCTGTTTTTGCTTACCTAAAGTTATATTTGTCAACTTTGAATTTTCAACTCTCGTTCATTTTTTATCAAAGGATATTATAGGTGCTAGTACTGTCAAAAAGGTAGTATACACTATTTTATTGTATCTTATAAATAACTAGCAGCATGGTTCGGCGTTGCCCGTGCTTTATTAAAAAATCGTACGACTCATACAGCAATCGCTATCACCCTGACTTAAAATATTTTGCCCTTCCTTGCCTTTAAAGGAGTGCTCTTTTCCGTGTTGATGTTGCTACATGCCTTACTTCTGGCCTATCTCACACTGCGAATTTTTCTAAGCTCTATACTAAACATTAAATCTATTACGAAAAAAGAACTAAACAAAATGAACAGAAAACGATCAGCTTTAAAAAAGGACTCGTAACTGGAAAAACCGAATGAAAAAAAACTGTTAACAGCAAATACTTTTTCACACCAAACCAAGTTCTGCGGAATCAGAATCAACGTTCAGTTTAAGTAAGCGAATGAATAAGCCAATTGGAGTAAAGTGCCATGCAGATTTAAATTTTTCCCACTCGTGAGGAATGCAGCTATCGATTTTTTTTGCATGCTAGCATGCTAGTTAACATTCGTGTCAGTCAGCTGTTGGCTCTCACGCTGGCCAATAGAATATTCCTGCCTATTCGTGGCAGCCAGCAATAGGCTCTTATTCTGGCCAGTGGAAAATGGCTGCAAACTACATGAAAACTGCTGTAGAAGCATGAAAAAATCGATTATTTCCACTATCGATGGGAGTTGGGAAAGCTAAATTCGACCTAGGCCTTGATCCTAACTTGGAGCATGTGCATGTAAATTTTGGTGCAAATCCGTCGAAAATTGCGACCGTGCATTCGTTAGACACACACACACACACACACACACACACACACACACACACACACACACACACACACACACACACACATCCTGTCTTTTATAGATAGAGATGCCTTCATACGTTCTAATATTTAACGATTAAATCCCGATTTACAGTTTCAGTGCCATCATTTTTCAAAATTAAAAAAGAAAAAAATTCAATTTTTGTGTTTGTTTATTTATGCACAACTATTTCGTAATTTGTCTGACATTCTTGTCTTTTTATTTAACCTAATCTTTTACATATTAAAAAAAGTTAACGTTTTGTGAGCTCCTAAAACACGTAATATAAATAATTATAAATGGGTACGTTATATATGCGTACATTATATATATGTTCTAAACTTGTGTTATAGTAGGGGTGATAGTAGGGACAAGCTATCACTGTCTATATAATGCTTCCGTCTCAAATAGCCTCTCTGTCCAGATCCAAGGCGGAGGATAGGCGAAGGCGGAAAACTAGCGCCTCATAACCAGCTGATTCGGGTAGATGGAGAAAACCTTGATTTTAAACCCTCACGGCCTTGCGGTCATATCCAAACTCTGGAAAGGCTATGGAAGTAAACAGCAGACAGAAAAATAAACCTAACTAAAGGCGGTTGGCTGTCAACAATTTCCGGCAACTCCTGCAGCCAAGCCATCCCTAAATGTAATGACC
>OZ038505.1:71264557-71282057 GCA_964036315.1 Acanthosepion esculentum
CAGCCATACTTACCACCATTTGTAACTTCGTTTTTGCATCTTCCCCACCAAACAGCACCGAAAAATTACCACTGATACTATAAAAGTGTACGGTCTAAATTAAATACATTTCAATCTGCTTGCCTGTTTATATATATATATATATATATATATATATATATATATATATATATATATATATATATTACACATATTGTTATACATATAATTAAGTATCTTAGCGTATGTCAAGCTGTGCAATATATGGTTGGATATGACGAGCAATATTTTTGGGTATAAAAATTATGCAATTTTCACAATGCATAAAAGGACAAAGCTAATGTTTCGCAATATTCTGAGGTTATGTCCCTTAGGTTTTACCATAAAAAAAAACGACTAAATGTGTATAGCTTTATCCATGGTATAATTTTCGTTGATCGAAATCAGTTATATTAATTCAATAATGTAATTTACATTAAATAATAAAAAAAATTAAACTAATATTTATTTAATTATCGGATCTGTAATTCGTATTGTTTACATTACTAGCAGTTAAGGATGATTCTATACTTATATATTGCTATGGGAAATTACCTATAACGACAATGAACTCTTCCTGACACTATAAAGACTGCGCCTCTCGAAAGAGACGATAGAAAGAAAGAAGTGTAACGAGTCGAGACAGAGCGAGTCGAGACAATAGTAGTTCACTCTAAACCAGACTGACAGTCATACTAACACCCTTCAACTTCTTGTATTATTATTCTGTTTAATATATCTTTGTTATTCCTACTCTTGTGTTCGTTTTGTTCTTTCTTGGTCCTAACCTTGGAACATAACAGTGGTGCGAGGATATTGGACCATAATATATATATATATATAATATTAGTGATCAATATATATATTTTTAAACTTGTATATATATATATATATATATATATATATATATATAATATTAGTGATCAATATATATATTTTTAAACTTGTATATATATATATATATATATATATATATATATATAATATTAGTGATCAATATATATATTTTTAAACTTGTATATATATATATATATATATATATATATATATATAATATTAGTGATCAATATATATATTTTTAAACTTGTATATATATATATATATATATATATATATATAATATTAGTGATCAATATATATATTTTTAAACTTGTATATATATATATATATATAATATTAGTGATCAATATATATATTTTTAAACTTGTCTACATATATATATATATATATATATATATATATATATATAATATTAGTGATCAATATATATATTTTTAAACTTGTCTACATATATATATATATATATATATATATATATATATATATATATATATATATATGTAAGCTCTCCCCCTGTTGTCGCATCAACGTAAGCATAAACTTAGTGCGTGGACGTTCTGAAGAACGAAACGCGTCACATAAACAAAAAACTCTTATCCATTTGGTTATATTTCTTTCTCGTAAAGTGTCTCGTGATATATAAATCAAATTATACAGGGTTTCCAAAAAGCCTTGACATAAAATGTGAATATTTGAGTAACTACGTGCTCCAGGCAAAGAAATTATTATAAACGTCATGTTTAACAATAAATTATTTATTTATGAAAGTTCCATCAAGGTATACAATGGTATGTTGATTTAAAACTGATTTCACAAACCTTCAGACATGTTCAATATTCTCCCCACCTGTGGCACGACATATGTCAAATCGGTAGACCCGCTTTTACCAAACACACTGGAGCAAGTCTTGCGTAAGAATCTCCAGCGCCACAGTGATTCTCTGTTTAAGTTAGCCTATGCTTTTAGGAAGAGTGTGGATATAGATCTGTCCTTTCACATAACCCCATAAATAAATCACATAGTGTTAAGTCAATTTCAACAGCACACTGCCATTATCACTGCCAAACCTGATCTATCTTTTTGGTAGGTTCTCATTGAGATATGTCCGCATAGTAAACTACATTTTACACATTTTATTAACATTTCAGATCATTTGAGCAAGAATAAACATGTCATTAGTTTACAAAATGAGGTCAATTTATTTTAGAACCACCCTATATATCGTTATGTGTGTGTGTCTAGTTTTCGGTTATGGGAATATCACACCTCTTCTCCTACGATTACCAAAATGAAGCAACGTGGAGCTTGGTCTCTACCTAGATGGGTATGCCAAGTGTTGTAATTTAAAAAAGTACGCGTGGTGTAATGGATAATATCTCGGAATTGGGGATCAGAGAGCTGATTTGCAATTCAAGTCCTGCTTCGTTATACATACCTGCGAAAATACACAATTAGAAATGCATGAATCCACCTCTCCTTCTCCATCTATGGGTTAATTAGTACGACTTGTATCAATAAATCTTTATTATCGCCACAAAATCTTGCAATTTTCTGCCTTAAACAACTTTTCAATAATCTGTAAAGAAAAACAAATCAATCAATGAATCAATATATATATATATATGTGTGTGTGTATATATATATATATATGTGCATATATATATATATATGTGCATATATATATATATATATATGTGCATATATATATATATATATATGTGCATATATATATATATATGTGCATATATATATATATATATATGTGCATATATATATATATGTGCATATATATATATATATATATATATATGTGCATATATATATATATATGTGCATATATATATATATATGTGCATATATATATATATATATATATATGTGCATATATATATATATATGTGCATATATATATATATATATATATATATATATATATATATATATATATATATATATATATATATATATGTATATGTGCATATATATATATATATATATATATATATATATATATATATATATATATATATATATATAATGAGGAAATCAGCCGATTCCGCTGCCTTGGTTTCAACCGTGCGGTATCTTCAGGCAATTCCTGTCAATTGATTTGCTAACGGTTTATTTTATTTTAAATTAATGAACGCTTTATTATTCAAAATAAATAAAAGTGTATTAGAATGGGAGAGGAAGGAGGATGAGAAAAGCAAGGTTATTTTAAATGTATCGGTGGGGGATAAACGATTATCCATAATTTCTTTTCATCCTAGTTCATACGAACTCAAAAGGAACGTTTTAGTGTGTATTGCAGCTAGTCATAATTTACTATCTGTCATTGAAAAAGTTTTTTCTTGTTCCGAAAATGGTTTTAGAGCTAACTTTTTTTTGTTGACAAAGTTTGCAGATATTACTATAATTGTTGTAAGGTTTGGCTTTTGTAAAATTTTCCATTTTGCAATCGGATCTTTGTTATATTTTTTTATTTTAATTTTCACACATGCTTGGCTAGTCTGGTACAATTCCTAATACTTTCAAACTTGAATGAATGATGACATCTGATTATATATATATATATATATATATATATAGAGAGAGAGAGAGAGACAGAGAGACAGAGAGAGAGAGAGATAGATAGACTAGTGATTATACATATATATATATAGAGATAGATAGACTTGTGATTTTATATATATATATATATATATATATATATATATATATATAACTAGATGTCTATAATTATATATATATTTATAAATGTGAATATAAAACAAATAATTAGATATTAGCAACTACGAACGTAGGTATATGTATATTTATTAATGTATTCTAATTATATATATATATATATATATATATATATATATATATATATATATATATATAATAAATTCTTTATGATTTACAATATGGAGGATAGTTGGTGACTTTCGCCTTGTACTTGTTTTTCCAAGACTAAACGATGTACAGACAAGAAAAGTACCACTACATTTTGCGCGGGCTCTCTATAAAACTATCCTGTGAATTACGAAAGTTGAAATGGAGGCAAGTGGTCTAAAAAATACCAGGATTATATATATTAAATACATTATTTTTCATCATTTTTAACTAACATTAAACATAGGCTGAGCCTAATGTTTGATGTCGTACACTTTCAGAAACATCCAAACGGTTATCTGTATACTATTATTTTCTCGGGTCAATGTTTAAAAATGCTTTGAATTGAATGAATTATTTTGGTATTAAGACGGCACTTTAGACCGTGTAGACTGGAACTGCTGAATCATAAAGAGTTTTAGAAAATATAACAACCACATCCTCTCTACACTTACAATAGAGACAACAAAACAATTGGCTATTAGTTGAAACTAGATGAGAATATATTCATATAACAGGTGCGGGGTCGGGTAAACGAAATATGCATAATTTCTTTTCATTCTAATTTATACGAACTCAATAGAAATATTTTAGTGTGTATGCAGCTAGTCATAATTCTATATCTCTCATTCATAAAATTTTTTCTTGTTCCGAAAATATTATTATAGCTAATTTTTCGTGTTGGCAAAGGTTGCAGATATTACTATAAGTGTTGTACGGTTTGGCTTTTTGTTAAATTTTCTATTTTGCAATCGGATCTTTGTTATATTTTTTCTTTTAATTTTCAAACATTCTCGTCTAGTCTGGTACAATTCCTAAGATTCTCTAGCTTGAAAGGAGTAGTTAACAGTAGGATTTTTTAAAATATATTCTGCTACTAATAATACTAGTGGAAATAACGCAACTGTATCGTATCTTTCGGACTATAACCCGCAACTTTTTTCTCGAAATATCTAGGGTGCCGGTTATATAACTGTGCGGGTTATATAACTGTGCGGGTTATATATGAATTGAGTCTTCGAATCTTTCCGGCGAACGAAAAAGAATGGATGAATGAAGACCTTATTAACGACTGGATTGAGTGTACATAAAGCGTCCCGGTGGATTTTCGTTGTAAGGAAAGCTCTCTTGGTGTGCGATTCGATAGCAGAACATAAAGCAGATTCGATCAAGGCGCACCTGAAGAAGAAGAATAATACGCAAATTTCCCAAATCCTGATGGTCTCACCAATTTATTCCAGCCGGTCGATATCGCCGTGAACAAACCGTTAAAGGTCAACCTCCGTGCCATATGTGAAATGATCGAAGGGGAACATAGCTTCACAAAAACCGGTCGCCAACGTCGAGCCAGTTATGTCCAGATAGTTGAATGGGCACCCGAAGCTTGGGCAAGCATCAAAGTTTCTAATATCAAGAACGGATTCCCTAAATCAGAATTCTCTAATGATTTTCTGCAGTCCCAACCAATATGATGGAACAGTGACGATGAAGGCGATCCTACGGTGGATATTCAGACATTTGCACCTGGCATCACGGAATTGTACACCCAGCTTTACAAAGATGATACCGAAGATGAGGATTTTGACGGTTTTGAAAGTGAGTGACGGAATTCTCTGCATTTTTATGAAATAAAATCTTTTTATAAGAAAGCAAAATGATATTTCTCTATTGGTATTCGTATAAAACTATTAGAGCCTACTGTATATATCTATAAAAACCGTTAGTAACAATGAAATATCAAAAAAGAGATGCGGGTTAGAAGTCGGTGTGGGTTATACACGGATTTTCTACTGAATTTACAGGCGTGCGGATTATATACAGGTCCGGACTATCGTGTGGAAAATAGGGTAATTAAGATGAAAGAAATACTAGTTAAAAATGAATAATGGGTGACAATGCTTCATCTAATAGAAATTCCAGATAATATTACAATTACTAATACTCGTAGTGGAAATAAAGCAACTGAAATTAAGATGAAAGAAATCCTAGTTAAAAATGAATAATGGGTGTCAATGCTTCATCTAATAGAAATTCCAGATAATAATACAATTACTAATACTCGTAGTGGAAATAAAGCAACTGAAATTAAAATGAAAGAAATCCTAGTTAAAAATGAATAATGCTTGACAATGTTTCAACTAACAGAAAATCAAGATGATATTACTAATTCAAAGTCGAATAGCGGAAAGCTCGTGGACTTTAAGATGAAAGAAACGCTAATCAAAAAAAAAATTAATAGTGTTTGACAATGCCTCATCTAATAAACATTGAAGATAATATTGCTATTTGTTTACTAATCAATGACTGTGTTTAATTGCAGTGACAAGCAACTGAATTTAAGATACTGACTAATCAAGCATGAGAAATGGTTGACAATGCTTCATATAATAAACTTGAAGATTATATTTTCTTTCACTCGATAGCGCTTTCTTTTTTCTCGTATTGTTCGCACATGAAAAAAAAATCACAGGTAAAATATCGCGTCGGGATAGAAAATCAATCATTGCCAGTCAGTATTTTCTGATTGTTGTTGATTGCAATTCGTATCAGTCTTTATTTTTTTTTTACTTTTAAAGAAAAAAAAATACTGCGTTCAACAACCTGCCATGTTTCTTGACGCAATTCAGCGTCTTTTAATTCACCCCCTCCTCTTCCTCTCCCTATGTCCCCCTACTCTTATCTGCACTAACTCCCACTCTCGTTTGACGCTTCTCTGATTGGTCTCCCGCATTTTTATCTCCTGTTTTATTTATGGCTGTATTTTTGGGTTTTTTTTTAGCTTCGTCTTCTGCTAAAAACCCGCACCTTTTCATTATATTTCCAATCCACAAGTCTTTCGTTTCGTTTTCTTTTTCTTTCTTTCATTCAGAAGTTTCCTCGTTTGTTAATCTGTCCTTTTACTGTCTTTGGAATACAGCCGAGCTCAAAAGTTTAAGACCACCGAACATATATTTTTAACAAAACCGAAGAAAAGTCTCGACAAAATAAAAACAAAAGCTCATACCCATTTCAATGACTATCTATATTTCTGAGTTGAGGTATTGTAACTATTTACACTATTTACATCGTTCGGACAGTTGTCCTCATCTTTATTGTCATATTCACAGTCTATATTTCTGAGTTGAGGTATTGTAACTATTTACACTATTTACATCGTTCGGACTGTTGTCCTGATCTTTATTGTTAAATTCATGACGTTTCGGCCGTTGTACACTCCGACCTTATTCAGTATCTGTCTATATTTCTTAGATGGGTATTGCAACTATTTACATTATTTACAGTGTTCGGACTGTTTTCCTCATCTTTATTGTCATATTCACTATGTTTCGGTTGTTGTACAATCCAGTCTTCTTCAGGAGATATACGTTGTAATTTCGAACCGAACCATTTATGTAGATTGTATGTAGATTGTATATCACCTGGAGTGGTCGCAGCGTACAACGGTCGAAATGTAGTGAATATGATAATAAAGATGAAGACCACAGTCCGAATAATATTAATAGTGTAAATACCATTTCAGTATATCACATTTATTCGAAGCAGTTTATTTTATAGTAATTAAAGTATGCTCACTTTTTTCTTTGAAAACGATTTCGTACGACGCGACATTCTTGCTATGAGACTGGCAATACAGTGCTCTTCGATAAAAATGACACACCTGATTTTTTTAACTAAATTTTCTCGTCTCCGATGAAACGAAAGTTGAGCTAAATTCAAAGGATAAGCGATCTAAAATCCGAAGAAGAAGCTTTGAAAGCTCTTTGAATTTAGCAGTAAGTACTGTCAAGCATCCGTTCAGTATAATGTTCTGGGGATGCTTTTCTTTTCATGGAACTGGTTTCTTAAAACCTATTGAAAAGACCCTCAGGAGCGAGCAGTACAAGAGAATTTTAGAGTCTTGTCTGCTCCCTTCTGAGGAAAGGGTGCAAATCAACCCCACCAAGCTCATTTTTATGCAGGATAGTGCTCCCTGTCACAAATCTAAATTGATGAAGGAATACTTTGATGAGAAGCAGGTGGGTGTTATGACATAGCCGCACCAATCTCCTGACCTCAACCCCATAGAAAACTTATGGAACATTATAAAGTACAGGCTCTCGAGAAAGCAGTTGAGCAACAAAGAGGATTTGATTGGGAATTTCATATCCGAATGGAATTCAATGCTTGGAGATGAGATTTGCCAGAACCTAATCAAGTCAATGCCAAAAAAGGGTTGAAAACCTTATTCAAAATAAAGGAGGACCCATAGATTATTAAATATTTCGAACTATATTACCTATTATAAATAAATTATACCTCTATTATTCTTTATTTAAAGCTGTTCGGTTATGTTTCTATTGATTACTAGTTGCAGGAAATAAGCGAGTCAGTTTTTTTGCACTGAGTTTAACCCTAAATTTCATTTATATCCAAAATTATGATTATCAATAGAATACCTTAGGGTGAGTAAACTTTTTTTACTAGGTGGTCGGGAAGTGGCCTTTATATTAGTAAGATAAAAATTAGTTTAACCCCAAAAACAATAGGCGAAAAAAGTTTTAATTAAAACAAATCAGGTGAGTCACTTTTATCGAACAGAACTGTATTTTGTAGAATTCACATCGATCGAGCTATTTTTGATAACACCCACAAGAACCTTGGTTATTCTTCATTTAATCCCCAAAATCCTCTATGGGTTTAAGGTCAGTGCTTGTGCCAGAGTATCCCAATGTAGTGACCATTACATTCCAAAGACACTTTTGCACATTATTCTACTTGTGGCATGGTGTAACGTCAAGCAGGATGATGATGCAACCGTTTATCTGCATGTGAATCTCTAGTTTATCCTGCAACAGTTCCAGATACTTTTGACTTTTGACCATTCAAGATTATTCTAGGGTCCTTTTTATACTAATGTTCGCTTAAGTCCAAAGAGCCAATGAAATACAAGTTTCCTGCGCACTGTTGTATGAACCTAAGCAAAGACATGAAGTGCGGGTTACGTAAGAAAGAAAACGTTCAAAAACCTAGACGTGGGGAGGTCAAGATTGCAGTGATCGATAAAACATCCTGCAGGCTATTTTTTAACCATTTCACACCAACAAAGCAGAAATGCCAATAGCACGTCGGAAGTTACAGGGAGTGAAAGTGAAAGTAAAACACAAATAGAATATTTAGAACAAACATGATCAAGCAAAGGATAAAAATGAGCAGGTTTCAAGAAAAATGGAGATGGCGATTGACGTTACATTTAAATAACTCTTGAAATCTTTAACTATTCCCGGGTTTCGGAAGATAATTAACCTTCACATTCATGTGCATGTTTGCAGAATATTCTTATCCTAAAACCAGAAATTATTTTAATAAACTCTCTTCTTTCCGTGCCCAGAATAATGCCGTTTTTGAAGAAGCTTCGTGTAGAAAAAACAGAAGATTGTTGTTGGTCTCTTGAAATGTTTTTAAATAAAATTACACTTAAACTAAATTATATTTCTAATTATATTTTGAACGACTATCATTTTATTTTATTTATTTTTTATCATTTCATTCCAAGCAAGGTGGGAATACAACTAGCACGCAGGTGGCTTACAGGGAATGAAAGTTAAAGAGAAGAATTAGAGGAGGGAAGATTGAGGAAAGATGAAAGGGATTCAAGAAGACAGAAGATGGCGATTGAAGTTGCATTTAAAATTTTGAAATTGTATTTATTAGGGAAGCAAGTTGCTGTGGATTCTGGGAATTGAATCCTGCACAAACGCCAGTAATTGAGATAGAAAAATAAGTGTATTAAACGTAAGAATACAGACTTGAAGTGAAGATTAGTAGTCCAGGAATGCGGGTTAGTAGAAAGTATATGTACAAGTCCCTGTAAGTGAATCCGTAATTATCTTTCTCTGAACTTTCGTATAACTCTCTGTGAACACCCTGTGTACTGTGTCCGTATCTCTCACTCTGACTCAACGTATCTCAACCTGCAAGTATTCTCTCTGTCAGTATAAGTATACTTTGGACGAGTCCATCTTGTGTAAAAGGGGCCTGCCCCACAACACAAGTAATGGAGTGGGTTCCACAGGTTGGAAATGCGAGACAATAAACTGTTGGTATAGAAGTGGCGGTTGCTGTAAGCTATTTCGACAGTAAAACACTGGGGCCTAGTTGTCAATCGAGTATCACGCTTAAATTCATGTAGTCGAGGCACCAGGGATGAAGCTCATCAGAGTAGTTGCCTTGAAAATATCTATAGAAAAGACAGAGAGAAGACATGTCATTGGTAGGAAAATGACTTTAGTCGCTACATCTATTCCAGAGAGCAACAATTCTTGACAAGAAGCTGCCCGAGGAGAAACCACTCCATAATAATGGAATAATAAGGTGAAGGATTATTCATCCTTATGCAAATCTTCGTCTGTGGAAAAATGGCTTTTGTAGCATACCTACAGACGATAATGTTTATGTCTCCATTCACATAAATACAGAAGTAAATAGTGTATGTTGGTCTAGTTGGAGATTTGTCCCAAAATGTGCTGGTCAAGCTCTCTGCCTCTGGGCAGAAACGATCCCCAGACGAGGCTATATCGAAGGTCTTGCCTCAGGAAACAGCTACCCGACCCCGTTTTATACGGGGTCTACTGCGAATTTTTGGCCGGGCCTACGGGCTCGGATAGCCCACATTAACTTTGACCTTGTGCCACATCTGACCGCGTGGGATGGTTGGTAGAGATCCTAGAGTTGGAGATTCATTGTGGAATTCACTTGACTCACTTCTAGCAGTTGACTACTTCTACACGCCGCTGGCGAAACTTATGCAGTTTCCTGGTATCTTTGAAAAGTGATTTTTCTTGTTTTGTAAACAGTTCTAGTTGAACTAATCCTCTGCCTCCTTAGGATCTAGACACATACAGACGATCAACATCAGCCTTGGGATGACGCAAGCGGTCGCAGGTGAATACCATTTTCGTTTGATGTAATATGTCATTTTTAACATTATCTAGTTTTTTTTTTACTTTTATTATTATTATTATTATTATTATTATTTAATTTTATTTTCTTTGATTTCTGGTGTGTACACATTTCTTTCTCGGTCCAGCCCAGAGACCTAAGGTTAGAAATGGCATCATGACATTTTCCACTGACCACCTAAAAAAAATTTAAAAAAGAAAAAATACACATATTTTACATAGCTTCGTAAGGTGTGTGCTGTACTCGTGAGAACAATTATTTTGTTATTTTGTTTAATATTTTCCTTTATTATTATTATTATTATTATTCGATGCTTTCATTTGCTCATCTTGCCACCAATATGTTATGTAAGCGTCAAATACTACAAGCCCTCTTTTTTATTGTGTAGAATCATAGCCTACTTGATACGAAAATTGTCCAGCATTCTCTG
The DNA here is from genome assembly GCA_964036315.1 of Acanthosepion esculentum. Classification (NCBI taxonomy): domain Eukaryota; kingdom Metazoa; phylum Mollusca; class Cephalopoda; order Sepiida; family Sepiidae; genus Acanthosepion; species Acanthosepion esculentum. The sequence continues at coordinate 71,275,662 of OZ038505.1, forward strand.
CCATATAATGAGACCAATATTACAATTTCAGTGCGGCTCTTTTCTTTGTTTCTAATGAAATTTCCCTGTCTCTTATTACTTTGCTTAGCTTTTGAATGGTATATTTTGCTGTCACAGAGTTGCACGCATTTCGGTTCCGCATTTTCTGCCCTGTCATATATATTTAAAGTACTGCATTTGCTTGATTTTTGCTGTCCCCGAAACTCATTTCAACTTGCAAGCTGTGACACGGCATCATAACTTTACTCCTGTCAGGTTGCTGTTCTCAGAAATGAATGACGTATCATTCACGTTTTCATTAATAATTTTATTTTAAATTAAGTAGAACTTTCATTTCGCATTTTCAACAAAAGTAAAATAGGAAATTTGTTTTAATTGAAAAGTGAAATACAATTGTGTTTCACAACGCATTCCATACCTGCAGCAGCGTGCCGGAAAATATTTTTTCAAATTGTGAATACACTTAAGTTAAGCATTACCAAAGATGGCGGCACGAAGTAATCTAATGTGAGCTTATTAAGATAATATGATAATTGAAAACCTATTTTTTCTTTACCTTCACTTAGAGAAATTACAAAAGATGGACGAGGAGGAAGAATTCAAGGCCACTGAGCGCAGAAGAGATATTGATTGGTTGCAAATTAAATTTCTAGAGGAGTTATTTTTTACAACAACATTCAGCCTGTAAAAGGCTCAAGAGCAACAGAAGGTAGAGGGTTATAAATTAAGAGGCACAGTTTATGGTGTTTATGAGAAAACCTAAGTTTTGAACCAGTTAAGATTGTATTGATCTGGGAAGCATCCACTTGGGAGTCGGTTCCAAAAATTATGGGTTCGTTGGAAGAAGCGCATTGTCATTTCAGGTTGCGTTTGGGCGGCGCATGTTTCACATTAAGAATTTTACAAAAATTAGGATCGGCTTTTCTTATCGATATATACTGTCACTATCAAGGACTTATATACACGCTTCTTCTTCTTCTTCTTCTTCTTCTTCTTCTTCTCGGCATGTGATGGTCCTCTGGTGCATGTACTCTTCCCCACCCTCAGATTCAAGGAGAGGAATAGGCCTACTGGGCTGGTCCACTGTATGTTGATAGGGTCGGATGTAATGTGATTGGTCAAAAATGACGTCTTTTGATTCATGAACGCCCGAAGGTATTTGCGTAAGTAAAAGGAACAAACCCGACCGTAATTTGAACTCTGCTCTCTTTTTTTTCTTAACATTTCCCAACTTTCATAAACAACCTACATAGAAAATTCGCGCAAGGAGTAGGGATAATTGAAGATGTCTGTAAATCGCTTGAGCAAGAAAATGGCAATCAGTATCCAATTTATACAACACCTACTCTCTCTTTCTATCTATCTATCTATATCAGTCTTTCCCTATCTATCTATCTATCTCTCTATCTATCTCAGTCTTTTCCCATCTATCTCAGTCTTTTCCTATCTATCTATCTAACTATCTATCTATCTCAGTCTTTTCCTATCTATCTATCTAACTATCTATCTATCTCAGTCTTTTCCTATCTATCTATCTATCTATCTATCTCAGTCTTTTCCTATCTATCTATCTAACTATCTATCTATCTCTCTTTCTATCTATATATCTCAGTCTTTTCCTATCTATCTAAGTCTTTTACTATCTATCTATCTATCTATCTATCTATCTATCTCAGTCTTTTCCTATCTATCTATCTCAGTCTTTTCCTATCTATCTATCTATCTATCTATCTCAGTCTTTTCCAATCTATCTATATGATAAAATATAGTTTTAAGGTATGCTATATTTGTTGGTTAAAGTGCTCAATATGTCAAAATAAAAGTGAAAGTGGATATTATATATATATATATATATATATATATATATATATATATATATATATATATATATATATAATATATTCGAAAGTTATTAAGTAAATATGTTATAAAATCACTACAAAAATAGTCATTTTGTTTCAACATTTCTGGTGTCTTATCAAGTGATGGTGTTTGTAGTGATTTTATATCATATTTATGTTATAATGTTCGAGTAAATTATATTTGCACTCTTTTAAGAATAGTATTCTTTGGTTATTTGAATTTATTCCATATACACCAAACCTATACTTGGGTATATATATATATATATATATATATATATATATATATATATATATGCCGGGTGTAACGGCAAAAATTGACCAAATCGTGTAACTGCAAAATTGTTCAATCTAAACCATTGTACCTTAGAAATGATTAAATATATCTTACTGGAATACTCCGAGATTTTTAAAACACTTTAGGACTCTACTTTGAATAATAAAAATCTATTTAGCTGTAAGTTGAAATGATGATCCCACTTCCTCTTGTGACTTCCTGATCCAGTTTTCTCTCTACTGTTCCCTCTTTTTAAAATTATTCAGCGTTCTCTTGTTAGTTCTTGAATTGACGTTGCAATTGGAAGCCAAAGCATGAATGTTGGTACCATTACTGCAGGACTGAATGATCTTTTTCCTCTCAGCATTGCTCAGTTGGGAAGACATAGTAGGGCTATCGCAAAATGATTTTAACCAGTTCTCTTTCTAGGTTTTGTTAGTTTTGGATGGACAATTATCACATACTGTTACACAATTTGGACTAATTTGCTGTTACACCAGTTATATATATATATATATATATATATATATATATATATATATATATATATATATATATGTGTGTGTGTGTGTGTGTGTGTGTGTGTGTAAGTGCACATTTGGGTAAACATTCAGAGCCGACATCCTGTTTCATGGTAAATGCAATCTTCACATCATTATATATATATATATATATATATATATATATATATAATATATTAATTTTACGATGTATCAACAATCTGTAGGTTATTTAAAGCCATAAAATATTTTTAGAAATATGAGAAATTTTGGCAGAGTATGAGTAACTAATTAACACATACCTGTAAGGAGAAGAGGTGTTTTCACACCTTTCCAAATGCTATATTGACATGTGAACATTACAAACCCGTCTGAAATTGGAAATCGGCTCTGTGATTTCCAATTCCGAGGCCTTATCGATTAAAGTCGCAACACATACAAGCTTACATCTAATATTCGCAAAGAGTCACCCATCTATATACTGATCTTGCTCAACGTTCCTTAACATCGTTGATCGGACCAGAATCGCTATTTCAATGTGATCTGGCCGCATGCTCGTCTTACATTCTTACAGAATCTATGAAATTGATGTAAAATAACATGGAAAACTGGGCACGCCAAATAACATTTGCTTTACAAACATTTTACTCATATTTTTTTGTAATTTACGACTAGGACACGTTTTTTATTTTTCAGACATAAAAGTTTAATTTTGGTGGTTACATAAAACAATTACCGTTGCTGGCGATAAATACTTTGCCTATGAAATTTCTGACGATTTTTCTCTATGGTACCTAGACTTTATGAATATCAGTGCAGTACTAGATTGGCGGCAAGGTCTTTTCACAGTTGAAATAGCGAGTTGTAACCGTAAGTTCTAAGCACTCACTTCCGGTTTCTTGCTTTTCAGCCATCTTTGATCTTCGTTATGTTCTGTCATTGCCATTACTCTTCTTTTATTTTTCTCAGTCTTTAATAATGTTTCTTACATTCTTTCACAATTAGTAACAGCATAAGTATTAGTGCTTTTGGTGGAAAGTTTACAAAACTTAAAGTAAAACAGAAATTAATTTCCTCATCAATTCTTGAATTCGTTTGAAGCTAAAAACGTTCAGTATCTGTCTATACTTCTGAGATGAGGTATTATGTACACTATTTACATTATTCGAACTAGTGTCCTCATCTTTGTCGCCATATTTATTACAACGTTTCGGCCTTTCAGTATCTGTCTATATTTTTGAGATGAGGTATTATGTAAATTATTTACATTATTTTGACTATTATCCTCATCTTTCTCGCCATATTTATTACAACGTTTCAGCCGTTGTACACTCCGGCCTTCTTCAGGTGGTTGGAATGTCGAATTGAAGCCTTTCTTTCGCTCACTGGTGTAGACTGTTCTAGTTCCACGTGCCATGTTTAATGGATGTCAGTTATCCGGTAGCTTCTGTTAATTCCCCTCTCCAAGATCTCCACTGCCTTAACCGGGTATTGAACTCACACTCTTTGGGTCCTGTCACTGGATCTAACCAACGCCTTTATCGCCTGTGCCATTTGTACGTTGTTTCAAATATTGTTGGCGGACTGAGAGCAAACAATATTTATTGTTATCTATTTATTAATCGTGCGTCTCAACATGTATTTATATGGTGATTTTCTAAGCGTAGTTTAAATGTGGTACAAAGCCGGAAGTATTGTGCACCCAATGAGGATGTAACGCACTATTCACTCATAATAGATCTAGCGATACAAGCTTGTTAAGCGTTACGCCACTGCAAAGTGCCGAAATGATATTCTAAGTGTAGCTTAGATGTCTCAAATGGTCGAAAATTTGGGCGCCCAGTGAGGCTCGAACTCACGACTCAGACGTAATTGATCTAGCGAGACAAACCTACTAAACATTATATCACGTCGGAGTACACTAATGTAGTGTAGCTTAGATTTGGCACGAGGCCGAAAATGTGGGGTACCCAGCCAGGATTCAACTCGATACACAGTTCAAATTTATCTAGTGAGAAAACCTTGCTAAACATTACACCACACCGAACGCCCAATTTATTTTCTAAGCATAGCTTAGATGTGGCAAATGGCCGACCGAAAGTATAGAGAGCCCAGTGAGGTTCGAAATCACTACTCAGTCGTAATTTGTCTAGCAAGACAACTTGTGAAACATTCAACCGTCTAGAAGTGGCCAAATGATTTTCTAGGCTTAGCTTAGATATGGCATAAGTTCGAAAGCTTGGAGCACCAAGTGAGGCTCGAACTCACTACTCAGTCGTAACTGATCTAGCGGGAGAAGTTTGTTAAACATTACACCACGTAAAAATTCATCCCCTTATTTATATGAGAGATAAAGAGGATTTCTTTTTGTTGTTGTTTCATTGCCGACTAGAGGTGACCTTACCACTCTGTAAAACACCTCTCTAATTGGAAGATGGAAGCAGAGTCAATCCACGGAAGATGGCAGCAGAGACAATCCATGGACAATGGAAGACAATCCATGGAAGATGGAAGCAAAGTCAATCCATGGAAAAAGGAAGCCAATCCATGGAAAACGGAAGTAGAGTCAATCCATCTAAAATAGAAGCAGAGTTAATCCATGATGCTTGAGACGGTCAAATGTCGATAAACCGATGAAGTTAGATTTTTTCTCAATATGTCACCCTCGGATTCCCACTTAAATCGTACATCAATGGATAACAGCTCAGAATGAGAAATCAGACAGCAAGTTATATTTCCAATCGAGGTCCTAGCATTTACTTACTTGCAAGGGCAATTCACTCAGTTATGTGCCATGCGTGAGACACGTTTAGGCGATAATTTATCTTTCTATACATGACTGGCGAGGAAGATTTTTGTTTCCCGCAGTAGGTTGCCATTTTTTTCTGCGGTAGACCAGTTGCTATCCGAGTCTATAGAAACCGTCTCTCCTGCAATTTTACCCATAGCGGGGGGAGAATAAGAGGATGCATACCTTTCCCAAGTATTAGCACGTAAGTGATTGTAAATTATTCGACTGGAATTGGAACTCGAACTCGGCTCTCCGAGAACTTATATATATATATATATATATATATATATATATATATATATATATATATATATATATATAGAGTGACAGAAAAATATCTTCCTATTTCATGTAGGAGTGGCCAGCCAGGAGTCTTATCATAAAACCCTGTAACTTTTTACTTTGGGGTTGATTAAAGGAGTAAGTCTACTATACCAAATCAAGCTTTGGAAGAACTTAAAGGCCAAATAGATGAAGTTATGTCTTCCATATTACAAGAGTTTCTGGTGAAATCATTTGACGCTATTCCTGGTCACGTCGAGAAGCTGGTAGCGAAAAAACCTCATGCTGAACACTTTCGTTTCATATCCGTTTGTTGCAAAAATTATAGTTAATAAATAAATAAGTATTTTAAAATGTGGACTTACTTTTCAAACACTCTGTATATATATATATATATATATATATATATATATATATATATATATAATCGTCTGTAGTAAAGGTGGACACTGACACCATCTTCACACCTAAAGAGTGCGTTCAAGCATGACAGAGTTCTGTTTCACCTTATATATGTTTGAGCGCACGCCTGCCTCTGTGTGTATATGTGTGTGGCTGTTTGTCAGCGTATGTGTTTGTGTATGTGTTTTTTTGGGGGGGGGCTAGAAGTGTACACGACATGGTTACAATGACATTTGTCTCTCCTTTATTATGAAGTACAATTTTAGCCACAAAATGAAAATG
>OZ038505.1:71289557-71292057 GCA_964036315.1 Acanthosepion esculentum
ATCAACATATCCTGTATTCAATATCGGGTATAAAATAATAATGGTGAATATCAGTGGGACAGTTCTGTCTGGTGCTTCTTGACTACTGCTGCAATATTTGGGCGAATGTGAGAGAGACACACTCTTAACTCTTCTTCAATATTTTTAAGTCTTTCACGTTTTTTTATTTTTAATGTTGTTTAAGTAAGAAAATCCCAGTTCACATAGGTACGAAGTTGAGAATTGCAGTAAGATTTTGATGGCTTTTTTACTTAGTTAAATACTCTTCCATAACAGAAATCCAAAAGGTGTCCAATGGCAGTTGCGCGTACTTCAATTTGAGACCACGATCACTGGAAAGGCTTGCTTATTCTTCCTCTTCACATAACTCAAAATTGAAAAGGTTGGTGACTGATAAATCTAGGAACGGATTGCGAATCCAATCAAATTCTTCAATGCGAGATTGAGGGAAAAATATTCTTCAATTTTAAACAAAATGAAATTAAATGGCTTCTAGGTATTATCACATCGCGGCACACCAGTAATCATTCCGCGGCACACTAGTGTGTCGCGGCACAGTGGTTGGGAACCACTGAACTAGAGAATGTCTTGGTGTGTATGAAGTTTGTGTAGAAAAAGTTGCAGAGAAAAGTAATTGAAAATGAACGTGCTTTAATTGGGAGACTTTTCCCAGGTACGACTACATCTTATTGTCTAAGAAAAAAAGAGGAAAGAGCGAATGTCTGAGAGTGTCTTTTCCTATTTATAGGCTTAAGAAGCGACCTCTAGCGACAGTGTTTTAGTAGAATCAAGTGGGGTAACCAACCAATATACAATAGAAGCATTCATCTTTGTTTTTGTTCTGATTTCATATAAAAATAAAAGCTTTACTTGTTCTCAATTAGTAGTTTCTTTTCTCGCATTTTACACCTGTGCAATTCCCTTCTAATGTCTTGCTTCCCCGCCGTCTACAATCTTCATAAATTTCATTGCAACGTATATCGCTATTTTCTGTATTCGCAAACCCTGATCTTTTATTGTCTTTTCTCGTCACTAAAAACTTCTCGTTCTTTTCCACTCCCAGTAAACCCTTGCATCCTAGTGCCATTATCACCTTGCTTAGGGCGAAAGGATTAAAAATTTTTTACTCATCTGAACATTTTTGGGAGAGTTTTTTTAGGAGAGTTTTCATAAATAAATTAATTAGCCGATTATTTTCACCGGACCAGAAATCGATATTTCAGCACGAATTTTACTCTGCTATTGAATGTCAAATTTTAAAATAAGCAATTTCCCTTTGATGTCAGAGAAGATCGACACGATTAAATAATTATTGAAAATAAATAAATCAAAATCAATTGCTTCACGTCAGAGAGGAATTTTAGTTCATATCTTTTTTAAGTGACTTTCAAACAAAATATTTCGGTATTTATACATAGATTAATTCAACCACGAATTTGCTAATGTGTTCCAATACATTTCCCCATCTGTGAGTTAATTCATGATTCCCTCTATCCAGAATGTCATATCTTACCTGGTGATAAATTTGCCTAAATTAACTTTTTTTACGGGCTTCCTGATTGAATTCCTGAATATTTGACATCATGATCCCAAAAACAATTCATGGAAACTCGTAGGTATATTTTTACGTACTACCCACCTTTCAGTTGGTAATTTCAAGGCAGTATTATACAGGTTATAAAAAAACATGTTATAAAGAAAACGAAAAAATAATAAAAAGGAGGTAAGAAAAATTAATATTACCGTAAATTGGTAATATCAGCATATAATATGATTAAAAAGAGATAATTAAACCGGTTTATCCATCCGCCCTCATCAGAGCTAAATCGGGGACAACAAATTTACACAAAGAATATAAATGAACACAAACGTCCAAGTATTATATAAAGAATATATCACTCGTTTTGATTGATCCATGTCTTCAATAGACCAAATATTATATAACAAATATATCACTTGTTTTTGACTGATCCATGCCTCCAAAGATCATGTATTATATAACAAATATATCACTTGTTTTTGACTGATCCATGCTTCCAAAGACTAAGTATTATATAACAAATATATCACTTGTCTTTGATTGATCCATGCTTCCTAAGATCAAGTATTATATAACAAATATATCACTTGTTTTTGACTGATCCATGCTTCCAAAGATCAAGTATTATATAACAAATATATCACTTGTTTTTGACTGATCCATGCTTCGAAAGATCAAGTATTATATAACAAATATATCACTTGTCTTTGATTGATCCATGCTTCCAAAGATCAAGTATTATATAACAAATATATCACTTGTTTTTGACTGATCCATGCTTCCAAAGATCAAGTATTATATAACAAATATATCACTTGTTTTCTGATTGGTCCGTGTTTCCAAAATTTTATACGTTCATTTAACCCTGTCATTTCAATAGATAACTGATAGGAATTGACCTTCCATCTCGGTCTCGGCATAGATCAGGCAATAAAATATAACATTTGTTGCCATATACGC
>OZ038505.1:71304557-71319557 GCA_964036315.1 Acanthosepion esculentum
AGTATTTTTTGTATATCTTACTGTTCTATATATATATATATGGTAATACACTAATTTTTCGAAGGTTATTTGATACATTACCGTTTCAACTTTGTTCCCTCGTGAAAAAGAAAAAAATATCAAATGCCTGAGAGGAGAGACACGACGTTGTAAGATGTGACCGATCTCCAGATTAAGAGACAATCGTATCTTTCGATTCCAAAACTTGGATTAGGTCGTTTCGTACTAAAGACAATTAAAACCGTAATTTTCAAAAAAATTCACTATGACTTAAATCTTGCATTAAGACAATAGCTCAGTGTCGGTTTGATTATAGCTGATCGGTTATTTCGTAGGGAAATATCTGAAGGTTTGTTGAACATTAAATTTATTTTGAATCCACGATAACTTTCGCGCGAAACAGATACCAAACTATATATCGTACAAGCTAAAATACAGAATTCTGCGCGGGGAAGCGTAAATATATATAATTAATGTCTTGGAAAAAAAAACAATAGTTTTGAAGTCTACTGCAATAACCTACAAGCAAAATATACTAGTTTGAGTCATAAATAATTTTCGTTTTTGCTTATCAACTTTCGGTCAGTTAGGTGCCATACGTGATACACGCTTGGGCGATCATGTTTCTTTCGATTCATTATTGACGAAGCAGAAGATTTTTCCCTACATTATGTTGCCGTTTCATTTTTATAGACTGGTTGCCAACCAAGTCTATAGAACCAAATCTACACTGTTATTTAATGTGTAGGAAGACGATAGGCCTTCTCTACACTAATTATTGAACATAGACCATTTACTATGAGTAGGAAGCCTGCTTATAGGAACGACTGCAAAGTAGTTCGGATGGCGTAACGTTGAGCCGTACGCATTGCCGAACTGAACTACGGTTTTCGTTATAATTGTATTATTAATCGATATCCCTCATGTAATTAAACGCTTTCTTCCCTAATCTTTTTCCAGTGTTTTTCATACAATATTACTAAACAGAACTACGAGCTTATACGAGCATTATAACTATATTATAACTATATTATGACAATATTATAACTATTTTATAATTATATTATAACTGTATTATAACAATATTATAACTATATTATAACTATATTATAACAATATTATAACTATATTATAACAATATTATAACTATATTATAACAATATTATAACTATATTATAACAATATTATAACTATATTATAACAATATTATAACTATATTATAACTATATTATAACTATATTATAACAATATTCAACGTATAAATCGTGTGAGTAGAAAAGAAGGATTCAAAGCCTTCCCAAGGGTATATGCGCGTAAGTGAATCTTATGAAGTCGACTGGAATTCGAACTCGGCTCTCAGATTTCTAATTCTGAGCCATTATCCATTACACCACCCCGCACATCTCTTGCCAATTTTACTCTTCGAAAAATAAAGTCTATGTTGTGTCGTGTACAGTGCTGAGTAATTACCATTCACCTGTTCTAGTTGGTGTCAGTTTATATATATATGAGCTACCTGCTCATATGCAAATTATACTAATTTGCATATCACCACAGTGTAATTACATTTTATTCACTTACATGACGCGTTCGGCAGAGTAGAGGCGAAAAAAAAAATCGAAAATTGCTTTTTTCACTGCAAATTATTCATTATATTACAGCCAAGTAGATGGAAAAAATTAGAGCTGATTACACACTAATTCAAGCTCAATTTAGGTTTATAGTTCGTAACCATGCAATCAGATGAGGTAACATAAACCGTAGATTTGACTGCGGAATATCATTAAACTACTGTTACATAATTATAATGAAATCATTAAGTTTTTGTTTTTTTTCTCAAAACGATTTTATTTTTGGTCGTATATTAGTTTAAAATATCCCTTTTTAAAGGCTTTATTTTTGAAATGGAATAAGATCATTCTAAATTTCAGAAAATCACAAATGCCCATCACACTGACTGGAAGAAAGTGATCTAAAAACAGCAATGGAAAAGAATGGTAACGAAAAGTAAACGAAATATCTCCTGTTTGTTCATCTTAGGAAATTTAGCATTGCAACCAAAGTATTCTAAATGTCTACCAATAACAAAGGAGAAAATGAAAAATACCTAACATCGAATCGAATATAGCATCAAAATGTATATTATTTTTATTCATGTGCTATGTAACTAAATACGAAACAGTCAAAAGTTACCGCAAAAGTTGATATTTCCTGTAATAAAGTCAAATAACTATTATTATTATTATTATTATTATTTTACTTAAGTGTCAGGTAGTCCTACATTTACCATCCTTTACGGCTAACCAGGAAAAGAAATGTTGATTAAAACTGCCGAAAACCGTGAAGCGTGTATTGCCGCAAAATTATCCAATGTTGAATACGCCCCTCCTCCGCTGAAAGTGTTATATATATATATATATATATATATATATATATATATATATATATATATATATATATATATATATATATGAAAGGTTAACGGTCAGAGTTGAATCAGACCAGGAAACATTAGTATTAAAAAGTGTTCAATACATGTGAAGAAGAAAAAGCAAGAGTGAAAATAACATGTAGAGTATTTAACTTTTAAAATAAGGACGTCATTTGAATCCACGAACTTGGTTTCAACTTTAAGATATGCTAAGGCAATGTTTTATCAAATGACCAACTAACGCTTAAAAAAAATTGAAGAAGAAGAAGAAGCAGAAGAAGAAGAAGAAGAAGAAGGTGTATTGGGGAGGGGTAAATTACTTTTATTTTATATGCACTTAAGAAAAATGTTCTGATATATAAATAAGGGCTTAAGTCTTAGGATTTCTGGTTTAAAAAGTGTTTGAAACCACCAGAATGTCAATATCGATAACTTTTCCTGTTGGCAGAGGTTGCAAATATTGTGGCATGGTTTTGATTTTTTTTAAATTTTCCACTTTATCAACGGATACCTGTTGTTTTGTTTTTTTTCTTTTAAATTCCACACATGGTTATCTAGTTTAGTAGAGTACGTAAGATTTGCTCCTTAAATCTAATAAGTCATGATCGCCAAGGTCATAAAGGGACACGGCACATATGAGAAAAAGAAGAAGAAGAAGGGGGAGGAGGGGGGAAGAGAAAAAGAAGAAAACAAAAACAAGGAGGAGAAGAAGCATCATAACAGAAGAAGAAGAAGAAGAAGAAGAAGGGGGAGTAGGGGGAAGAGGAGGAGGGTTGCCGCAGGGTTAGTTAATATGGCTGGGGGCGTAAAACAAACTAAATCAGTTCATGTTTTATGTTTTATTCTTGCTCTACGCGGTCATGCATTGTCCTGAAGGAAAACATTTTTTTCCTTTCATCCACTTTGTACGCTGCCATTGCCATGTAAAAACTAATGTATGTTCGTTTACTCCAAATTTATTTTTAACGTTTAGTATTTATGATGTTACATTTCTCGTTAAAATTGGTTCCCAAAAACTTAAATTGATTATTACTCATCCTCATGTTTAAAGATCATATTTGTTACATCAATAGCGACCCTAAAATTATAACTATGAGCGTAGGTGAAATGGCAATTGGTGTTAAAAGCACTCATGACCTCATCAGTAAACACTGCATAGAAATAAACACCAGACAAGAGCGTTTAATTAGGAAGCAAGAACATGAGACGAAGGATTGTAAATTCCAATACTTAATTACATTATAGCTATTGAAGTGTCATGCACTGTAATTTAGTTAAAGAGGCAAACACGAGGCATTTCCACAACCGAATTGCCCTGCATGACCTACGAGATGTGTAAACCGTGACGAGTTCAAATTCTCATTGAGATGCTTTCGTCCTTTTCGAAGATATATCGTTGGAAAAGGCATGAACCGCTTTTCCAGAAAAGGTTAAACCAAATAAAAGGATAGTGTTAATTTCCAAAGATAGACACGAAAACAAATTCCTACCAGGATATCTACACCGACATTGTGACCAAAAGGATAAATAAAATCCCATAATGCGCTTGAGAAAAGGGATGCATCCATCTTACTCGTGTTACGAGATTAATAACAGGATGCACTTGACTCTTTGGTAGGACAGTTCGCATATGTGACGTAAAAACGCTGATGTCAGATGGGCTCACCAAACATAATCGAAAACAACAAAAAAATTAAACAAGAAAAATATTTGGAAAATAAGAGAAAAAGTATCACCTTAGAAGAATTTAAAACATGCAAACTTTGCCTCGAGGAAAAATTCATTCCCTTGTTTCCAGTAGATAAATTCGTAAACAAAAGTTTAGGGCTACTTTTCAAGTGCAGGTACGAAAATAAATTCCTACTCGGAGACCTACAACCCCATTATAGCCTAAAAGACGAAATAAAATCCCATAATGCCATCGGAAAGGGTTATAACTCCGTCTTACTCCAGCTTAATAACAAGGAGGCCTGGACTCATTATCTTTGCTAGGACAGCTTGTATATTTGAAGCTAAACGACTGATGTGAGATAGGCTGTATATGGTACAAAAAATCACCAACTATAATCGAACACTAAAAATCAAACAAATCGATCACACACAAAAAATACAATTATAATCCGATATTTGAAGTAAAACACTGATGTAAGATGAGCTCTTTCGGGTTCAAAATCTCAACAAACAATTGAAAACTAAAAAATAAGCACACCAAAAATTACATGGGAAATAATAGAAACAGCACAAGCTTGAAACAATAGACAACATATAACATTTATCTCGAGGAGTAAGTACCGTTACCAAATTTTCAGGAAATAAATTCCTAAACAAAAGTTTAATGCTCATTTTAAGTGTAAATAGAAAAATATATTCTGATAATTACATACCAATTACTAAGCAAAAATAAAATCATATAATGTCCTTGTAAAAAGTATTAAGCTATACCCACTAGCTATGGATTAAATAGAGTAGACTGGGATCTTAGTATGACTAGATTAATCGACTGGAAACTCTGATGTGAGATAGTCTCCTCCAAGATATCTTGCCCTAGACAAAGTCACGGCTTCCAAACAAATGGTGCGCCAATATCTCTACTGTGTTACAGGAATGCGGTCGAATAAATAAAATTGTTTTTCATGTGGACTGAGTTCACTCTCGAGATAGGGTAGTATAAAATATCTTATAATCCAACGCAAAGAAAGAGGCAAGTATGTTAGTTACTGAGAAACGGTTACTATGACAGAGTTTCTCTTCACGAATTAAAATTGCGAGAATGATTTTTACCATGTCTTTCAGTTGGTTTGTTAGGAGTATACGGAATTGATCGGAGGCATGGGATCTGAAGAGCTGACACTATTCTACTTTTTCAATTCCAGATTACTTCGGAAAGGAACTGAGGATTGGTGCCACACTGAAGTGACACAGGGACATCGTAAAACGGACAGTTATCTGAGTCTGGCTATTCAACTACCAACATTCGGGAACAGAAATGAAATTGACGAACAGTATCTATGAGACAGTGAGGTTTCACACCCACCATCATACACAGAAAATATACAACGAGCATTCATTGGTTAATCTCCTCCAATCTAGCTCGCTGATTGGTCAGTTCCGACCTATCAAATCGCCTGCACGCGACAAGTTTGTTTTCGCGCCTTCTATGGTTGGTCCTGTCACGTGATACAACATACTATAAAAAAACAAACACGAGTAATTCTCACTGTCTTTACTCACTCGTGCGTTTCATCTCCGCTGCCAAAGTGTGACCCTTAGAGAACTCCCGTCTTGACTAATACAGTCAGACGTAAAAGAACTTTACAACAATCACGCAAGTACAATTCTGAACTCTTACCAACTTGTCCAATAGACAATCTCTAACATGCAACATACTCATTCTTATAAACTACAGTTTAATAGTTAATCTAATCTTTATGAGCTCAGGTACAAATATCTCCAAATCTAAGAGACATAACTCTTCAGCTTATATGCATGTACATCAAACACTAATAAATTCAATTGTTATATTTTGAATCATTACGTCCTGTCTTGTATTTTATACCATGTGCTATTTTACGTCAAATATAAATTGCATTGTGACAACCACATTGGATAGCGACCTCCAGCATGAAGGCATGATCCTTTCCACACCTTTCCTAGACAAAATAAAATAATTGTGGCGGGACCCGCAACATGCACGTCCACAACATATTTGGTGACGCCGACGTTCCCCGTTACAATAATGGAAACCTCGTCGTTTGGGGGCCGGTTACAACAGAAAGAATAGTAACTTACGAAACAATAGATATCCATCAGTCTTAAATAAGTAGAGGATTCAATTTAAACGTGTGTGTGTGTGTTTAAATATGTCCTTTTCATGACTTCGGGTGTAGTATTGCTTCTTTGCGCTTAATAGAAAAAGAAGAGCTCAACAGATATTGATCCTATTATGTTGAAATTCTCATGGACTACAAGAAATATACAGGAAAACATAGAAATATTTAATAAAATAACCTTGAATAGTGCTCCATATATTCGGCCTCGTGCCACATCTAAACGACGTCAAGCATCGTCTGCATGTAAAAAAAGGCTAAAAATAATGGAAGCCTTATTAAGAAAAACCAACGCTGAATAATATCAATTTTGAACATGGACACAATGTCTTGACCGTGTTTTGAAAATGAAATCATTATGTAAATACATACATGCAACAAACTATTTCTTGTTAACAGTTTCATATTTCAAACTTGAAAATGGTTAAATTTATAGCCGAAAGTACTCGGTAAGAATGAACATTTGGACAGTTTTTGTATAATTTATCTACCGAAAAGAAAAAAAAATAAGATCACATGAGAAATTGTATAAAACCTAAATCAAAGCAACGCGTCTGTCATATTCAATGAAACGTGCATGAAAGAAGGATTCTTGACTAAACACGCAAATATATATATATATATATATATATATATATATATATATATATATATATATATATGAGAGAGAGAGAGAGCGAGAGAGAGAGAGAGAGCAGGCAATTAACTTTTTACTCGCCATTAATCTTCATACATTATTTTTTTTTTATTACAACGCTTTTCGTAGCTCACTTATTTAAAGCATTTCTTATCTAATGACGGTTTCTCCTGCGAAAGTGGCATAGGTTCGACCCTTGCCGGTGGGCGCGTTTCCACTGGCAACAGTCGAAGGATATGTGTCATTTATAAGGATATAAATGACATATGCCGCAGAATAAAAGCGTTGGTTGAAGTAGTCCAAAAGTGACTTGACATAAATAGGTCAGCAGATATGAACAAAGACTTGCCGGGCAGGGGAGTTACTAAGAAAAGAAATCAACTGAAAACTGAGTTATCTAGAATATATACGGCACGTGCATTTAGAACAATGTACAAGCGTGGACTAAATAAAGGCTTCGGTGTGAAATTCCAACGTGAATCACCTGGAGAGGGACGGAACGTACAACGGCCGAAAAGTATAGGATTGGTGCATACGGAATAAATTCCAATAATCAACAAATACTATTCTTAAAAGAGAGCTCAATACAGATGTAGGGCAAATATAATTATTTATTCGAAAATTATAACATAAATATGTTATAAAAGCACTACTAAAAAAGCCATTTTATTTCAACACTTCTAGTGTCTTATCAAGACATTATAAGGATATTTTGTAGTGATTTTATAACATGTTTATGTTACAATTTTCGAATAAATAATCATATATATATATATATATATATGTGTGTGTGTGTGTGTGTGTGTGTATGTTTAAATTCACGTGGCTACCCAAAGAATCTGCATCGCGCTATCATATTATTGAAATATTGTGAAAGAAATACCATCATTTGAATGATAGATTCGTTGTCGGAAACGTGTGATTGAATTGGCAATTTGCGAAAGCACTCTCACATAATGATTTTTTACTTGCTCAGGCGTTAGCGTCCAGATCGTTTTCAATATATATATATATATATATATATATATATATATATATATATATATGTGTGTGTGTGTCTTTGTGCATGTGTAAGTGTTTCTGTGCGAAGTGCCGATTGATTTTATCAATACGGAATCGTTTTCTGAATTCGAATATCGTCTTTGAATCCTTAGCCATCGTCCTATGTAATATCACACACACGTATACATACATATATATATATATATATATATATATATATATATGTGTGTGTGTGTGTGTGTGTGTGTGTGTGTCTGTGTATCTCTCGCTATGTATATGTGTGTGTGTGTGTGTGTGTGTGTGTGTCTGTGAGTCTGTGCATAAAAGATTATTATAGTGGCGGGCGTGCTTTACCTTCTGTAAGGAGCTAAATATAATGAAAATATAGATTGGAGGTATGCTATTTTTATGGGTTAAAGTGCTAGTTATCAGGAATAGAGATTTTGTAAATGTAAAAGCGAACATTGAGTATTGATCATGAAACAGACGGCGCCTTGTGTTGGCCTCACTGTTCACTTTTATAATCCATCTCTGACACTGAACAATTCAACCCATAAATATAGCATATATGAAAAACTATATTCATTTCATATATATATATATATATATATATATATATATATATATATATCCACACACACACATATATATATATGATGGACTCTCCCGTCGAACTCGACGTATGAGGGTCAGACAGATCAGGTCCCAGAAACTGAAAGCCCGACACCCGCACAGGATTTGATTATAGTGGTGAGGGCTTTGTGCAGGGCCATCCACACTTTTTGGAGGGACGAATACAGGGACCTGGTGCAACGGATGCCACAAGGTCCCCAAACGACCCTCCGCAGGTTTTGAATTCAGAGTTGTCCTTCTCCTAGACCAGTTGCCATCCAAGGCTATAGAACCCAGTCTGTCCTGCTATTTACCCATAGTTGGAGGGAGAAGAAGAGGATTCACACCTTTCCCAAGGGTATTAGCACGTAAGTGAATGTAATGGATTCGACTGGAACTCGGCTCTCCGATTCCTCAATCCAAGCCGTTATCCATTACTCCACCGTGTCTATATATATATATATATATATATATATATATATATATATATATATATATATATATATATATATATATATATATATATATATATATAACCAGAACCTGTCTACCTAGATTTCACCTAACAGATCATATATATATATATAACATAACAGATAAATCCTGTATTACCTCATGAATATAGTCTTTTTCAACTAACATCAAATGGGTCAGCCTTATTCAATTCAGACGTTCTACTGTATTCAGTGTCGGAGCTAGCAATTTAAAATTTAATATCTAACAAGGACACCAGTTGAAAAATTACTAAATTTTGTTAAATATTAAATCTTAAATCTCTAGACACTGATTACAGTCCACCGTCTGAGTTGAATAACGCTGACGCATTTGGCGTTAGTTGAAATAGACTATACTCATGAGGTAATTTTGGATTTTTCTGTTATGTAAACTATATGCTCTGTTATAATAAATACATTGAGATCCTTTTGTGGATCAGTTTTAATATTTGATAGTATTAGTATCCACTTGGATTATAAAACAACAGATTTATTAACTGCACTATATATATATATATATATGTACACACACATATATATATATATATATATATATATATATATATATTTGAATTGGACAGAGTCCGACAATTTATTTAAAGACATTTTTGATATGTTTAACATTCTTTTTATAGATATTTATTATTTATTTGTCTGAGAACAAAAATTTTCTATGAAAATTTCTCGGACATTCAGGCCGGTAAATGTTATTTAATACTGTTTATTATAAACAGAGCATTTGCTTCAATACTTGTATCTATAAAAAGAACGTTAAACATATCAAAAATGTCTTTAAATATATATATATGTGTGTGTGTATTGTTTGTGTGTGTCTGTGTGTGTATGATCTCATTGGTAGTTGACCTTCTCATAGCCTAAATTGCTGCTTATGTATTCACGGCAGTTCCGAACAACACCGGATCACCTTGCGACTACAAGAACACACTCTTCCTAATGTTGAAATCTGTATTCTTGCTTGTTTTGTATTTGCCTACATGCAAGTGTGCAAGCAAGCAACTACCGTCATTCAAATTCCCCTTTCAGTCTTTTAGCGCAACTGAGACCAGTTTCAAACGTGGCTAGGGCATGACGGGAGCGCTGTGCGCATTCTTCAACTCCTGCGCCACAATGGTCGACGCTGTAAATGCATCTTTTCTTCTCTGTCGAATGGGCGGCTTGTCCACTGCTCATCGACAAGCATTATGAACAACATCAGAGCAGTGTCCGTTGTAGATACATCCCTTCCATCATTTCATGCATAATGAAATGTTGCATAAATGCCTGTTGCTCCCTTCCCACATTTGACTGGCGCCATCTTAGGAAGTTGTTGCGTGCGCATCAGATGATGCACGCATGCGCTGTTTACACAGTCAATACACTCATGGCATTTCAGCTCTTTTCACAAATATTAAATGTGTTCGGTGATAATTTATGGCTTTCCTCGGAACATATAAATATATTTACACACAAAGACACATACACACACACACACATATATATATATATATTTAAACTTTTGAACTGTAATATATATATATATATATATATATATATATATATATATATATATATATATTACAGTTCAAAAGTGTGAAAACACTTTCAGAATTAGTATGGGACGAACTTGACAGAAGAGTGAAAAAAATGAAGAAGAGCTCTTAGAATCATTGATAAAAGAATGGAATTAATTAGGAATCTTACCGAGAAACTTTTGCAACGATGGCCACAAATTCGTGCCGTAAGAATCAAGGCTAAAGTAGAATATTTTGACGAGATCAAAATTTAATCATAAAATACAGTTTTTTCGATGAATATTACACTTTCGCCATATTATGCTCTATAAATTTCGGAAAGGAGTAAGTGTCACAAACTTTTTGAGGACTAAATCAACAATAAGGTCGTCGAGTATCTGAATAAGAACAACTTCTTGTGAGACGAGCAGTACGGGTTCCGATCAGCGCGATCCAATGCTTATGTCTTAAATACCATTACACAGAGAATTAGGTTGTTCCTTGACTGCATATATACCGCAATGACCATACCATTAGATATCCCGAGGGCCTTCGATAAGTCGTGGAACAAAGGTTTGCTAGACAAGCTCACCAGCTACGGAATGTATTCTGTATTATAAAATCCTTTCTAGTAGGCAGATCGCTGAAGATAGTTATTAAAGGCCAGTCCTCCGAGGCCCAGGTGATAAACGCAGTCATCCTCCAGGGTCACTTCTCGGACCAATCCTTTTTTGGTTTATGTAAATGATCGGCCTAACATTATGCTCCAACCTTTTGTAAACATTAATCAAATTCTCCAAGCCCTCCGTCCTCATTGCGTGTCCCAGAAATCCCAGCTGCCTCTTCCTGATGTTAAGTATAAGCCTCCTCCTCCTCCTTGTTTGCATCTTCTCTAAGACTTATTCAGTGCTCACACACTCGGTCCATGATATCCTTAGCATCCTTCTGTAGAAGGGTACTAAGGATATAAGGATATCAGTTGGCTCCCTGTGCCGCGCCAGGAAATTTTTCTCGCCGGAGCTGATACTTCAAACAAAGAAATCAATCATTTGCCCTTGCATGGAGTATTGCTGCCCTATATGCTCTGGTGCTCCTTATGTTTGTTTCAAGGTTCATGATAAGATCCAGAGAAGGATATGCAACATAATTGGCCCTGATATGGCATCTCGTCTTCAGTCGTCCTCTCAGAGACGTGCCGTCGCCTCCCTCTGTCTTTTTAAAAAAATAATTTCATGATAACTGCTCCGATCAGCTGCTTTCGCTTGTTCCCAAACTTCCTGAATTTAAGCGTTTTACTAGGCTGGCATCTCGCTCTCACACGTTCACTGTCGAAACTGTTAAATGTAGCCGTCTCTTCTACTCGAATATCTTCATGTCTCGCACCTCTCGCCTGTGGAACTCCCTCCCCTCTACCTGTTTCCATGATATCTATAATCTCCAATTATTCAAATGTAATATCAATCGACGTCCCCAGATGCCTTGATCTATCCCCTATCCTTCTCTTCATCCTCTATCACTCCTATTTGCTCTCGCTCCAACTCTCTGTAACCACTTGCGTGCAAGTGGCTTCCTGCCTTGCTTGGGGTGAAACGCTTAAAAAATACCTCCGTTGCCTCGAGTCTCTTCTTCATCTTTAAGGAGACCGTCCAACATTTGTTGCCGTAAAGGACGACAGATATCATGTAGCTGCTCAGTATTCTTTACCTTATTACCAAAGAATTCATCCTGTCTAACAATATTCTGCCCAGCTTTTGGAATGCGTCTTTTGCCATCCCAATACATCTTCGGCTCTTAGCGTCGCCCTTAACTTCCTCCGTCAAAAGACTCACCACATGTTTAAACTTCAGCACCTGCTTGCTACAGAATTATTACGTGAACAAATACACTACCAGCACCAGTATAAACCTCTCTGTCAATATTTGATGACCATTTCAAACATATTTCAAACACACTTTCCATAATGTAATTTGTTGTTTACATATATGAACAAAAGTCAATTTAAGCTAAGGCCAATGTTTCTTTCAACCCTAGGTCAGATATAGCTGTAAGGCGTATACTCTGACGATTTATAAACGTTTTTGATACGACAATAAAAAAGACGCACGTCTAAAAACGATTAGAGATTGGTATCTGACTTTTCTTCTGATCGAACACTAACCTCCCAGTGCGGAAAAAAACTGAATCAAAAATTAAACTGGTTTCATTCCATCACCGCCGATCTGTCTCAGAACTACCGCCAGTCACGATGAACGGATGTCCCTCGAGGAAGACCCGTACATCGAAAGGATATTGGGCCTCAAATTCACACCCGACATCAAGTTGAATACCTATATACGATCCATCGAAAAGGTGCAGGTAAAACTGATCGGGTCGCTCTACCGCTTCAGGAAGTAGGTGAGTCATCATGATATCCTTTACCTTTGTGGGGGATAGATCAGGTCAGAAATGGTGTAATGTTGCCATATTTTTGCAGAAGCAGACCAGATTTCACTTTCCATTTTGATAGAGCTCAAAAGCTCTATCGTATTCTTGTGGAAGAATTGTTTTCCTCACTCTAACCTCTCCCTCATAGGCGTGGTGTGGTGCGTCTTTCACTGCTCTATCGCTGCTACCATGAAACGTCCTGGGACAAATTCCTTCTCCTGGTTCCATCAGGTCAGATCTTCACGGCTAAGAACCGACATGCCATTTACAGAGTAGAAAGCCACCCGCAAGTATAATTCGGATCGTATCCGAACTCTGCACCCGGACAAAAAGTAGATTGGCAGATATCATCCTTTTGATTTAACCTAAATGATCAACCACGCCCCAGGCGCCCTTGTGTCGTCGATGAAGATGCTCTGTTCGCCATCGAGGAGAATAAACCAAAGATGATGGAAGAGATTGCTAAGAGTTTGAAAATCGATATCTCTAAATTTCTTTTTCGCCATTTGAAAAGATTTGCGCTCAAGAAAAACGGCCAATTTTGATAAATTGGAAAGGTGTCATTTTTCAACGCAAGACCAGGTGTTGCAAAAGAGACGTTGCTTAAATACTTGAAACGGTAAAGCGTCCAGTACCTACCGTATTTTAATTTCTTCCAGTCTCTTCTAAACAATTTAAATGACAAAAATGCGACTCTTCACAATCCGTCGAAAACTACATCTCAACCTTCTTCCAATAAAAAATACACAGTTTCTAGAAAAAAGACATTAACAAGCTTTGTAGAACGACGGGAGACAGATTGTAGAAACGGTGGCGACTATGTACTTGAATAATAAATGTTTTTTGTTCAGTATGTAAAATTTTGTTTTTGATTTTCTAATGAGACACGAACTATTGCAATGATCCAACATCTAAAGGAAGTCATGATTGAACTTTCAGTTCCAAAACTTTGTAGACACAGCGATATTTTTGGTTTCAGAGACTGGTCTGTAAAATATATATTGTTCTAATATCTTCTGTATTCCGCGTCCCTTGAAGACATAGGCGATCATGACTCTCCACAATTTCCCATCCCTTGCGGTACTTTGGAGGTTTTTTTTCCTAATAAAAGATTCTTGGTGGTTATGCATTATTATCTTTTTAATTTTCTAATCGGGAATAGTTTTACAATGATCTAAGATATTTAACTTTTGTTGTTCTATTTTTTTAAGTATTTATATTGAGCACTTTATTTTAAAAAATATATGTTCACCTTAAACGCGTTAATCGACAGTAATTTACCGGCCAACATGTTTTGTTTGGCGTCAATAGGCATTTTGTCTTCATAAGACACCAGAAGTGTTGAAATAAAATGCCTGTTTTTGTAGTGATTTTATAACATATTTATGTTATAATTTTCGAATAAATGATTATATTTGCTCCTTTCTGTATTGAGCATTTTTTTAAGAATAGTATTTGTTGGTTATTCGAATTTATTCCGTATACACCGATCCTATACTTATATATATATACACAAAAATATATATATATATATATATATATATATATATATAGACAAATATATATATATATATATATATATACATATATATAGACAAATATATATATATATACATATATATAGACAAATATATATATATATACATATATATAGACAAATATATATATATATATATAGACAAATATATATATATATATATATAGACAAATATATATATATATATATATATATATAGACAAATATATATATATATATAGACAAATATATATATATATATATATAGACAAATATATATATATATATATATAGACAAATATATATATATATAGACAAATATATATATATATAGACAAATATATATATATATATATATATATATATAGACAAATATATATATATATAGACAAATATATATATATATATATAGACAAATATATATATATATAGACAAATATATATATATATATATATAGACAAATATATATATATATATATATATAGACAAATATATATATATATATATATATATAGACAAATATATATATATATATATATAGACAA
>OZ038505.1:71322057-71332057 GCA_964036315.1 Acanthosepion esculentum
TATATATATATATATATATATATATATAATACATATATATATATATGAAATAAAACTGTAAATATCAAAACGACACCTGAAAAGCTGACCAGGCAGACTGATTTCCAGAAGGAAAAATCTGAGATTTACTGATTTCTTTGGCCTTCGATTAGTTCACTCTGAGGACATATTCTTCCGGTGCGTCTGTTGAGGAAACAGGCTGGAGGGGTTGCGTGCAAACGTGTACTATGGGAACCCGCTAAAATTGATTCTGCATTCCTTTCTGTTCATTCTCTGTTGCCATTTACAATTTACATTTTTGCCCAAGAAATATGCTTCGGTCTCTCTCAAATTCTCTTTCCATCGCTACCTATCTTCTCTCTCTCTCTCTCTCTCTCTCTCTCTTAAGCATTCTTTGTGTTCTCTGTCTATCACTGACACTCCGTATATTCCTCCTTTCGATCTCTCTCACTTCTCTATCTTTCTCTTCTTTTATTGTCTCTTATTCTCTTTCTCTCTCTATCCTCTCCCTCACTAATTCTCTCTCTATATATGTTGAAACTTGACTAATGCATGGAATAATAATGCAACACAAAATGTACTTAGAACAAAATGTATTGAAACAAGAAAGTGTACACAATATTTACATATAGTCTTTTGTATATTCCTGGGAAGACCGTTCCTGGAGAATGTGTTGACTAAGTCGCAGTCGGGCAGAGTCTCTAGTTGAATCTCTTGATTCGCCTCTCCTGTCTTCCCGGTACCAACCATATTTATATCGTCGGTACTCCACTATGCAAATTAGGTGGATCCTACCACAACAATATATATATATATATGTATATATATATATATATATATATATATATATATATATATATATATATATATATATATATATATATATGTATCTCTCTCATGAACATTATTTATCAGCAATCTATTTAAAGTATTTCTTCTTCTTCTACTTCTACTCTCCGTGTTCTCTCGCACACCAAATCCATTGTATCACTCTCTGCCTCCGTCTCTTGTTTTTTCTTTACCCCTCCTCCTCCTTCGCCTCTCACTCTCAATTTTCCCCCCATTTTTACTCTCTATTGCTATCTTCTTTCTATCTCTTTCTCTGTGTTTTAATACCTCCCATTGTATCTCTTTATCTTCCAGCATTATTCACTCTCTCTACCTGATTTCTTCCTCTCTATTTATCACTCTTTTCCCTATCTTTTCACTCTCCATCTTTCTTTTCCTTTTACTCTCCTCCTACTTATTTCATTCTCTCGCACTGTTATTTCTCTCTCAGTATGCTTCTCTCTATGTCTCTCGCGCGTGCTCCCCTTTTTAATGTTGCCGGTCGCGACAGGGAAAATTCAATTTGTTTCAGGTCTTCTACAGCGCGACGTAAACTTTTACACAATTTTCTTTCTCAGTGCGATTTTCAAAGGTTTAAAACTAAACTTGTCCCAATTCTGTGTTATCGAAAGTCATCTTTCCTCGTCTGGTTACGCTAAAAAATAAATTATCAAAAAGAGAATGAATAATGAGCTGGCTCGAAAATTTTCATACTTCGGATCCACATGAATCAAAATCAATAAAAGCGAAGTATAAAACTAGCAAGATCACTCTATGTTAGCCGGGATTTGTAATACAGACATTCATTATGAAGGCGCAAGTAAGAGGTCTGTCTGAAAAGTAACGGCACTGGTGTCACAAACAATTTATACCAATTCCAAACAACATATGTATATATATATATATATATATATATATATATATATATATATATATATATATATATATATGAAGAAATATAAGTCTTAAAGTGTGCTATATTTATGGGTTAAAGTGCTCAATATCAGAGATAGAGCGTGTGTAAATATAAAAGTGAACATAGAAGTCAACACTTAGAGGCGACCATCTGTTTCATGCTAGATGCAATCTTCAGGCCTCGTATATATATGTGTGTGTGTGTGTGTATGCATGTATGTGTGTGTATATGCGTATGTTTTAAAAGTAGCATATAGAAATCTCGACGAAGTTTTAAAAACTTTGACAATTGGAAACATTTTGAACACACAGACACACACACACACACATATATATATATATATATATATATATATATATATATAATTGACTCTTCTAGTTCCACGTTCCATGTTTATTGGATGTCAGTTATCAGTCATCTGTTAATTCTCCACCTGTGTATGAATGTTTGGGAATTTAAACCTAATGTCTTCAGCAATCATTTTTTACCAATGTTCATATTGCAATCTTTGCTATTATCATTGCATGTTTTTACCATATTGCAATTTTCGTTGTTATTATTGCTTTTCTCTGACACTCCTTCTTACTGGTTCCCATTTCTCTTCATATGTGGACAGCCACGACTGATTTTTCCACTTACCCTCGTGTCACAGCTTTTTGGTGTTCTTGAAGCCTTACCTTAAGGGGGCGACTTGCCTCCCCTTTATATTTCTTTTCGCAGCTGCACGGCATGGTGTCCACACAGTCTTTAGTCATGTTCTCCTCAATGGAGGGTCTTACTCGGGAGAACATGACTAAAGACTGTGTACATGGACCGGAGGCCACTCCAGGTAGAGGGTTATACGGAAAGGATGGATGGATTATAACGGTTAACACGAGACTTGAACAGGTTAAGATTGTACACAGGGTTTAGTCATGGTCTCCCAATTATATTGATCAGGGAATCATGCTCTTCAGAGTCGGTTTCACAGAGCAGTGGTTCACAGAAAGAAGGTGTTCCAGTCGAGTTTCTCACTGATGGAATACGGAGCGAATCAAGCTGGTTTGCTACAATGTTGGTGACATGTTGGATCCTAGCCGTGAATGTTAGACCTAGTGGAGCCAAGAGATGTAGTTCGTCTGAGCACTTTTCATAGAAGTAACGATAGAGCAGTGACAGGCTCGCCACATCCCGCCTGTGGGAAAGAGGCTTGACTGTGGGAAATAATTCGACGCCCACAAGAACCCGGAGCCCCATGTAAACTCCATCGCGACAGGAAAGTGAAGGACATGGTAATGGTGTGGAAGAAGCCTCACTATTTTGAAGTTAAGAACCGTCGAGCCTGGTCAGTACCTTGTTGGGTGACCCATTGGGAATACCAAGCTTGGATGTGCAAGTGGCATGCCTTGCGGCCATATCACGTTGAAACATTGGTTTTCGTAAGATTACCGAAGTTAAGCAACGTCCAGCCTAGTCAGTACCTAGATAGGTGACCGATTGGGAAAACCAGGTGCTGTAAGCTTGGATGTGAAAGTGGCATGCCTTACGGCCATATCACGTTGAAATATTGGTTTTCGTACGATCACCGAAGTCAAGCAAGGTCCAGCCTAGTCAGTACCTAGATGGGTGGACGATTGGGATTACAGCTTTGATGTGCGGACGGTTTAATTGATAATCTATCGGTTTTTTTTGGAGGGGTAGCTGAATTCAAAATCCGGTTGGATTCGCTATATTCATTTATACGCCAATCCACTTGAGAAATATATTAATCCTAATCTTCTCAACCCACCATCTATAGATTAATTATTAGGTTGGTGCAAAAATAATGTCGTTTTTTGACGTTCAACTTCATGTGAGAAAACGACATTAATTTTACACCAACCTAATATTAAAACTTGTATTACTAGATCATTATTATTTCCATGAAAAAAAAATTTACAATCTAAAAATATTTTCTGGCATTAAATAATTGGCAACTATTTGATGAGACGTAGCAAACAAATCAATCAACTTAGATTTTTAAATTACATCGGGATAATTTTTATTTAATAAATTTAACTTAGATTCTGATGAAAGACTATGTATACGGGATAACCACTGAGTCTCGAACTCACTACTCAGTGTTAATGGTAAAAAAAAGTTACCTCTCTTAGATTATCTTTTCGTCTCGCCAACAGCGAGGCTAACGTCTTACAGAATGATTACATAAACAAATACCCTACTGGCACCAGTATAAACCTCTCTTTATCAATATTTGATGACCATTTGGTTCGTATTTTCTTGATTTCAAATGCAGATTTGTAAATTTTCCAACATATTTCAGCTATTCTTTCCATAATGTAATTTGCTGTTTACATATATGGATAAAAGTTAATTTAAAATTAAACAAAGTTTTTTCAACCCTAGGTCAGATATGGCTGTAAGGTATATACACCGACCATTTGTAAACGATTATAAAACAACGATAAAAGGGGTGAACCTCTAAAAGTTTTAACGATTAGAGACTGGCATCTGACCTCTCTTCCGATCCAATCCTATCTTCCTAGTGTGGAAAAACTGGGTGGTTACTTTCAATGCTTCTAAAATTAAACTGGTTTCACCCCATCACCGACGATCTGATCCCGAACTATCGCCAGCCACAATGGACCGATGTCACCCTCGACAGGAGATTGGGCCTCAAATACACACATGACCTCAATTGGAATTCCTATATACGGTCCATTGAAAAAGATGCAGGTAAAATCATCGGTACGCTCTACTGATCTAGTAAGTATCCGAAAGCTCATGCTATACTCTACCTTTGTGAGAACCAGATCATGCCAAATATGGAGTATTGTTGCCATATTTGGGCAGGAGTAGCCCAGAACTAACTTTCTAAACTTGAAAGAGTTTAAAAGCGTCTCCGAGCGCTCGTAGGAGAAGAATTGTTTTCCACACTCCTGAATGATTACCTAAACAAATACACTACCGGCACCAGTATAAACCTCTCTTTGTCAATATTTGATGACCATTTCCAACATATTTCAAACACACTTTCCATAATGTAATTCGTTGTTTACATATATGGACAAAAGTCAATTTAAGCTAAGGCCAACGTTTCTTTTTTCAACCCTCGGTTAGATATGACTGTAAGATATATTCTTCTACCATTTGTAAACGTTTATGAGAAAACGATAAAATGGCGAACCTCTAAAAGTCATAACGATCAGAGATTAACATCTGTCCTCTCTTCTTATCTAACAATAACTTCCAAGTGTGGAACAAACTGTTTTGTTATGTTCAATGCCTCTAAAACTAAACCGCTTTCATTCCATCACCGCCGATAAGATCCAGAACTATCACCAGTCACGATGAACAGATGTCCCCTCGAGAGAATGCCGTGCCTCGAAAGGATATTAGGCCTCAAATTCACACCCGACATCATTTGGAATTCCCATATAGGATCCATCGAAAAAGATGTGGGTAAAATGATCGGGTCCCACTAACGCTCTATAAAGTAGCTGAGTCATCGTGCTATCCTCTACGGTTGTGTGGGCCAAATCAAGCCAAAAATGGAGTAAAGTTGTCATACTTGGGCAGGAGCAACCCTGATCTCACTTTCCAATCTTAAAAGAGTTCAAAAGCGTCTCCGTGTCCTTGTGGGAGTGGAATTATTTTCCACGCTCCTGAATTATTACCTGGACAAATACCCTACTGGCACCATTATAAACATCGATTTATCTTTGATGCATCGTTGAAAATTTCTAACATATTTCAGTGAGACTTTCCATAATGTAATTTGTTGTTCGATATATGGAGAATAGTCAATTTAAATTGAGGCTAACTTTTATTCCAAACCTACGTCAGATATGGCTTTAATGAATTCCAGTTTTTCTCTGAATTGACACTTGTGAATACGAACATGAGACAAGAAATCATGTATTCTCTGAAACTGTAGAATGAGACAAAGATTTTTGTCCATCATCTTTCGGAACTGATTCCATATATGAGTTTCTACCCTC
Organism: Acanthosepion esculentum; assembly: GCA_964036315.1. Classification (NCBI taxonomy): domain Eukaryota; kingdom Metazoa; phylum Mollusca; class Cephalopoda; order Sepiida; family Sepiidae; genus Acanthosepion; species Acanthosepion esculentum. The sequence continues at coordinate 71,327,782 of OZ038505.1, forward strand.
GTTCAACATGTTGACCATTGCAATTCTGTTACTAGAAAAAGACTACCTCAACAGTTTCCAAGGCTGTACAGTAAATTATCAGGCTTCTCTCAGAAATGTTGATAGTGCCCTGATTCCTAAGCTATCGATTTTAACAATCAAAGAGGAAAACAGTAGCTGGAATAAATCGATTGAATCCGGAGGTGATTAAGTGAATCAAATTTTACCCTATTTACCTTCTCGGCAAGTCTCCCATAAAAAAGAGGTTCTGAAAACTTCTTGGCTTGACCAAGAAATACTTAAAATTATACATTTTTTGTGCTTTGGTTAGTATTTGGAAAGTGAATTTTAGCGAGACATTTTCAGCACCCACACGTTTGAAAGACTGTCCCCATTCACAGAGACTTTTCACGGCTCCATGGCCATTGGAAATTAGCCAATATTCCTAAAATCTCTTATGCATCTCATCATTTACTCATTCGATTTTGCTGGCAATAACCAGAAAGAACAGAAGAACTCCGCGCAGACAAAAGATCAAAAAAGAAAAAATAGTTTATTATTATTATTATTATTATTATTATTATTATTATTATTATTTGAAAATGCATTCACTATGAACATTTGGGAACAGTGTAGAAAGATTATACATTCGTTTCTCAAGTTGAGGAAATTTTTCCTAATTCATTTCATATGGCTTTTATTTACTTATGGCATTTTATTTCCGAGTTTATTTTTGGATTTTTTTGTTGTTGTGTTATTTTTTTTTTTTTGGTCTTATTCTCGATACACATTCTTTCATATCTGATAATAACCAAAAAGCAAGCTCTGAAAGCAATGAACAAACTGCGGCTGTAAGACAAAAATGGCGAATATATTTGCAAAAAATAAGGGAGGTAAATCTTTCATTTTTTTTTATCTGTTTTAATTTTTCTGCATTCATTCCGTTATTTTTAATGTTTTGCTTCAACCGATTTTTCCCTCTTTTCTAACATCCACGATATTTTCGTTTTTCATTCGTTTTTCATTCGTTTTTCATTCATTTCTATAATATTTTAGATTTTCATTCGTTTTCTTATATAATCTGAGTCTTTCGTTTAGATTTTCTCTATTATGTTTTTCTTTTCACTGGGCGAGGCCGTTGTCTCAATAATCATTGATTTCTCACTCCTTATTTGTGACTCTGTATTATTTGGCTTGAATAAGAGATGATAAACAGAAAGAGAGAAAATGATGAAGGATAGAGACTGGATGTAAGAGAAAGGGAAGGATAGATGGACAAAATAAAACACATGAAATAGATGGAGAGCAAAGAAATAGGGAAGAAGCAAAGGAAGACATAACGATCTTGCCGATAACGACGTCACATATTTTCAATTCATCTCTCCTAAATCGCTTTGCTCTCTTGAAAAATGAGATGTGGGCATGTGTCGTAATGAACAACGGATCATAATGTGAAATCGGAGAACTGAGTTCGAATAACAGTCGGGTTGGTTACATTCACCTACGAGCTAATACCCTTCAATTATGAATCAAAATCCATTACATCTCTCCTCCAGCTATGGGGTAAATAATATGACACAAAAGAAATAAAGAGTTATTCTTGCAGTTCCAAATTAGATGTCGGCTGCAGAAAATTCACAAGCAGTAAAATAATGAATAAATATACCATCCCCATCCTCCAAAACAATTACATTACATATTTGCTTTCCCTCTTTACTGTAAACATTAACAAGAGACTCGCACTCCTGTTCATTCCCATTCTTTTCTTTCTTTCACCCTTCTTTTCCTCTTCCTTACCATTACACTACATACCCTGTCTTTCGATCATCATGCGCCTGTTATATAATAAAAGATAATTATGTATCGTTCTTTGTATTTTTTTGAAATAAAGTGGTTATTTTAAAACTATCGCCCGAAGAGACCGTCGGTTCGAAACCAAGGTGGCGTATTTTAATTGATATCCTGATTTATAAACTTAAAAGCCCCCTCTCTCTGTCTCTCTCTCTCTCTCTCTCTATATATATATATATATATATGTGTGTGTGTATATACATGTATATATATATATATATACATATATATATATATATATATATATATATATATATGTGTGTGTGTGTAGAGCTTTTAATATACATATGCAATATATATATATATATATATATATATATATATATATATATATATATATGTGTGTGTGTGTGTAGAGCTTTTAATATACATATGCAATATATATATATATATATATATATATATATATGTGTGTGTGTGTGTAGAGCTTTTAATATACATATGCAATATATATATATATATATGTAGAGCTTTTAATATATATATAAGTGAACATTGAAGCCAACACTCAGAGGCGACAGGCTGTTTCATGCTGGACGCAATCGTCAAGCCACCTGACGATTGCGTCCAGCATGAATCAGCCTGTCGCCTCTGAATGTTGACTTTAGGCAGCAATCCTTCTTTTATGCAAGTTTCATTAAAAACGACAGACAAGGTACTACGGTTAAGTTTTTTATTTAATTTTTCTTGTGTACGAACAAGAACTTTCTTTGCTGGACAAAGGGTGTGTAAGAACTGTCCGAATGTTTTATTTTTCCGAGCGCTTTCGGCTATATCTTTAGCCATTATCAAGGATGATTGGATTTTTCTGCTTAATTGAGTGTGTGCATTATGTATATGTCTTAGTGTGTAGTAGTGGTGTTTTAATTTCCAAATACGCTTAGCACGTTGTGGCTTTGTTCGTAGTTAATATTGTTATGGGTAGGCTTTTTCTTTTTTATTATTAAAGCCTCCATTATTTTTAACCTTTTTTTACAGGTGGAAGCAATTAATATATTTGTGTTTTCTACTAGTATATTTGTAATGGAGTCTGGTGAATTTTTGCGTGTGTTTAAATGGGTTCTAATGGAGCTGTGATCGGATAGGTGTAACGTAAGACGTCTGGATAAGCATGTGGTTGTGTAACCGATGTAATTATTTATGAGTCCGGTTTCGTTAGGAACGCAGTTCCTTAAGGGGTATTTGATAATGGCTAAAGGTATAGCCGAAAGCGCTCGGAAAAATAAAACATTTGGACAGTTCTTACACACCTTTGTCCAGCAAAGAAAGCTCTTGTTCGTACACAAGAAAAATTAAATAAAAAACTTAACCGTAGTACCTTGTCTGTCGTTTTTAATGAAACTTGCATATATATATATATATATATATATATATATATATATATATATATATATATATATATATATATTATATATATACTTAATTTGTTATCTAAACTCAGGGTGTTTAAAACATTTAGATAACACCCTCGCTCTTCCCCTCTCTCTCTCGCTTTCTCTCACACTCTCAGTAAGACATTCAAGACCGGCGTGTATAAGACACTTTCTGGTATTAAAAATGATTAAAAAAAATAAATTCAATGACGTCAACTTAAACTAAATATGACGCTTATATAAATACATCTTTATATTTGATTCTATCTATCTATCTCTCTATTAGCCTGTTCATATCTCCCTATCTATCTCTTCATATCTATCTATCTATCTATCTATGTATTAGGCTTTTCATGTCTGTCTACTTAGTAAAATATGACAAACTGGAAAATTTCTTGTGACGCGTTTCATTCGTTAGGATTTCATCGGACTGGGATTTGTTGAAGTTGCCACGTCTACACATGCGCACGAAACTACTTGCCTCTCTCGTTTCGTGCGCATGTGTAGATGTTGTAACATCAACAAAACCCAGTCCGATGAAATCCTAACGGATGGAACGCGTCACAATAAATTTTCCGCTTAGTCAGATTTTTATAAATAATTGTTTGTTGATATATAAAATTATACAAAATTATATATCGTTACATCCTATCTGTCTATGCATATTTATGATTCTATCTCTCATTGTATTAACCAGTTCATATCTAATATATATATATATATATATATATATATATATATATATATATATATATATATATATATATATTAGCCTGTTCATATGTATCTATTAACCTGTTCATATCTATTTATTAACTTACTCATATCCACCTATTTATTTATCTATCTATATATTAGCCTTTTAATATCTATCTATCTATTTATTTATCAATCTGTGTATTAGCCAGTTCAAATCTGTCTCTTTATATATCTATGTCTCTCAGTCTGCTCATATCTATCCATCCTTCTATGTATCTATCTATCGATCATAGTTTCTGTTATAAATTTATCCATCTAATCATTAACTAAAATATCACAGAGCAGTGAATTCATCACAATATTTCTATTGTACT
>OZ038505.1:71339557-71342057 GCA_964036315.1 Acanthosepion esculentum
TATATTAATATATATATATTAATATATACATATATTAATATATATATATATATATATATATATATATATTAATATATATATATATATATATTAATATATATATATATATTAATATATATATATATATTAATATATATATATATATATATATATATATTAATATATATATATATATATATATATATAATTAATATATATATATATATATATATATATATTAATATATATATATATATATATATATATTAATATATATATATATATATATATATATATATATATATATTAATATATATATATATATATATATATATATATATATATATATATATATATATATATATTAATATATATATATATATATATATATATTAATATATATATATATATATATATATTAATATATATATATATATATATATATTAATATATATATATATAATATATATATATATATATATATATATATATATTACTGCAATGTATACGTTCAATCGCTGATATTGAGCACTTAAACCTATCAATATAAGATAAAATTATATATCTATATAGATATATTAATATATGTATATATATATATATTAATATACACATATCTATTAATATGTATATTAATATATATATACATACATATTAATATATATTTATATATATATATATTAATATATATCTGTAATGTACTTTTATATTTGCATACGTTCTATCGCTGATATTGAGCACTTAAACCCATCAATATAAGATAAAATTATATATGTATACATACATATATATATATATATATGTATATATATCCTTTACATTGAGGAAAATATAATATTAATACCTTCTTAAAACAAGATAAATTATTTAACAAATATGCAGAAGTCATTAGTAAATAGTAACACCTAGTCGAATTATTTTTCCGCTATCTAAAACCACCTCTCCACCGAAATGACTAAAATTTCATAACATTACTTCTAACAACATAACAATTAGGTAAAAAAGAAAGAATATAACAAGACTCGTTCAAATGGTCTGAAATCTTAAAAGCATGTGTACAAATAGCTCAAAATTCTCTGTCTAATGTTTTATGCATTTTTCTTTTCAGGTATAGAAATGCCATTTACTGGAAAAGAAACGGTTGTTGGAATACGCTCGAACACAGCCAGAGAAGACTGTACGGCGTGAAATTTTGAGATAATTCCCTAAAAACGCACCAACTTCAATGCAGCTTGGAATTGGCTCAAAAAGCTCAAATAGACAGGCGATAGACGCACTGCACACTGTTTTATATTATAATGTTTGAAGTAATAAACATGTCGAATTAAGAATAAATCTATTAATTCTTTAGAAATATATAAAGTAAAATAATATTCCCGACACATGGAAGGTATATTCTCTTCTCTATAATAACCTCTCACTATATCTGTTGATCTATTCACATATTAGATTAACCCTTGATATGATATGATATGATATATGATATGATATGATATATGATATGATATATGATATGATATGATATGATATATGATATATGATATATGATATGATATGATATGATATGATATGATATGATATGATATGATATGATATGATATGATATGATAATAGGCATGTTGGAGTAATGGATAGCGGCTCGAATTAAGTAATCGGAGAGCCGAGTTCGAATTCCTGGCGTTTCCATTACGTTCTCTTACTTGCTGTTACCCCCGGGAAAGGTATCAATCATCTTTTCCCAGGTATGGTTAAATAGCAGAACAGCCTTGGATTACAACAGGTCTACCGCAGACAGAAATGCCAACCTCTTACGGGAAAAAAATCTGCCTCGTCAGTCATGTATCGAAAGATCCATTATCGCCTAAGCGTGTATCACGCATGGCACACAACTGACAGACTGACCCTTTGGAAAGGTATGAATGCTCGTTTTCTCAACCCCAGCTATGGGTAAATAGCAAGACAGACCGGGTTCTATAGCTTTGGATGGCAACTGGTCTACCGCAGAAAGAAATCTGCCACATCAGTCATGTATCACGCATGGCACAAAACTGACTGATGAATTAAAAAAATAATCTCGTTTTCGATCGTTGAGAAAATAATTTTGCAAAATGGGTCGAACCGAAAACTTTTAAGCACTTACTCACATCTGTAGTTTTTGCTTGTTTCATCACGAATAATTAGATAGTAATTTAGAAAATAACTAAGACCAATCCAAAAACTATATAAAGTTGATATTTCTTTAAAACATTAACTTTACCGAGACGCAGCTAATGTGACAGTCTTTCCAATTGGCTTCTTTGTTTCAAATAACTAAATTCATTTTAGTTGCGTCATCGCGAAACATACTTTATTGGTACGAAGACTTAAACACATTATACATTTTTTTCACTGCGACATACGTGGCAAAACAAGTAAATAACGAAATTAAATAAAAACTCGTTTCAAAAATACAAAAGTAATACTCATTTTCTCTATATTTTAATTTCGAGTTGAATCTGAAATTTATCTTTGAAAAAAAAAA
>OZ038505.1:71347057-71352057 GCA_964036315.1 Acanthosepion esculentum
TTAAACTGAGCTATAAAGTGCATATCCATAATTACACATATACTTACTTTTACAGGTTCAATATGGTTGCTTAAAAAAGCAACATTATTGTACAGTTCATAAATATTCTACCTGATGAATGGGTAAACCATGAAAATCTTAGTCGTACTGTAAACGTACGTATATGTGGAATTATATATATATATATATATATATATATATATATATATATATATATATATATATAGTTTGAAAAATTAGCTAAACATTGATAGAAGAAACATATCCATATTATTTAATCAAACATTATATATATATATATATATATATATATATATATATATATATATATATATATATATATAAGATAAACTTTGTGGATACCCTGGACATCTTTATCTCTTTATCTAACTCTCTCTCTCTCTCTCTCATATATATATATATATATATATATATATATATATATATATATATGTATGTGTGTGTGTGTGTGTGTGTGTACATGTGAAATTGACAATTATTTTTAAGACATTTTTAAAAAATAGCGTATAAACCTTAAAATTGTCTTTGAGCGTATAAACATAAAATTGTCTTTATATATATATATATATATATATATATATATATATATATATATATATATGAAAAAATATAGTCTTAAAGTGTGCTATATTTATGGGATAAAGTGCTCAATATCAGAGATAGAGCGTGTGCAAATATAAAAGTGGACATGGAAGTCAGCACTTAGAGGCGACAGTCTGTTTCATGCTAGTGCAATCGCCTGAGGATTGCACTAGCACTTTATTCGGTAAAAATTTGATTGCTAATCATGCATTACATTTTAAGTAATACACATATTTATGTCTTTGTTGTTTCCGTTCCTTATATTATGGCCGCTACTGTATATATATTCTTACATAAATATATTCTTACACACAGACACATACACATATATATATATATATATATATATATATATATATATATATACATTCTTACATATATATATATATATATATATATACATTCTTACTTATATATATATATATATATATACATTCTTACTTATATATATATATATATATACATTCTTACATATATATATATATATACATTCTTACATATATATATATATATACATTCTTACATATATATATATATATACATTCTTACATATATATATATATATACATTCTTACATATATATATATATATACATTCTTACATATATATATATATATATACATTCTTACATATATATATATATATACATTCTTACATATATATATATATATATACATTCTTACATATATATATATATATACATACATTCTTACATATATATATATATACATACATTCTTACATATATATATATATACATACATTCTTACATATATATATATATACATTCTTACATATATATATATATATATACATTCTTACATATATATATATATATACATTCTTACATATATATATATATATATATACATTCTTACATATATATATATATATACATTCTTACATATACATATATATATACATTCTTACATATACATATATATATACATAATTACATATATATATATACATTCTTACATATATATATATATACATTCTTACATATATATACATTCTTACATATATATATATATATACATTCTTACATATATATATATATATACATTCTTACATATATATATATATATACATTCTTACATATATATATATATATATACATTCTTACATATATATATATATATACATTCTTACATATATATATATATATACATTCTTACATATATATATATATATACATTCTTACATATATATATATATACATTCTTACATATATATATATATACATTCTTACATATATATATATATACTTACATATATATATATATTCTTACATATATATATATATATATATTCTTACATATATATATATATATATTCTTACATATATATATATATATATATTCTTACATATATATATATATATATATTCTTACATATATATATATATATATTCTTACATATATATATATATATATTCTTACATATATATATATATATATTCTTACATATATATATATATATTCTTACATATATATATATATATATTCTTACATATATATATATATATTCTTACATATATATATATATATATATTCTTACATATATATATATATATATTCTTACATATATATATATATATATTCTTACATATATATATATATATATTCTTACATATATATATATATATATTCTTACATATATATATATATATATTCTTACATATATATATATATATATTCTTACATATATATATATATATATTCTTACATATATATATATATATATTCTTACATATATATATATATATATTCTTACATATATATATATATATATTCTTACATATATATATATATATATTCTTACATATATATATATATATATTCTTACATATATATATATATATATTCTTACATATATATATATATATATTCTTACATATATATATATATATATTCTTACATATATATATATATATATTCTTACATATATATATATATATATTCTTACATATATATATATATATATTCTTACATATATATATATATATATTCTTACATATATATATATATATATTCTTACATATATATATATATATATTCTTACATATATATATATATATATATTCTTACATATATATATATATATATTCTTACATATATATATATATATATTCTTACATATATATATATATATATATTCTTACATATATATATATATATATTCTTACATATATATATATATATATATTCTTACATATATATATATATATATTCTTACATATATATATATATATATATTCTTACATATATATATATATATATATTCTTACATATATATATATATATATATTCTTACATATATATATATATATATATTCTTACATATATATATATATATATATTCTTACATATATATATATATATATATTCTTACATATATATATATATATATATTCTTACATATATATATATATATTCTTACATATATATATATATATTCTTACATATATATATATATATATATTCTTACATATATATATATATATATATTCTTACATATATATATATATATATATTCTTACATATATATATATATATATATTCTTACATATATATATATATATATATTCTTACATATATATATATATATATATTCTTACATATATATATATATATATATTCTTACATATATATATATATATATATTCTTACATATATATATATATATATATTCTTACATATATATATATATATATATTCTTACATATATATATATATATTCTTACATATATATATATATATATTCTTACATATATATATATATATATTCTTACATATATATATATATATATTCTTACATATATATATATATATATTCTTACATATATATATATATTCTTACATATATATATATTCTTACATATATATATATATATATTCTTACATATATATATATATATATATTCTTACATATATATATATATATATATTCTTACATATATATATATATATATTCTTACATATATATATATATATATATATTCTTACATATATATATATATATATATTCTTACATATATATATATATATATATTCTTACATATATATATATATATATATTCTTACATATATATATATATATATATTCTTACATATATATATATATATATATATTCTTACATATATATATATATATATATATATTCTTACATATATATATATATATATATTCTTACATATATATATATATATATATATTCTATATATATATATGTACATCTATATTAATCCTCCATAGATCCTACGTACATCTCTTATCTCTTCACTTCCCCCTTTTTTCTCTCTCACTTCTGTTACTTTTCCCATATCATTTCCGTTGAGTTGACCGATAAAATAGGTCAATGTCTGATCTTTATCCCCTCCTTCCTCTATATTAGGTATGATAATAAAAGATATATAAAAATAATTTTAAAACTCCTCCTTCCCTCTCTAAACTGGACCATGTCTCTCATACTATTCTTCACCACCCTCTATGTCAACTTATATAAGCTTAACACTGCCCGTCAAAAGTGTAAATTTTAAATTCAAGTTTCGTTTCACCTTTTGAAAGTGATGTCTGAAGATCCAGAGAAAAATAAAAATTCTCTGGTGAAATAAATTATTACTAAGGAGTCTTAAAGTGGTCTCTATTTCTCTAAATTAATATATATATATATATAACATATATATATATGTGTGTGTGTGTGTGTGTATATATATTATATATTTGTATATATATATATATGTATTTATATATATTTGTCATCCACTGACAGACTGTTTAGCTCTTTCACAGCTAGACGTCCGGTTGCCTCTCACTAGGATCGAAACCCGACTGAATTTGCGTCAGTCGGAACTTCTACCACTAAGCCATCGTCGCACGTCAGGCATGAAGGTGAATTTTTAGATTTAGATAAACACACAGTGACTGACAGTGACTCAATTCTGCCGAAGAGTCATGCTATATATATATATATATATAATTAGAAGAAATATTCCTTGCGATGTATACTGAAGAAATTAAAACATTTCTGATGCTGGGAACTGACATTTTCACTATCTAATTGTCAAACAACATCATGTACTCCTCTAAGGGAAGAAAGAAATGAAGATCAGACACACAGTGAATCTCATTATTCAAATAAATCTAGCATTTGTGTTGAAAAAGAACCACTTCAAATGACCTACAGTTACAGGTGCCAAGGCCAATTGAGTTGCAGTATACCATTATTCCAACTTTCAAAGTGATCAAGTCATTGATATTGCATCTACATTTACAGAAACATATATGAGAGTGAATTAGAATAGCGATGAGACAGAATTCCAAACAAGTTCATCACATTTACTTACGCAGGAGATATATGAATCAGTCACTTTTCTCACTCTCATCTGTCTGGTT
>OZ038505.1:71357057-71362057 GCA_964036315.1 Acanthosepion esculentum
ACATTTAAAATCTTTGACGACGGCTCCCTGACACCAAAGCAAAGAAAAAGTCTATATAATCATATGTCTGCAAATCCTTCGTTTTTGAGTTATTATGTTTATAGAAATTTTACTGTAGATGACGCTGTGTTGCCATTAGACTAGGTTACATTTGTCATTCGTGTACTTTTGTGGCTAGTTGTCTTCAACGTTTAAGGTGTGTAGTAGTTAGTTCACTGAGAAGTGTTTCCGCTTAACAATGGCAGGATATTCATATCGTGAGCAGGCAGATATGATTTTTACATAAGACCGCGCGAGGCTGCAAGCTCTATGAAATTGCGTTTCCAGACCGAAGGCACCTTAATCATCCAACCTTTGCTGTTGTATATCGTCGCGTTGCTGAGACATAATCCTTGGCACCAAAAATTATTGATCTAGGAAGACCGCGGTCCGCTCACACGCCTTATTTTATGTGGACATTTTACCTTGTTTTGGGTTCAAGGACCCGCCCCAATGTTGTAAAAGTATTTGTGATGCACACTCTGTATTTATATATATATATATATATATATATATATATATATATATATATATATATATATGTGTGTGTGTGTGTGTGTGGCCTGACGATTGAATCTAGCATGAAGTAGCCTGTCGCCTCTAAGTGTTGACTTCAATGTTCATTTTTATATTTACACACGCTCTATCTCCGATATTGAGAACTTTATCCCATAAATATAGCACACCTTAAGACTATATTTCTTCATATATATATATATATATATATATATATATATATATATATATATATATATATATATATATATATATATATATATATATATTTACTATACTTATTTATATATTATTTATATATATGTATATATATATTTGCATATATATAGTTATATATTATATATATTCATATATATATATATATATTTATATACACATATATGTATATATATATTTATGTATATAGCAATTACTCACATGAAGCATACCTATATATATATATTGAAAATACATTTCAATTGAGCACTGTTGAGTGATAAGCTAATTATATAAACAACAGTCACCTGCACTAATGCAAAGCTCTTCAGTAAAATGAATGGAGCACTTTGGCTGATTGGCATTCGTTTACATTTTTAAAAACAATACGCTAGATTTAGTTATGTAACTCTACCGAGTGAAGATAGCTCTGGCTGACACCAAATTAGTTGTGTTTCAATCCTGGATTGAGGCATTCGGAAGTCTAGTCGCACTGAGGAGCTGTGATACAGCGAAACAGTACTGTCTGTGAATGACATATATATAAATAAAGCCAGTGAGACGAAGTGTGAGAAAATATATTAATCATCTTTGAGAACCATTTTTTTTTACTTTCCATGGCTGATGCTAACCTCCTGGAGACTAACTCATTGGTCCTTCTCAGACTAACATTTTCAGATGACATGAAGTGGAAAGAGTACATTAAACCAATTGCTATTTTTCTCGCCAGAATCTGTCTGACATATATGTGTGCGTTTCATTCGCTCTTGCTTTGAATATTGTTCCCATATCTTGTCTGCTACATATTTAGTGAATAACCTGCAATTTTATTGACCTGAGCTGGCATCTCGGCTTGAGTCATTCTCCTATATATATATATATATATATATATATATATATATATATATATATAAGAGAGAGAGAGAGAGAGAGAGAGAGAGAGAGAGAGAGAGAGAGAGAGAGAGAGAGAGAGAGAGAGAGAGAGAGAAATAAATAAATACCAATTGCAATTATGAAAAATAACATTATGTCGTTAAATTTTAATCAATAAATCCTCGGTTAACCTGACGCTTAATTAATTGTATAGATCAGCATTTTAGTGGGTGCAGTTTGCAAGACATATCGCCTCTTCTAAAGTCAGTTAACTGATAGTTTTCCGATCAAATCAGCGGATATGACCTACTCTCAGCCGTTATCTTCTCCATATATCCCCATAGAATATGCTCCTTACTCTTTAATCCTCTTCCTCGAGAGGCTCTTGGGGCTTGTACTAGCTGACGATCATTGTAAAAAAAATCCAAGAATCGTTTAAAACGACTCACAATCTAATTGAAAATCTGATTAAAATTTATCTATAAATCTAAATTTCGTAATTAAATTCGTTTTTATATTTCATGCTCTTTTCTCTGTATTTGTTTTACTCGCCATGCACTTTTCCACTATACACCGCCAACATTTATGTTTTTTAGTCTTCTTTGCTCTTTGGGACTTTTACATCCTTACATCCTCACACATCTCTATTCTCTAAATTCCCTGGCAGACATCAATTTATTCCAGCTCATTTCCCGATCCAGTACCATGGGCGCAAAAACTACACCTCCTCTTCGGAATTTCCACCACCAATAAGACATCCCTTGCCATCTAACTTGTTTTTTCCTTTCTCGTTTTTTTTTTCTATTCAAAACTCCCAAAATATCACCTTTGCCAGACGCTCGCAAACTCGGATATATTCTGGCTCAACGCAGAACGATTCTATCTAAACATGCAGGCGGAGACTTTGCTGGGGATTTTAGCGGCCGGCAGTTGAACAAAGAACAAAATCTACTCAAGTCGGCTTCATGGAGCTACAAATCCCCGGATGAAAAGTTCTACAGAGAAACACATGGCGCATGCGTATAATTTTTGTCTAACATACAGTAATTTTCTTTCTTTCATACTTTTTTTCTTTCCATTTCCTTATTCGTTCGTTTCTTTAGCGTTACCTTTCAGGCTTTCTTCCTTTTACTGCTTCGTTTCATTCATTCGTTCTTCTTTCTTACTTGTTCGTTTATTTTTAGTATTCTATTCAGTCCATTTTCTTTTCCATACATTTTTCTTTCTCTCTTCTTTCTATATTTCTTTCTTTCTCTTGTTTTACTTTCATTCTTACTTTATTTCTTATCTATTCATTTCTTTCGTTCCTTTCTTTCTTATTTGTTCCTTCTTAAGTTTTCCTTTCTTTCGTTCATTCTTATATGTTGATTGATTGATTGAGTCATTCTTTCTTTCTTTCTTTCTTATCTGTTCCATTCTTTATCTTTATTTTTGTGTTGTTCACTTTTGTCTTTCTTTCATTTTTTGTTCATTCTTTTTTATTATCTGTCCATTTCTTTCTATCTTTCTTTTTATCTGTTCATGTGTTTTTCTTTCTTTTTTCTTTGTGTTATTTTATTTCTGTTTTCTTTTTTCTTTCTTTCTTTCTGTTGGTTTCTTTCTTTCTTTCGTTTCCTTTCTTTCTTTCTTGCTGGTCCTTTCTTTCTTTCTTTATTTCATTCTTTCTTTCTTTTTCTTGCTGCTCCTTTCTTTCCTTCTTTCTTTCTTTCTTTCTTATTTGTTCAATTCTTTCTTTCTTATGTTTATTAAGCTGCCTAAGGCAAATCACAATTACACTTTCATTGAAATTAGTCGGGAGGAATTGGTAGGGCTCGAACGAGACTTCAGCATTGAATTACTGCCACTCAAATTCAACAGTAATTATAAGTAACACTATCTCTAAACAACCTTACGGTAAAGGGAATTACAGAAAAATACGATTAACAAAATTTATAAAATTTACATTGACCGACATATTCAAGGGAACACACACAGGCACACACACATTATATATATATATATATATATATATATATATATATATATATATATATATATATTATAAATTAATAGATTTAAAATATGGTTTTACCGCTACACAGTGATAACCATGTTTCAGAAATGGAAGCTAAAGCCCCTGAATTTAATTTTGTTATTAAACCAAAGACATTAGTTCCATTTCCTCATCAAGCGAATTTTGGAGTAACTTACTTTTTAAAATTTACGGTTGTTAACGGCACAGGAAAGATTCATAGTTTGAGGGTTTCCAAGGTTACCGATAAATCCATTCATCTAGACAAGGGGTGGTAGAGGGTTCAATTTTTAATTTTCGTTGTATCAGTTAATAGTTACATTAATAATCATGCATACTCATATTTGATGGGTATAAATAATTTTAAATAATGTAGATAATTATATTACATTTACTTGGTTTATAAAGAAATATAGCCGATTAAAATTAAAAAGTTAAATTTGAAAGTAGAATTTTTAAAAATGTTTTAAAATTGAAATTAAATAAAACAGATTCTAATCTAAACATCTTTTAAAATTGTAATTAAATAGAACGTACTCTAACCATAACACCTCTCTCAAAGCAATTCAAACACTGAAAAGAATCCAAGTGAACACCGAAAGTCATATGAAATTAATAAGTTAGAATATAATATTGAACATTAAATGTCCTTTATACATACATATATACATTTATAATACTAAATTTATAAATAAAAGTTTATTGAATTAGTGAAATAATTTAACCACCTTTGCCGTCATTGTCATAAAGTTTACATAAAATAAAATAAAATAAAATAATATTTACTTATACTCGATAAGAATAAATAATTTTAAATACTGTAAGTAATCCTAATACATTTACTTGGTTTTTAACTAGGAGTATAGTATATTAAATATTAAAAATAATTTTTTAGAAAGGTGGATAAAACATATTCTAACCTAAACAGTCCCTCAAAATCTTTAAATATACAAATAGAAAAAATACCGTAAGAATTTTTGCCGTTAGAAAAAACCCCAGATGACATGAATTTCGCGGATGTCAGAATTTGTTAAAAGATACATCCCTACCCATCCCTAAACATAACCCCGCTTTCAAATGTAACTATTAACTGATACAACGAAAATTAAAAATTGAACCCTCTACCACCCCTTGTCTAGATGAATGGATTTATCGGTAACCTTGGAAACCCTCAAACTATGAATCTTTCCTGTGCCGTTAACAACCGTAAATTTTAAAAAGTAAGTTACTCCAAAATTCGCTTGATGAGGAAATGGAACTAATGTCTTTGGTTTAATAACAAAATTAAATTCAGGGGCTTTAGCTTCCATTTCTGAAACATGGTTATCACTGTGTAGCGGAAAAAACCATATTTTAAATCTATTAA
>OZ038505.1:71367057-71394557 GCA_964036315.1 Acanthosepion esculentum
GAAACAAGTTTCACAGAGTGCATGGATTGCCAGAGACAAAGAATTAGGTCGTCGGCAAAAACTACAATTTTTTGTGTAATTCTTGTCAGAAATTAAAGTACCTTATCTAAGTAATTCGTTAATAATTAGTGGCTACAATATAAAGTTTTGATTGGATATGCGTGTTGTGTAATGATAACAGCCAAGAATGGAAAATCGGGGAGACGAGTTCGAATTCAATTTGGCATCCACTATATTCCTCAAATTTCGCCCCCTACGTTGTTTATTTGGAAGGAAAGCGTGTAGAGTTTAGTCGTTTGATCACCCCACAGAATTTACATAAATGATCATGGATTGTTCAGCTTTTTTTGGTCAAATACGACATGACTCGGGTCAAATCGCATTTGAAAGGAACAACATTTCAAGACGTCGAATAGATCCAAGAAAATGCGACGAAACAGGTTGCTCGCCATCCCGCACGTGGAAAAAAGGTAGTTTCAGGAATGCTTCCAACAATGAAGTGTATGGATGCACAAGGGAACTATTTGGGAGCAAATTAAACGATGAATTGATATCTATTCTAGATTTTTCTTTTAATTGAACCAGTCGTAATTTATCTAGCGAAACAAGGTTGCTAATCAATTAAAACACGTCGAAGTGTCCAGTGTTTTTCTAAGAGTAGCTGAGATGTAGTACAATGCCGGAAGTGTGGACCACGCAGAGAGAAGCGAGGTCACAACTCAGTCGTAATGGATGAAGGGGGACAAGCTTGTTAATCGTCACACCACGTTGATGTCCTTATCTATATATCGATATGAGCAAAAGTTTTTTTTTTTCTATTGACAAAACGTTTCAACATAGATGGCTAGTTACATAGGCGTCTTCAAGACAGAATGAAAGAAAAACGACAGCATTTTTTTAAGTGAAGACGCTTACACAAGTACATCAGAAAGGTGACACGCGTTGCCAATAAAAAGATTTCCTCTTTGTCTGATGTCTCCAATTTTATTCGGATGCCGAGTTCGATTATTATGTATCTACATTTCTTTTGAAAGTATAACATTTCTGAAATATATATATATGTATATATATATATATATATATATATATATATATATATATATATATGTGTATGTATATATATATATATGTATATATATATATATGTATATATATATATATGTATGTATATATATATATATATATATATATATATATATATATATGTATGTATGTATATATATATATATATATGTATGTATATATATATATATATATATATGTATATATATATATATATATATATATATATGTATATATATATATATATATATATATGTATATATATATATATATATATGTATATATATATATATATATATATGACCTTCTAGAATTATTGATATATATGATGTATATGAAATTATATATATGAGCACACACAGGCTGGTGCGCGCGCGCACACACAACCAAACACACACACACATATATATATATATTCATTCGACTATGTACACATGTCTCTGTACCTTTGAAAGTGTGTGTATGATCTGAAGTGTGTGTGTGTGTGTGTGTGTGTGTATTATGCGTGTTCGCCTAAAACCTGAGGTGCTTACAATTAGACTAAAGACTTCTCCCTCTTATTCTGTGTGTGCGTGTGTGAGTGAGTGAGTGAGTGAGTGAGTGTGAGAGAGAGAGAGAGAGAGAGAGAGAGAGTCTTCTCATTCTTACAGCGCCGTACCTCTCACTCTTCTAGTCATCTTCTTTTCTTCAATTACTTCCCTCTCCGTTGATTTCACTAACTTAGTTTCGGCCTGCAATTTTAAATCCTTGTCATTTATTTCTCGCTTTGCGCATGCGTGTCTGACATTGGAAACATGCGCACATGTGCTGGATGAAAACAATGATGGAGAGCCAACGCGTTTATAAGCAATGACGGATGTGTTACTTCACGCTAGCATTGAAAACATAAAATATATAATGTAAATCTGAAAACATTGATTATGGACGCCATGATTGTATGCCTTACATATATATATATATATATATATATATATATATATATATATATGAAACTTAAAGAAAACTGAAAGAGAAATATGGTTCGATTTCGTTACTTTTATTATAACTTTTTTATCTTTTTTAATATTCATTAGATTTCTTCTTTCTTTTTTCCCAATGTCATTTCTTTTTTGAATATCGTAACTTTTTATCTCAATGCAATTGGACTGATTGCGGACATTTTTACGGTTGATACGTTGAAAATGTAAAGGAAACGGCAGACCGACTCTTTCTCGCATATCTCAAAATATTGGCCCCCAAGCAAATCCGGACTATCAATACATCCTACGCAATCTTAAATATTTTTTCATTTTTCTCTCATTCTTTTTTAGTGGAAATATAATTTCTATTTTTTTCTCTTCTATATTCACATTTTTCTTGCAAGCATTGTCAACAGTAACGTTTTATTATGCTATGTTCTTGGGTTTATTTTCTTTCTTACTTACATTTTGACCTTTTTAATAATAATAATAATCATATTTTTCATAGAGAAATACGTTCTTTGACACTGCTGACATATAGAATAACAGAAAAGGCTACAAGGAACAGCGAAAACACACGCACAATAATATACCCACATACATATCTATATACCAGAGCGCGTGGGTGCGTGCGTGCGCGCACACAGACACACACATCTTTCGTTTGTAGATTTGATGGAGCCTTGAATGGTGAAACGCGTAATCAAATCTATTTTCAATTAAAAGTTTTCAATTTGTCAATGCACTTAAAAATCTCTGTCGGTATTCTATATCGTATTTTAAACACACTCACACACAGTGATCCCCCCCACACACACATATATATATAGTTTATATATATATATATATATATATATATATATATATATATATATAATTATATAGCAATATATATAGTTTTATATATATATATATATATATATATATATATATATATATAATTATATAGCAATATATATAGTTTTATATATATATATATATATATATATATATATATATATATAATTATATAGCAATATATATAGTTTTATATATATATATATATATATATATATATATATATATATATATATATATATATAGTAATATATATAGTTTTTTATATATATATATATATAGTAATATAGATAGTTTTATATATATATATATATATATATATATATAATTATATAGTAATATATATAGTAATATATATAGTTTTATATATATATATATAATAATATATATAGTTTTATGTATATATATATATATATATAATAATATATATAGTTTTATGTATATATATATATATATAATTATATAGTAATATATATAGTTTTATATATATAATTATATAGTAATATATATATATATATATATATAATTATATAGTAATATATATATATATATATATATAATTATATAGTAATATATATATATATATATAATTATATAGTAATATATATATATATATATAATTATATAGTAATATATATATATATATATAATTATATAGTAATATATATATATATATATATATATATAATTATATAGTAATATATATATATATATATATATAATTATATAGTAATATATATATATATATATATAATTATATAGTAATATATATATATATATATATAATTATATAGTAATATATATATATATATATAATTATATAGTAATATATATATATATATATATATAATTATATAGTAATATATATATATATATAATTATATAGTAATATATATATATATATATATATATAATTATATAGTAATATATATATATATATATATAATTATATAGTAATATATATATATATATATATAATTATATAGTAATATATATATATATATATATATATAATTATATAGTAATATATATATATATATATATATAATTATATAGTAATATATATATATATATATATAATTATATAGTAATATATATATATATATATATAATTATATAGTAATATATATATATATATATATATATATATAATTATATAGTAATATATATATATATATATATAATTATATAGTAATATATATATATATATATATATATATATATTGAACAATAAACATTATTTAAAATAATGAAATCTTCAAACACACTGGGTTGTAGATTAACATTCTTTCGTATTTATTATTATTGTTTCATTTAGATTCCTCGACTAGTTTCGGCCAACATGGCCATCATCAGGAGAAGAAAAATCTGCTTGCTGGTTGCAGTGAACTACAGAAATGAATGTCTTGATGGAGAAAATGAAATTTTGTCTGTAGTTTTCATTTGTTTTTTATTTGTTTTTTATCTTTTTAACATGAATTTTTTGACATTCCTTGTGTTGGTCAAACAATCTCTTTTAAGTTGTTATTTGAGATAAGAGCTGGATGGATTCATGCTGCTTTGAATTCCCTTGGTCAGTTTGGCAGATTTATTTGTTCCTAGAGAGGGCATGTGTCTCTTTTAAGTGTGTGTGTGTGTGTGTGTGTTATATGGTTCTTAGGGAGTGAGTGAGTATGATATGTGCAAGCTATATATATATATATATATATATATATATATATATATATATATATATATATATATATATTGGAAAGAGTACAAAATTAAGTAAATGTATTCTCTAAACATACTTGATAGAAAAGTCCGTTTAGTCTTTGATAGCATGATTGATAAGCTGATATCTTCCATGAATTTAGAAACATCTCTCATGCATTTTCTCATAAATTATCCGTATAAACTTCACAATGAAAATATAGATTGGCATAATCGCATATTACTATCCGATACATACAATCGTACACACAGATATATATACAAATTTGAATACACACACACACACATATATATATATATATATATGTATATGAATTTTTCTCTCTTGGGATAATTAATTTTATATTTTCTTCATGTACTGTTTCTAAATTTAAACCACGCCGATGAAACTCAGACACATATACCTTCAAAATAAACACAGGCATAACCATATACATATGTTATTTATATATTTTCATATATATATAGAGAGAGAGAGAGAGAAAGAGAAAGAGAGAGAGACTGATAGATAGATAGATAGATCGATAGAATATGTGTAGAAGAACCAAAACTGCATTTTGAAAACACTGAATTATATATTGTATATATCTGCTATACTCTGTCGTCAAAATATATCGGAAATATTGAAACACTACTCTCTCTCTCTCCCTCTCCATCACACACATACACCCACACATATGTATATATTGATGAAAACAAGGTTAATTATTTTGAAATATTTTGGACATCAGTTATATAAATATTGTTATTTTATTATTTTAGGAAATTATATATATATATATATATATATATATATATATATATATATATATATATATATGTATGTATGTGTGTGTGTGCAAATACATATTCAATTACACAGAAATATCCGTCGGTATGAATAGCCGAACAGATTGGGACCTACAGCCCTGGTTGGCATCGAGTCAAACAATAAACAGAAACGGCAATATACTGCGGGTAAATCTTCGCCGTATTGGTAGACTTCGTATATCTACATACATATACCTATATATATATATATATATATATATATATATATATATATATATATATATATATATATATATATATATATATATATATATATGATATTCTTAGGATACCCATTGTTACTGAAAATGCTATAAATATTCCCAATTTCTTGGTCAATTTATGCAAGGAGAGCATATAATAAACACACGGTAGACTATGCTGGAGAGTTTATCTTACGAGATTAAGAACGAAATAATTCCAGAAAGCGTATATATATATATATATATATATATATATATATATATGTAAAGACATTTTTATTTTTAACATTCTTTTTATAGATACAAGGATTTAAGCAAATGCTCTGTTTTATAATAAACAGTATTAAATAACATTTACCAGCCTGAATGTCCGAGAAATTTTCATAGAAATTATTCGTCCTCCGATGGGTTTCGAACCTGTATCCTATACGGAACCGTCATACAGCTTGACGTCATTTGCTTACATTTGATACGCCATGAGCAGTTATAAATGTACGTGAGAGATTTATGAAAGATTGAAGTCTATAGGAGAGTAAATTCGACCTTGCCAACCGAACGATCCTCAGTGGTCGGTTCCGTATAGGATACAGGTTCGAATCCTGTCGGAGGACGAATATTTTCTATGAAAATGTCTCGGACATTCAGGTCGGTAAATGTTATTTAATACTCTTTATTATAAAGAGAACATTTACATGTATAAAAAGAATGTTAAACATAAAAATATCTTTAAATAATTGTCGGACTTTGTCCATTTCATAATATATGTATAATATATATATATATATATATATATATATATATATAAAGGAAGTGACGTTTAACATACAAGCAAAATTGTTTATAACCAATTTTGGTTCTCACCAGTTGAGGTGCATTTGAAATGCACCGAAACGAAGTTGCATCTTTGTAGTGAGTAAATGTCTATATGAAAACATTATAGTAAATAATTATTGCTCTACTATCAGTAGCAACCCTCTTTTGGATTTATGCTGTGAACGTTGGAATTTATATATTATTTTCGTTCTCATTACATCGGATATATGCATGTATGTATGTATGTATGTATATATATATATATGTATGTATTCTTCTAATAATGTCACTTATATTGTGTTTGCTTGAGGATATAGAGGTCAATGGATGTCTGTATCTAAATATCTCATGATTTCCTGGTTTTACTAACTACTCATTTCCCTCACAACAAATCCTGTCTGTCAAATGAATAGAGGCGTGTTACCTTTTCTCATTGTACTACGATGAAATGTCATCTTAATTCACTCGCTGTAACCAACGTAATGGCGCGAGAGGACAAGTTTATTCTTCTCGGCTGAAGACAGAGTCGTGGCTTTGCCGCTTCGTGCAGAATGTGCCTTTGCATGACACAATTAATTCGTTGAGGGGAAGGTGTTCGTTTCTCATTTGACATCGAGCAATTGTGAATAGTGCCAGATGATGCCTATGTACGTAAATATATCTCTCTACCTAAATATCATATGTACTAAAGTCTCGTGCCTTTTCTCGTTATCTGCCTACTTACCTATATACCTATCGCCGAGGGTGCACCAGCTATGTGTTAGCTGATCGCCACATAGCTGTTAGGTTTGAACCGATGTTTTCGCTCTACAATGCGCGGCTTGTGTGATTACATACCGTCACAAAAATAGAGTAAGTTGAAAATCATTCTTTGGATAAAATATAGTTTTAAGGTGAGCTATATTGATGGGATAATTTGTTCCATGCTAAACGCAATGATCAGGTCACGTGATCATATATATATATATATATATATATATATATATATATATATATATATGAAAGTGAACATTGAAGTCATCACTTAGAAGCGACAGTCTGTTTCCTGCTAGATGATTATATTCTAACATGAAACAAACTGTCGCCTCTAAGTTCACTTTTATATTTACACACGCTCTATCTCTGATATTGAGCACTTTATCCCATAAATATAGCACAACTTAAGAGTATATTTCTTCATTGATATATATATATATATATATATATATATATATATATATATATATATGTACATTTATATCTATTTATCTATCTATCAATCTGCTTTCGCCTCTATATCTGCTACACTATCTTTCTCGTCTCCTCTTAACTCAGGTCCTACCTTTCTTCCTCTTTTTATATGAGTGAATGTGTGCATGCATCTGTCCCCTTTCTATAGATAAGTAGACACACACACATTATATATATATATATATATATATATAGTCCTTACAGTTTTGGTACAGATGGAAGTAAAATTCCGATAACCAAAAATCTAAAAACACTATTCTAAAAAGAGTCGTCATTACAGAGTAGTGCAAATAATATTTAATCAAAATTATAATATATGTATGTCATAACATGACAAGAACTGGTGAAACAAAATGGCTATTTTTGTATGATGTTATAACATGCATATGATATAATTTTGAATATATATATATATATATATATATATATATATATATATATATATATATATTGAAAGAGAGGTAACAAAAATCAGAAGGAAGGATAGAAGAACATAGATTGGGAAGAAGGTTGAGAAGGAAAGTAGCGAGAACAAGAAAAGCGTAAATAAAAGGAAATATATAATTTATGCCTCTATATTTCCTCCTCTTTACATATATATATATGTATATATATATATACATGTATATATATATATACACATATATATATATATATATATATATATATATATATATGTATATATATATCCCCTGAAGATTGGACGGATAGGTTCGGCTAGCAAATTCTGGAGTCGAGATGCTGAAATTATCAATCATCTAAGTGACAAACTTTTACTCATGTTAATCATACATATATATATATATATATATATATATATATATATATATTGTGTATGTAAGCAGTAAATTCACTTTTAGACATGCCTGATTAAATAAATTACAGACATTATGTCTGCTTATTTTTAACATAATCCGTTCATACTCACGAACAACCTTCCGTGTATTGGAATTAAATCATGTGAGATATGTGCTATAACTGTGAAAATCACTTTTTTACCTAAGTACTTTCGGTTTGCTTCCAAGTCCATCCTCTGTGGTGCAAGTAGTAATAAAAAAACTGTGTGTTGCTATCCATTAATCTAATTTTATTTTAGCTTTTTGATTTTAAATGCAACGGTAAACATGACTGTCTATCGTCGCATTTACAAGCAAAAAGAAAGAAATTACATTATTAATAGATACCAACACACAGGTGTGTATTACTACTAGAAACACACAGCTTTTTTATTAATAATTGCACTCTTGAAGACGATCTCGAAAGAAGATCGAACGTACTTGGAAACAAAAGTGATTTTCACAGTTAAAGCTCATTTCTGACATCATTTAATTGTAATTCAATGAAGGTTATTCGTGAGTATGAACGGATTATGTTAAAAATAAACAGACATAATATCTGTAATTTATTTAATCATATATATATATATATATATATGTAGAGAGAGAGAGAGATGAAGAACAGAATTACATTGAAAGGTTAGTTTATGTTGTGAAGTTATTGTTCGATTGTTCATTAAAATATTTTCTTGTCTGGACTTCCTGTAACTTAATGACTTTAATCATTTTTTTATATCAACTTTAGTAAGTCTGTCTCCCTCTTTCTCTCTCTTCTTCCTTTTCTCTCCCTCAGTTTTTCTCTGTCCATGGTTGTCTTTTATCTTCTTTCTCTCTCTCTCTATCCCCTTCCCTTTCAATTTCTCCTCCCTTCATCCATATCACCCTCTCTATATTCCGTCTATGCCCTCCCACCCACCCTCCTGGCCGTTTTGCCTTAAATATACAAAGGCTACCTCTTCATTTCTCCACTCTTTCTCTATTAATTCCTGCCTATATCTCTCCCCCCATCTTTGTTCTTACAACTTCACCACCCCTCGCTCACCGGATTTCTTTCTTTCCCACTCTATTTCATTCTCTCCCTCTTTCCGTTTTCTCATTCTTCCTATCTCTATCCCTTGCCTCCCCTCACTGTATTTCATTCATCTCTATATTGCTACCCTCTCTTCTGTCTCTTCTCCCCTCGCTCACTATTCTTCTCACTATTTCCTTATTCCCTCCTTTTTACTTTCGTTTTTCTTTCTTTATTCTTTTAATCTCTCTATTTTATGATCTTCTTTTCTCTTTCCTCATATCTCTTCCATTTATGCGTACGTCTGACATGAAGAGAGAAAATCAAATTCGAATGTATCTGTGTGTGTGTCTGTGTGTGATTTGAAGATACGCGATCTAATAGAATGTTTATGCAAATGTAAAATTAACTCTAGAATCGATTTAGATTTTTGTTTTTTGCGCCTGAAATCATTTTAGGAAAAACATGGTCCACATTTTGTTGCGCCTTTTCCTGCGAAATGTTTCTTTTAACATTCTCTCAAAGTAGTTACTATGCTAGAACACAATTCAAAACACCGATCTCTATATCCTTGCTTGGGGTGTATTGATTAAAAAAATAACTTTCAAACCTCATTCTATATCTTGAATAACAGATTTAGTTAGATTTCTGTAATATAAATATTGTATATTCACGAAGTTTCGGCCCTTGTACGCCATGACCTTCTTCAGGTGATTAGAATTTCGAACCGAACCCTTTATTTTGGTCACCGGAGTAGATTATGCTCGTTCCACGTGCCATACCTCTTCCTGTTAGCTCAGTTTCAGTTATTACAATTTTAGTAACTCAACTCTCCAAGTATTTTTGTTCACCTCGGCTGTGGCCGGCCAGGTATTGAAATCAGAACTCTTTTGTTCATATCACTGGATGACTTAAAGTAACGCTTTTTATCCCTGGGTCAATCTACCTCGGTAGACGGAATATAATGTTCGCTTCGAAATTCCAGTCACCTGAAGAAAGCCCGAGCGTACAACGGCCGAAACGTCGTGAATATGACAACACACAGGAGGACAACCTGCTGAACAATGTAAATTGTGTAAATAGTTAAAATGTCTAATCTTAGAATTAGAGAGAGGTCGTTAAAGATGTCGGAAACATTCTTCAGTGCTAGTTTCCACTTGTCATGCCCTCTCTTTACAGAGAGTCAAATCAAACCAAAAATTGAATCTGGATGCCATATCTCGGCTGAATCTGCATAATCATCTCTATAGGGCATTGTGAAAAATGTATACGCGGCCTCTTGGGTGATAAAGTATTTTCCACTCTTCAACCTCTCCCCCTCAGGGTAAACGCATCGCGTCTCTTGTCAATCTATGGTTATTTGCATGGATATAGTACAGACGAGCTATATTACCTATATCCACCACTTCAGTCCTTTACAGTTGAAATCCACCATTCCACGCTCACAGGTTCGAATCATGCTCATTCCTTTCTTTTGTGATGTCAACGGACACTTGTTTAACACTTTTGTAATGTCAACGAATACCCGTTGTCTCTTTTCGTAATGCTCGTTTTAGTAGAGACTTTGTAATCGCAGATAAAACTATAGGAACGCCGTTGAACAATACTGGTGTCAGACGCCTTCGAATATCACTCGCACTAATAGTACTTGATCGATAATACTCGCCCGAATAGTAATCCGTATCCGATTCGAACAGTTACTAGTATAGTGAATAGAGTAGAGAATAGCGGTCCGTATATTAATAGAGGATAGAGAAGAGATAACGATCCGAATAGTAACAGAGGATAGACTAGAAATGTAGATCAATTAGACGTCACGCGACTTCCTACTCGTGCGTTTCGTCTATGGTCACGTGGTCTATTAATTCAATAATGTGTTTGCTCACAGGCGATCAATGTTCAAATTCAAGTGTCGGCAGCGACACTTTATTCCTATAAAGCACTTTCGTATTCCATCGCTAAGGAAAAAAAACTTTAACTCAGTCAGCTTCTTCGCGACAACCACTTCATTGCGTTACAGTCTCACCAGAGGATACGATTACGATCACTTCAATCCTAATCCTTTCACGTCTTAGGTCAAGAATTATTTATCTAACCTCTCCCCATGATCTGCGTTTAATTTGTCCTCTTAGTTTCATGAAACAATTTCAATCAGTAAGCTTCTAACTTGAGTGAGTTTTACGTCTTCACTGGGCTAACTTTTAGTCTAGTATATGAAGAAACGGATTTAGAGGTATAGACAAAAATAAAAAAGATATATTGCTAGAAATATAGATATGGACAGTTTACGATAGATAGATAATAAGAGATTAAAAAGATAGATATTAACAACGAGATCTAAAGATAAATGCGGACAGGTACAGGTTTACAAGCCTTTCAACATACACATATGCATTCCCTTTGTTCCGCGTTGCTATATACGAAGTTTCATTCAGATAACTTCCCCAAAATTGTTATGTTGTGTAAAAAAACTCTTGAAAGAAAGCATCCCCGATCATTGCAATCTTGAGTGGAAACCGTTATCTATTCTTCATATACCCCAATGTACACTTGCTTTCTCCTCTTACCTTCATACAACAACATCAGTCAGGAACTCTATACTTGGGTGGCTTTTGGGTCTAGCAACACATCTACTGATGAGAACCCTGACTATTCTCGGATTGCTGAACACAAAACAGCTTCTTCGCTGGTCGGCAAATGAAACCAGAATGGAAGACGTATGGTTTCTTATTCAGTGAACTCACGTCAAGAGAAAAGACCACTGAGTGGCCCTCTTCAAAGATAGAACGGCCAATCCAAAAGAACACTGAAAGCTGCTGGATGTGAGTCTAAATCGGTTGAAACACAAGCGCGCGACCCTAATAACTGCCAGTGTTCGATCACCATCGTAACCAACAATTTCGAAGACACCAGAAGAAAAAAGTCGAACGATAAGAGAGAACGGTTCCACAAAATCAACCTCGTCATCCACAAATATTACTCTGCAGTCAATACCATCGGCTCCTCTGTGCAAGAATTGGTTTAATAGTCACCAACGCCATTATCATAAAGGAAGCGATCAGAAATTAAATTCTTGCATACGAGATAACGCTCACGACAAAATAACATATGTAAAACCTACCAAGAAATTTGGCATTGTTCTAATATTTCGCTTTTTTTTTCTGTCATTTCTTTACTATATGTTATTTTTTTTTAAATTCATCATGTTCCATTTTTTTTTTTTGGTCTTTTAACCCGAATTTTCATCATTCGAGATATCAAATCATTAATTCTTCTTTCTTTGAGCGCAAAGAAAAAACACTTCTCTGACCGCCATTTTCCTGAACATTACAAATTCCAACAACTTTTGTTAAAAGATGCATACGTCTTCCACACAGTCCATTCGTAGCCGGCAGACATTGAAATCATTATTCATTTTTGTCAAAAAGCCAACAGGAAAAGCAAGCAAGTAAATTAATCATTTCGTAAAATGATAAAAATTCGTAGCAGTCAAAAAATAATTTTAAAAATTATTTCATAGTATCTCGAAATGTTTTCTATTATTATGTGCTGGTCTTTTGTATTTATTTACATTTTAAGAACTTGCAAATGAATTTTGTAACAGCTTTTAAAAAATAGTAATTACAATCGAAAGACGAACATTATCAAATACAGAGATGAACAAGAACAGATACTGATGAAAAAAAAATTGAATGTTTTATTTATAGTTTGATGGTGTTTCTAATTTATAAACTATCAACGTCAATTATTTATGACCCTGCGGTCTTTCTTGACGTAATTTCTGCAGAAAGATAAAAGAGACAATTTTCAAATATAATAAAATAAACTTCAAATTTTGTCTGCGGTTAAAAAATTGACGAACTTATCAGTAAAGATTAAAAGAAATAATTCAGAGTTTTAAAAAATTCAAAATATTTTCAATTCCATTTAAAAATCGCTTAGAAATGACAAAATAAAAGAATACAAACGCAACAATAAAAGAGAAAAAATATTTACTCACATATTTGCTGATAAATATAGATATATGAGAGAGTGCTGAAAAGTTCTTAATGCACCCCTACAGTCCGTATTTGACTGTTAGCCCCTTACTGGATGATTCTAAAGTTAAATTCATCATCGAACAGGAGGGCAGTTTTAGAACATAGACGAAATTTTAAAAAAATATGGCGACGACGGGACAAGGGGAAGTAACGCATTGAAAAGTACAAGGAAAATAGAAATCTATGTCCAAAGGATACTACACCAATATGTGTATTACAAGAGATATATTTTTTATCTGTCCAAGGAGATGTATTTTAGAGAGAGCAGTAGAAATGCGAAAATATATGTAGCTCTGTTACACATAGAACATAAAAGCTATTTGTAGAGCCGTGGTTTTCAACCTTTTTGCTGGAGCGGAACCACAAGGAAACATTCCAGTGGTTCGAGGAACCCCTGCAATAAATTAATTGTCTTATGCAAAAAAAAGTTTTCAATTATTAAAATAGTAATTACAATCGAAATACGAATATTATCAAATACAGAGATGAAAAAGAACAGATACTGACGAAAAAAAAAATTGTATGTTTTATTTATCGTTTGATGGTGTTTCAAATTTATAAACTATCAACGTCAATTATTTATGACCCTGCGGTCTTTCTTGACGTAATTTCTGCAGAAAGATAAAAGAGACAATTTCAAATATGATAAAATAAACTTCAAATTTTGTCTACGGTTAAAAAAACGACGAACTTATCTATTATTAAAATAAAATAAAAATACTCATCTTCAGATTTATTTACAATAAAATACAAAGACAAACTGTAAAAATATTGTATACGTGCATATGCAATTTTAATCTCGTTTCTACGTTTATTACACATGTATTAAAAAACTTCAGTTTAAATGGACCTTTTTTTTTATTCATACTATGCTGTTTTGTTATTGATTTAGTAGAGGTACCTAAACACACATATCTGCACAGGAGAATTAAAAATCATAGTACTTGTGTAACTACTTGCGGAACCCCTGGGCTTTACTGGCGGAACGCTAGGGTTCCCCGGAACCCTGGTTAAAAACCACTGTTGTAGAGTATGGCACGGAGCGCAACTTAAAATATCTTCGGAAAGTAATTATTTATTTCCCATCTATGAAATTTAAAGTGGCACCTATAAAGTAGAAACGAAGTTGAATTGTAGGAAACTACATCTAGAATTAGTTTATCGTCTATTCCAGGGGCCGGTAACCTTTTGCTACCTTTGTGCCGACTTAGGGTTTTAAAATCATTCAGTGTGCCAACAGCATACGTATTTTTATACAAGTCAAGATGAATATACCTGTTCTAAAATATATTTTATATAGTATATATATTTTAGTATATATTAAGATTGAATCGGCTAAATGTATTCTTTGCGTTGTAGTAATTATTGTTTTAGACTTCGTGATGTCATTTGCGGCTGCGTGCCACAGGAAATTACTTGGCGTGCTACGTGTAGTTGTGGGCCCATGATCTAGACTTTCATGTCCGTAAGTTCTTCTGTGTCCCTTCAGGGCGTAGACGATCATGGCTCCCGAATTCCCCCCTATAATTTGTAGCTATCAATATGTTTCGTCCCTCTGTCACCCTCCCCAGTAAACCAGTTTTCTATAGGATCAATTTTCTTCTCTCTTCTTTTTTCCTCTTCATTTGCTGAATAGCTTTCTTTCTTTTTAACTTTCACTCTTTTCTTTCTTTTCAGTTTCCTACAATTAAGCAATGACGAAGTATTCGCTAAAATAATACTTATACATCCGCAAGAGAGAGTTGAAATCTGTCGGGCACATAATGAGGAAAGAGGGCTTCGAAAATTAAACACTTACAGGATATATTGAAGGACAAAGGTTTGAATGGAAGCAGTAGAGAATCTTAGCACGTAAGTGGATCAGACTGGTAATCGAACTCGGCTCTCCGATTCCTCAATCCGATCCGTAATCCATTACTCCACCGTGCCTCTTCTAAGTGATATAAATACTAAAATGTGTAGTTTCATAAGTAAATAGTAGATATAGAGAGTCTGATAGGTAAAAATAGGATGAATTTCAGGGTGAAACAAAAAGAAAAGATTTAACGCGCCTTTCTAGTTTGTCATAGTGTGGCACAGTGCCATGAAATTGACGTTTCCAACTGATATCGGTGGCAATAGGTGGAAGTTGAAAAAAAAAAGTTTCTTGCGGGCCAATACTAGAGAATACTTATTATTGTCAGCAAGCGAATTTAGAGTCTTAAAATGTTAATATTTTT
This sequence comes from Acanthosepion esculentum, assembly GCA_964036315.1. Classification (NCBI taxonomy): domain Eukaryota; kingdom Metazoa; phylum Mollusca; class Cephalopoda; order Sepiida; family Sepiidae; genus Acanthosepion; species Acanthosepion esculentum. The sequence continues at coordinate 71,382,789 of OZ038505.1, forward strand.
GTATTTAAATTATTAATTTTGATTTTTTGCTGTGCGCCACATACTTCTGTTTTCATCACGTGACGTGCAAAAAAAAAACTTAAAAAAAACAAAAACTGAAGAAGCAATCAATATCGGCTTTCTTTCTCCCACTGTCAATTTTCTCGACATTTGTTTTCATCAGCATTCTATTCTCAAAGAACAAGCAATTTTCTACCGCCAATGTGAAATATACATAAAACACACACCATTCTATCGGAGGCATTTATTTTAATTCTTAACCCCCAGACATTTTTTTTTATTCTAGTGTTCAATATACATTTCTGTTAAAACCGTCAAAGACAATTTATGTGTAACATGTCTATGGAAATTGACTGTCCACAGAAATACCATTTTTACGAATTTTCATATACTTCCTATAATAATATTATTAGAAACCATTTACATTAACGGCCACATCACGTTTAAACACCGGTCCACATAAGTTAAGTAACGTCAAGCCTGGTAAGCATCTAAATGAGTGACCGCTTCAGAGTATCAGGTGCTGTAATTTTGTATGTGAGGGTGGTGTAATGGAGAATTGCTCGGAATTGTTAGTCGGAGAGGTGAGTTCCCATTCGTCATATTCGCAAATAACCTTAGGAAATGCATAAGTAGACATTTATCCTCCAAGCTATGGGTTAATTAGTAAGACTATCATCACTAAACTATTATTATCTTAAAAAAACAAACAAACTTGCAATGTAAAAATATCTTCTGGCTTTAAATAACCGGCAAAGAGTTAATAAGACGTAAAAAGTATTCAATCCATCAATATTCAACTAGTTGCATTAATCGTATCATGTTCGTATTCTGTAAGAAATCAAATATACTATTTCCTTCCCTTTGATCATTATCAGTCTTTTTTTCAGAATTTCTATGCAATTCTATAGTAAAATAATTTAGTCCTGCCTTTTCATAAAAATATAATATTCCTATCCTGTCAGTTGCACTTGCATTGTTTCTTAACCCGCTATTACTGATCTTCAATGCTATTCTATAGTAAAATCGTTTAATTAATCACATGCTCTCTTAATTAACATACTTCTAATTACTGACCATTGGCAATCTCTTTTTTCTGATTTTCAATTCAACCCTATAGTAAGACACGCTAAATGCACATATTTTCTTCGTCCTGGGTATGACGATAAACTACATCCGCGTCCTGAGTAAGAGGGTAAACTACCATCCAACAGCAAGGTTTCTGAGCATGGAGGTTTCGAGGAGCATTGGAACCACCCCTTAATCGCTGTCCCCAGGTCCACCCTGACCTGTGGTGGTAGCACCTGTTAGGGTCCCAGATATGGGTAAATAGTTAACCCCCACACTAAGGTCAAAACACTATGAAAGTATAAAAATAAGTTTTAATAACAGAAATACTTTGTAAAAAATTCCCAGCAATAAATCTGTAAAAAATATTACCAGCTATACATTTAAAATATATATATACAGTGTAACCCGGATATAAGAGAAACCCTGATATAAGAGAGATTTTATCTGGTCCCAAATTAGAGCCTGTGTTAATAAAACAAAATAGACCAAACCCGGATATAAGAGACTTCTTCTCCGGTCCCGACAACTCTCTTATATCCGGGTTACACTGTATATATTACCAGCAATAAAAATATTGTCGGCATTAAATGAGCCATTGAGGTTGATATGCCTTAAAACATTCAAATATATATATATATATATATATATATATATATATATATATATATATATATATATAATCAGCAATAAAAATATTGGTGACATTATATAACCCATTGAGGTTGATATACCGTAAACCAAAAAAAAAAAAAAAATTACCACAATAAAAATGTTGTCAGTATTAAATAACCCATTGAGGTTGATATGCCGTAAAACAAACCAAACCAAATCAAACCAAACCAGACATATTTCATTAGTAAAAAAATGTGCCAACTCCTTACATTTACTAATCTCTTTTGGGATTTTCAACGCAATTATCTAGGAAAATCTTTATAGTAATCACATCTCCTCTTAGTAGCAATAGTACTAATTCTTTGACCTTGATAATCCCTTTTCTGATTTTCAGTGAAATCCCTCAGAAAGACATTCAGATAATGCATATAATAGCCTTTATCTGGAAATATGTTTTGCATTAACTTAAGATAAAATGATCATACATAATACATCCTAATATTCCCCCAATACAAGCCCCAACGGTCACTCAATGTAAAGTGTTACTGTGGGCCGTTCTATTAGCGTAAGAAAGGGCACAGTAACAGATATCCTAGACTTTAAGATGTCAATATTTAATTACCGAAGAAAATAACAGATTTCATGTAGGGCATAGAGTTGAAGGAGAATTTAGAAGGAGCCGGAAACCCAGTCCTAAACAGGAAACAAGACCTGAACCTCTACTTATGTTAAAAAAACCCGGGAGGAGTGTAAACCGGGTGATAGGCGAACCTATCTGCACCTATTGGGGGAGGAGAAAAAGTGTGACACAAGGCCAAAATGGAGGGATGGGGTAAGGCTGGTCTTCTGTCTGTCTTAAACTTAACAACAATTACTGACCCAGACATACCACACTATTCCTCACATCAAAACAACTTACTTATCATTCTTATTACAGTCACCATAATACCTAGGGTCTCTATGCAGTCCTAAGTAGTTCCAATATGGACAATTTGTCTGTGGGGGATAAAAATAACAATATTTGAAAATGAAAAACCAATTAATATTTACAATGATTATAATTTATCATAGAGGAAAGTTAATCACAAAAATTACCAAGAATGTTTTAATAGTAGAGACGCAGAGGGAAAAGTGACTGAAGCTGAGATGCCAGGTAAGGACCAATGGCATTTCAGATTACTCTTTAGATTTTATCAAGAACCTCTAAATCTATAGCCGGAGCACTAGACCTCATGTGGCAGCAATATTCGACGTATATTTAAGCATTTACACAGTGTAGGTATACGTAACGTGATTATCTTCATTTGATAGAGCTACGTCTCGTTGGTCATGTGACGGTCGCTTAATGTTGTGACATCATAGATTTGGGAATATACCTTTCCTAGATAGAGAATGAAAGTCCAGCTCGCATTCCCCCAATTTGGGAAAACCCAAGTGTCACTGTTTCCCGTTCGTGGAATATGTCCTCACCTGGGACATAGATAAATCCGGCCCATTTTAATCTAGAGTCCTAAAATGTCTCCCCCCAGATATAGGAGTATCTCTATATTACATGTAAAACCCTTCTTTTTCTTTCTCCTTACACTTTTCTTTGCCGTGCAGATATATGTGATAGTATTCTCGGCGTGATGATCATGTACAGATAGTTTTGTGTATGTATTGGTAGTATAAATGTCTCTCTGTGAACAAAGCATTTTTGTCATTCTTTTTCCTTTCAGCCATTTTGTTCCGTCCTTGAATTACGGATTTATTATGTCAGAGATATAATAATGCCCATAAATGGAGAAATGCAAATGGGAGAATAAATCTTTCTTCTCTAGCAATATCTCGTTAGAACATTATATGTTAATCAAATTGTACGCAATCCATTTTTTTTAAAAATCCGATAACATAGATAACTACAAGATGAGCTAAATTTTAATTGTGGTAAAATCATTAACGGTACAATACATATTTTGAAAAATAAACTAGTAATAAATTCTTATATTCTTTTATACACTTATTTATTTTCCCTACTCCGTAAGTCTTGAAATCCAGACAATATCAATGCAAATTTGATAAACGTTGCTCCGGAAAGACTGACGAAATATCAATGAAAATTCTGTAATATATATTATTGATTGCATAAAAATAATTCAATAAAATTGTTTTGCAATTTATAGAAGATAACGAAACCCAACTTGATACCACAATTTTTGATAGCGAAGATATGGTGAAAATCTTGTTACGACCTTGGGGCGACAATATGGCGAGAGACATAGAGACACCCAGTTGAATGTTAATTTATTCGAGGAGAAGCTAGCTAATTTATAATTGTAATTATTCGTTCATAATAAGAAAAGGAATTTGTAAGTATGCGTTTCATATTTAGAATACAAGTTAACACATAATATAACGTCTATTCTATGTCATTTTACAATTACATTATAGATATTTTTCCGTGAGTAATTTCGAATTTGCATCGACCGCACTCTATTGATGCTTGTAAAATAAAAATTGCTGTTGTTAATATTAAGTAGTTCGTAAAATAATGTCGGATTTTAGAAATAACGTCAGGTGTTCTAATATATTATTATAATAGTTGCACAAAAAATATATATCACTCATTCCTAATGATTAAAGTGTCCTCTTTCTTAATTTGATGCCAATCTCTTTCTGAATGTAAGTTAAAAAATTATAATGCACCCATCTTTAACATAACATTAGAAGAGATACTTTAGATTTTTGCATGGGTTGCTTAGTCATAATGCTACTCAAACTGCTGGTAATATCATGAGAGTATTGGTGAAGGATCCATTTGTGGTCAGCCAGTATAGCGCTGATTTCTGAAGTTCCGTTATGGAGGAGGATACGATTCTTGTAGATCATGTTAGTGAAGGATGTCCACTGCAACATCTGAAAACACTCTTCGAAGAAAATCCACTTCAAAGTGTCAGAGAAATATCTTAGATAATGGATGTCTGTATTTCAATAATATCAGACCATCTCAAGAAAATTGGCAAAAAGGAAGAAACTTGATAAATGGGTTCCACATGTACCCAGTGAAAGTCAAAGAGCTAGACTTTTTGATGTGTGTTCGATGCTGCATCTGCGAAATTCGAATGATCCTTTTCTTAATCGATCAGTCACTTCTCATGGGATATGAATCCTTTGAGACAATCGTAAACTATCAGCTCAGTGGTCTGGTTATGACGACGCACCAAACACTTTCCAAAACTAAAATTGCACCAGCAGAAGATGTCTGTCTGATGGTCGACCATTGGCATTATTCATTATTCATTATAACTTTTGGTAATTTAACCAGAGCATCACTGGTGAACTTTACTTCCAGCAACTGGAATGAACATTAATTCACTTAAATCTAACCGACACTGTTTAAGCGACGAGGTCTAGTTCTGCCTTCATGACAATGCCCGGTCACCTGTTCATAGGATCAAATTGCAGATGTTAACCGACTTGGGATACAAGACTTTGCAACATCCTCCATATTCGTTTACTGAATAAACTTTTTAAAGCATCTTGAATTTTTCGTTAAACCAAAAGACATTCCGTTTCAAAAAAGATGCTGAAAAAAGCATTCAAATAGGTTCGTTTACAATTGCTCGTACTAAGCAGACCCCACGTTAATCCACCGGAACCAAGACCCCTAGCAAGCAACTGGCCACCAAAGCTGCACGTAAAACGCACCAGTCACTGGCGGCGACAAGAACTCCCATCGTTAGAGATCAGGTATAACTCTTAGAGAGATCAGGAGTTACCAAAAATCCACCGATCCTCTCATCAGGTAGCTCCGTTTCTAATGTCGTGAAATCGCCCAAGATTTCAAGACCGATCTCTGTTTCCAGAGCTCTGCCGTCATCGCTTTGCTTACTTGGTTGGTCTCTTCGAAGATACCAACATGAGCGCTATCCATGCCAATCTGTGACCATCATGTCCAAGGACATCCAGCTTACCCCAAATATTCGCGGTGAAATGGCCTCAACTGATGTTTCATTCATAAACTCTTAAAACATTCCGTTTCCAAAAACATGCAGAAAATGCTTTCAAATATTTCTTGTCTCCCAAACCTTTTGCACTTTTACCGTAAATACAGATATAATCTTGTAGTGCATCAGCAGGCATGTATAGCTGTTCAGGGTTCCTAATTTGAATGATTTAAAGACTGATTTAAAGCCAGTAATTCAGGAATAATGTTGATTCGACTATCCTGCATTTTACGAAGAAACTAATAACCCGAAGAAGATATATCCAAAAAAATTTAATACGAAACAAAATAGCGGAGAGACATTTTTAGGCAACAGTTTATGTACAGATTGTGTAATAGTTAGTGGACCGGTACGGGAAATCGTCAAGCTGATTTCGATTTCCAGCGGAGTTTATTTGCTTTTACTGTACTTGGGAAAGGAAATAATTCATCATTTATCACAGCCATGGCTTAAATAGCAGGACGGAATGTACTCTCCACCCGTTGTCGGCAACCAGTTTAGGAGAAGGAAAAACATTATTAGAGTGGATACTCCGTATTTGAAAACGAAGCTCCATTTATATTTAGTGTACAGTGTGCATTATGTCTATCGGTCTATGCATTTAATAAATAAAAATGTGGCGTCTATTTCAAATACGGAATTCCAATATAAGAAAGTATGAAGTAATGAAATCATCGGAGTATTGAAGTGTGCGATATGAAGCTAACAAAATGAGTTGAAGATTACGAAGATAAGGAGGATGGATAACGAATGATACTTGTCATGAAAAGGTTAATATTTCTTTCTCTTTCACTCGCTAACTATCTTTCTCTCTCTCTCTCTCTCTCTCCATATATATATATATATATATATATTTATATATATGGAGAGAAAGAAAAGCCTTACACACACACACACACACACATACACACACACACACACATATATATATATATAGGGTGACCTAAAAAAACTTTTTAATAATCCAATAAAACCAATAGTGATGGAAGAAAAATATTTAATTTATCGTAATTGAAACCTTAAAACATGCCATTTAAGAAACAATGATGGAATTTTCATTTTTTTTAAATTACGTCCTGTAGATGGCGCCCTCCTGTACGAATACATTCTTGAAATCTGCTGTTGAGATTCGTCATTGACTGCTGCAACATCTTAGCTGGGATACTGTGAATTTCATTCTCGTTACTAAAATGGCGAAATGTTTACTTGATCAATTTCACTGTCTCGCAGTATTGCCACTTGTTCATGTCTGGAATATATATATATATATATATATATATATATATATATATATATATATATATATATATATATATATATATATATGTACATATACAAGTAGAGGATTGGTGTATAAATTGGTGAATAAATTGGTGAATAACTTCCAATAACCAACAAATGCTATTCTTAAAAGAGTGCTCAATAAAGAGTAGAGCAGTACATATATATATATATATATATATATATATATATATATACAGAGTACAGCAATACATATATATATATGTATATATATATATAGTACATGTATATAGGTGTATATATATAAAACATGATAATATAAATTATAGAAATAATTATATATATATGTGTGTGCGGCCTGATGATTGTGTTTAGCATGAAACTGTATGGTGCCTATGAGTGTTGACTTCAATGTTCACAGTTACATATATATATATATATATATATATATATATATATATATATATCAGTAAATATATGAAATGTTTGGAAAATCTTTTATTAGTATATAATATTTTAATAAGCGCAGTTTAGATAGAGCAAAAGGCCGAAATCTTGTAGCACCCAGTGGGGGTCGGACTCACTATTTAGTCGTAACTGATGTCGCGAGACATGTTTGCTAGCAATTACGCAACGTCGATTCGCCCACAAATGATTTTATAAAAGTAGATTAGGTGTGTCGCTAGATCAAAAGTATGTCTAACACAGTACCGATCGACCTCCCTTCTCAGTCGGAACTGATCTAGCGGGATCTTTTAAGATTATATATATATATATATATATATATATATATATATATATATATATATATATATATATATATATATATATATGTGTGTGTGTGTGTGTGTGTGTGTGTGTGTGTGTGTATAGATAGATAGATAGATAGATAGATAGATAGATAATACTAGTAGTCTATATACATATATATATATATATATATATATATATATATATATGTATATATATATATATATATATATATATATATATATATATATATATATATATATATATATATATATATATATAAATATATATAAATTTCCAAGAGGATAGAATCCAGGACTCAACGTCCAGGACTGAGTAATAAAATAATAAAACGCTCAAACACTAATATTTCATGGTTATAATTTATTACATTCTAATTTATAATGTAATAAATTATAACCATGCAACATTAGTGTTTGAGCGTTTTATTATTTTATTATATATATATATATATATATATATATATATATATATATATATATATATATATATATATATATATAGTATCATTGAGAAATCATTTGGGACTATCGTCAGACCAGCGAATCGTGAAAATAATGACTTTCAGTAACGTCTGAAATATTTGGTGTTGCTTCTTATTTTAATTCAAAATGTCAGTTATATATCCCCACGTAATATATATATATATATATATATATATATATATATGTGTGTGTGTGTGTGTGTGTGTGTGTGTACGTGCGTGTGTGTGTAAAAACTTTTTGCATTTCGCCCCTGAGGACTTCATCCGATGAAGTACTAGTGGAAGCAATTAAAATTATTCCACACACACACGCGCGCACACACACACACACACACACACACACACACATATATATATATATATATGCATATGTTATTTGTGGGGTCATGGGTGAGAGTTGGGCTATAAAGAAGTTCTTTCGTCGCAGTGGATTTGGAGCGTTCCATTATGAGGAGATTGCAGATGGCGGCTGACACCCGAATTGGTATCTGATTAATACCCATAAGTTCGCCGTGCAGAGGGGCATGCTTTTGGATGACCAGAAAAGCCTAATGATCCATGACAGAAACATCGCTGATCATTTGTGTCATAGCTACCGAAAGATGTATTTCACGAATATATATATATATATATATATATATATATATATATATATATATATATATATATATATATGTATGTATGTATGTATGTATGTATGTATTTGTGTGTTTGTGTGTGTGTGTGTGCGAGTGTGTGTGTAATTTAAAATTCATCCTCCCTCTATGCCAGTGCTTCCCAAACGGTGCGGTGTGCCATAGAGAATCGGCGAAAGTGGATAGCAAGTGAGTTGGAATTATTGTCAAACAGATTTAGAAACAGTTTCAAAAAATTCATATGACATAAATTAATATTATTTAAAAAATTTAAAATAATATTATGGCTTACTTGTAAATACATGGACGATTTCTAATTAAAATAATTATACAAGGGTCATTCAATAAACAAGGTGAATTTTTCGGTATAAGGACTTCTAATACCGATGGAAGCTTACTCTTTTTTTTTTTTTTTTTTGCTTTACTTCTTTTTCACATCGATTTAATTTCTTTTGCTGATTAAAATAAACTTTGAGAGTTTTGGCGATTAACAAAGATGGCCGACCAAGAAGCATGCTCCAGGATTGAACAGAGGTCAGTTATCAAGTTTTTGGTTACTGAAGGGTGCAAATCAGTTGAAATTCATAGGAGAATGTCTGTATGTGTATGGTGCCATATGTTTCAGCCAAAAAAAAATGTCTACAAGTGGGCTAAATTGTTTAAAGAAGGACGAAGCAGTGTTGAGGATGAAGTCAGGCCTGGGAGCCCTACAGAAGTGAGGTCTCCTGAGGTGATCGAATCAGTCAATGACCTCATTCAGTCTGACAGAAGGGTGACAGTGGATGACATTGCAAGGACTTTGAGCTTATCTGTTGGGACAAACGCAGGGGTCATCTTGCATCATGACAACACAAGGCCTCACACAGCAGCCCAAACGGTGCAGACCATCAACGAGCTGGGCTGGGAACTGCTCCCTCATCTCCCTTACAGCCCAGACCTTGCCCCTTCAGACTTTCACCTGTTTGGTCCCTTGAAAGCGTTCACGAGAGGCACGAAGTTTAAAAGTGACTATGAAGTCAAAAGTGTTGTGAGCGACTGGCTGAGACGTCAGTCCAAAGATTTTTACGCTGATGGAATACGGAAGCTTGTGCACAGATGGGAAAAGTGTGCGACAGTGCTGGGAGACTACGTTGAAAAATTAAAAAAAGAAGTAAGCTTCTATCTGTATTAGAAGTCCTTATACCGAAAAATTCACCTTATTTATTGAATGACCCTCGTAAATCATTATTGACCGATATTATCACTGTGATATTTTTGCATTATATCAAGTAATAAGCATATAATAACTAGGATCCGCAAATTGGAGGGGAGAATTATCAATGATAATGTCCCTACTTCGAATCCGCGATTATCTCCCTTTAACGGTCTCTTGTATTTTTTCCAATGTACTTTTTATCACATAAAATTTGCGTCACGCAAAACGTTTTTACACACACACACACACACACACACACACACACACACACACACACACACGCACAAACACACACACACACATACACACACACACACACATACACACACATACATACATACATACATACATACATACACACACCCACGAGCAAATTTTAATTACGAAAATGCGGACCAGTGTAAAAAGCTTGTCAACTACTACCTTATATCTTTTCCTTCCCATTCATATATATAATCCCATCAATAAAAATATTACCATAGTCTGATGAAGTCAATTTAGAGGACTTTTCCTCTTTCTCATTAAATTGCCCGATATATTTAAAGCAAGTAAATATGGATCCCAAACGCGGCTACTGAGAGGTATAATTAAAATCTCTTGCAGACAACACTCATCTAAATCACAGGTTTATGGAGCCATCCTAGGTAATTGTATAATATTTTTAGGATAAATGATATACAAGTTCAGTTCTTGTAAGTAGACCTGTAGTCTTCAATGTGTCTTTCGATCTATACGCCGGCATTTAATAAAGAAATTAGAAAACCAAAAGAAACACATATTGGATATTTGTATGATGGGCAAATTTGCCAAAATTCACATCTATTTAATAATATTTTACCAGAGTACTTTCGAATTTTGCTACATTCTTTTTTAAGGAATTAAAAAAAAAACAGTTGCGTAGATATACACAGAACAATCCTTGAAAATGAATGTAGTTAATGTTATTAAGTGATGGCTATTCCGTTTTTATCACCGACTATGAACACGGCCACAATCTTCTGACCGTGTTTAGAAAATAAAACATTCCTATAATTTTCCAGACATACATAAATTACCCACACATCCAGTTAAAAATAAAAATCGACTTTGATAATGGCCAGAAGAAATAGTCCTAGTAAAGAAAACACTCGTACAAACACAAAAAAATAAATAAAAACCTTAATCCCAGTACCTTGAAACTTGTATAAAAGAAGGGTTGCTGCCCAAATACATAATTGTTATATATATATATATATATATATATATATATATATATATATATATATATATATATATATATATATATGCACATTTCATTGAATACGACAGACAAGGTGTTTTATTTAGTTTTTTTATACAATTTCTCATGCGATCTATTATTTTTTATTTCTTTTCAAATGATAAATTATATAGAAACTGTCCGAATGTTCTTTTTATCCGAGCTCTTTCGGCTATACATTTAGCCATTTTCAAGGACCAAATATTTTTACTGTTAAATAAGTAAAAATTTGTTGCATGTATGTTTTAGAAAATGTTTTCAATTTTTAAAACATGGTCAAGATATTGTGTCCATGTTCGTAGTTAATTTTATTAAGTGTTGTATTTTTTGTTTTTTTTAAAAAGCCTTTCATTATTTTTAGGCATTTTTTGCATGTAGATGATGCTATTATGTTACGAATAGTGTCCGATAGGACCCCATGAATATTTAAATGAGATCTAATTGAGCTATGGTCAGAAAGGTGTACAGTGAGTCTGCTTGTCAAACATATGTTAGTGTCGCCTATATAATTATTT
>OZ038505.1:71397057-71407057 GCA_964036315.1 Acanthosepion esculentum
AGAAATTGACTTTTTATTTTTATTTAACAAATTTGGTTAAATACTATGATGAAACTTTCCGCCCCCCCCATATATATATATATATATATATATATATATATATATATATATGCAGAAATATAGTCTTAAAGTGTGCTATATTTATGGGGTAAAGTGCTCAATATCAGAGATAGAGCGTGTGTAAATATAAAAGTGGACATGGAAGTCAGCACTTAGAGGCGACAGTCTGTTTCATGCTAGTGCAATCGTCAGGCGACTAGTGCTGTTATTTTTCTCGGCTATTTATATAAGGGTCAGTGGTGCATTATGGGTAGTCTATTTTGGCGGTTACTTTTACCGGAAGTGGCTTATTTGTTTATTTATTTATGTCAAATTGTTTTGCTTGTTTTTTGTTTGTTTTTTTATTTTTATTTTTATTTTTTATCTTATATATTTATTTATTTATTCTTTTATTTTGATCGGTGTTTTTGGTTAACGTAGTAAAAATTTGTTTATATAGCTTATTGTTGGTAGTCTATAATGGCCGTCATTACCGGAAATCGCTTGTTCGCTTATTTATTTGGGTCAAATTGTTTTGCTTGTTTTTATTTATTTTCATTTTTATTTTTTATCTTATATATTTGTTTATTTGTCATTGATTAAATCTGTTTGTTGAATTTGTGGTTTTTTCTGACTATTATTTAGGTGGGAACAGTTTTTAATTTATCTATTTAGGTTGGTTATCTTTATTTGTTTTTGTTTTGTTTTGTTTTTTAAACGGCTAGTTTATCGTAATCGGTTGTTAGTTTATTTATATATTTGGGTGTATTTAGATCGATTTATTATACTTGTTGTTATTTATTTGTTACACTATATCTTTTTGGCTTTCGGTTTTTACACAAACACTTCCCGGAATCAAGCACCCTACACAAAATATTCAACAAAAACACAGTAAAAATCAGCTACAGTTGCACCGAGAACATGGCACAAATAATAAAAAAGCACAACAGAAAAATTATTAACAAACCACACGAACAAATTAAACCCACGTGCAACTGCAGAATAAAAAACGAATGTCCCTTAAACGGTAATTGTTTACAAAAAAACGTAATCTACCAAGCCACGACAAAATCAGCAGATAATGAAGAAAAAGTATATATAGGAGTAACCGAAGGACCATGGAAACAAAGAAATTATGTACACAAAATGTCTTTCACAAATAGTAAATATGCGAACAGCACAATGCTTTCTAAGTATATCTGGGAAATAAAAAACAAAACACACACCACACCAAAAATATCTTGGAAAATAAGGAAAAAATCATCAGCCTACAACAACCTATCAAAAACCTGCAAACTTTGCTTGGAGGAAAAAATAGCTATCATTACCTTCCCAGATGAAAATAAATTATTAAATAAAAGATCCGAGCTAATCTCAAAATGTAGACATGAAAACAAATTTTTACTACGTAACTTAAAATAGAAAAATAAATAAATATATAAACAAACAACAATAAAATAAGCAAAATAAATTACTCCAAACAAATCATAAAACCACACCTGTTAGAATATACGAAACAAAATCAAAACAAAAGAACGGACGAAAGTTATAACTGTTATACAAATAAAAATAATAATAAAAAAAAAAAAAAAAACAAAAACAAAAAACAAAAAAAAAAAAAACATTAATAAAAGATAATATACTACGTTACTTAAAAACCGAAAGCCAAAAAGATATAGTGTAACAAATAAATAACAACAAGTATAATAAATCGATCTAAATACATCCAAATATATAAATAAACTAACAACCGATTACGATAAACTAGCCGTTTAAAAAACAAAACAAAACAAAAACAAATAAAGATAACCAACCTAAATAGATAAATTAAAAACTGTTCCCACCTAAATAATAGTCAGAAAAAACCACAAATTCAACAAACAGATTTAATCAATGACAAATAAACAAATATATAAGATAAAAAATAAAAATGAAAATAAATAAAAACAAGCAAAACAATTTGACCCAAATAAATAAGCGAACAAGCGATTTCCGGTAATGACGGCCATTATAGACTACCAACAATAAGCTATATAAACAAATTTTTACTACGTTAACCAAAAACACCGATCAAAATAAAAGAATAAATAAATAAATATATAAGATAAAAAATAAAAATAAAAATAAAAAAACAAACAAAAAACAAGCAAAACAATTTGACATAAATAAATAAACAAATAAGCCACTTCCGGTAAAAGTAACCGCCAAAATAGACTACCCATAATGCACCACTGACCCTTATATAAATAGCCGAGAAAAATAACAGCACTAGTCGCCTGACGATTGCACTAGCATGAAACAGACTGTCGCCTCTAAGTGCTGACTTCCATGTCCACTTTTATATTTATATATATATATATATATATATATATAGCATAATGAGAAGCCACGTATACTTTCTTGATATGTATATATGGAGAAAACAACTGAAAAGTTGCAAATTAAAATAAAAGAATTTGAATGTTTTTTATGTGAAAGTATTTATTTATATTATATATATATATATATATATATATATATATATATATATATATATATATATATATGTATTTGATATTTCACATCACCCCGATCTTTCGTCAGAAATTAATTAAATATATATATATATATAAAAATATAAATAAATACTTTTACATAAAAAACATAAAAAAATTTTTCTTTTAATTTGCAACCTTTCAGTTGTTTTCTCCATATTATATATATATATATATATATATATATATATATATATATATATATATATATATATATATATATATGAGAACAAACTTTTGGTGCTACACATTCCAAATGATAATCTGCTCTCATTTAAAACAGGGAACCTTTTATTAAACAAATGTCTGATACAAAAATATCAAATATTTAAGGTACTCCTCATCAGATCCTTCGTCAGAATAAAAATCTTCGAAATTAAGAGAGACTACTGAAAGGACAAAACCCCAACTTCAAGTAAAATTCAAAGAGACTAAGAGGAAAGTAGGAACAAATAAAAATTAAAGTTGTCCAGACTCCGACAAAGACTCGCCAAAGAGTGCCTTCACGGAGTCAGAAGAAACGTTTTGCCTGCAAGATGCTATAAAAGAAAACAGATATCACGTAGAACTTCAGTACTCTTTGTCACTTACGATATCCTCCTGTCTCATAATACTTTGCCTAGTTTTGGAATGCTTCTTTGGCCATCCCAATATATATTCGGATCTCAGTGTCGCTCTTACCGTGTATGTTGTATCTAAATACGAAAGTCATTCTTTCCGTTAATACCTAATAGCGCAGGGAAAATTTCTGACAGGGGAGGAACGCTTTTGAAGACAGTCTTACCCCTATCGGAAGAGGGACTAGTCAACGTATACTGAACCCTATTGAAAGCATTTGATCCCGACAGTGTCTTGCGCTTTCCAACCTTCTTCTGAAAAATCTAAAACAACCAGCTACAGATCTACTTCCTTCGATACGCGGCCTTTTGCCAGCCTTGGTTGGTGTTAGTATAAATTTAATATCTCCTTTTATTTTTTATTATTGGCACAGTTTTTGGAGCCTAGTTACAGAATATTTCTAATATTAGTTTTTCAGATATATTAGCTGGCTTAACTTAGAAAACCTGGCACTACACCTTTTTATTCCAATGTTTTTAGAAATCTGTCGCTACGATTGCCTATTTTGAACAGACTCGTTTCTTGGCCAAATTAGCGCGTCAAAACTGTGTTACGCCAGTGAACCGAATATTAGTCGATATATGACTGCACAATTAGCACCTGTCGTTTTGTTTACGCGTACTTGTCGTAATGCCCTGCTTAACAAGACCGACATTATTAAGGGAGATTCATTATTTAGGTATTCAACTAGTTAAAAGTTCATTATGGAAAGCTGATATCGATGCTGACAATGAAATAGCAGGACTATATACATTTCATAGTAATATTTTTATTCCGTGTGTTGTGTCCCTTCAAAAAGTTAGCGGTGATGGCTCTCCACAATTTCGTCTCTTTAGGTAGCTCTTAATAAACGTTATCCTTCTGGTATTTCCCTATTCTACAATCTAGGAAGTTTCTGGATGGATTACCGCTAGCTCTCTTGCCTTCAATTGGTCCTTTGAGTATCAAATATTCCAAGCATTTTTCCTCATTGTATATATGATTGATAAGCCGTAAAAAATTAACAGAATTTTGGCTTATTCTTCTTCTATGCGGTGTGTCTCGTCAGGACGTTGGCGACCATGGCCCACCACAATTTCCTCTCCTTTGTAGCTCTTAGCACTCTTTGCCTTTTTGTTATCTACCCTGAATCCTGTTCTGCCATCCATTTACAAAAGTTCCCTAGGAAGGCTACATGGTTTTCCTATGTTTGTCTTATCTTCAGTCTGAACTGTGAGCATCAAAATTTCCAAGACTTCTTTCTTCATTATGCACCTTAGATATCCCAACTGTAGACTCCTTATGTTAAGTAAAAGTGTCCTTTCCGTTTCAATTTTCTCTGAAACTTCGTCATTGCTCACGTGTTCAATCCATGGCATTCTCAGTATTCTTTTGTAGAACCAAATTTCTGTTAATTCAAGTCTCTTCTTCATCAGTGAGAAGATAGTCAAGCATTCATTGCCATAGAGGACGACTGATACTACGTAACAGTTCAGTTGCAGCCTGTGTGAACACACGTCACTGATATTTAAATTGTTGTACTTATTTATTTTGGTATATCCCATTTTTTGTTTGCATGTTCCAATCCCACCGCCCTCATTACGTACCCCAGAAATGTCCTTTTAGTTTCCATTCTCTCTAAAATCTCACATGTTCCGTCCATAATATCCTCCGGCTCTTTCTGTAGAACCATATTTCTGTAGCTTCAAGTGTCTTCTTCATTTTGGAGGAGGTTGTCCATCATTCATTGCCATACAGAGGTACAGATATCAGGTAACAACTCAGTAGTCTTTTCTTGATTTTTAACGGATTTTTTTCGGTTTTTTTTATACTCAGCTTAGCTTCTAAAAGCATCTTTTCTGTTGTGTTTTCGGATTTCAATGTGTCACTTTTCGTTCTCTGTTAGAATACTTCCGAGATATTTAAATTGTTGTACTTATTTGATTTTGGTATATCCTATTTTTAGTTTGCATGTTCCAATCCCACATTACTCATTACGTACCCCAGAAATTTCAACTGCCACTTCCTGATGTTAAGTATAAGTTTCCTTTTAGTTTCCATTCTCTCTAAAATCTCGTCGTTACTCAGCTGTTTGTTCCATAATATCCTCCGACACTTTCTGTCGAACAACATTTCTATTGCTTCAAGTTTCTTGATTACTCTAACATCCTTCCCAAATATGAAAAGTTTATCAGCAATTCCAAAGGTTCTTTTTGACGTACATTATCAAACTCTTTTGAATTTGTATTACTTTTTCTTATATCAGTCTGATCATAAATATCGCATTTCTTTTTCCAGTTTCTTTAATGAACCCTCTCGTTTCTTGTCCTATTTCGTGTCTAATACTTTGTTAAATGAATACCTCATAACATATACAAGCCAGACAAAGAAAGAGTTATCATTACTATACATGTCTGACAGAGGGTTATGGTTAGGTTTAAGTAGATTGATTCTATGATAAGACATCCCATGTTAAACTATTTATGGTTTCAGTTTTGAATAGAACAACAATGCGGATAGCTCGATTGATAATAGTTAATAGCATGTCGTTTCTTGTTATTATGTTTCCGTAATATATATATATATATATATATATATATATATATATATATATATATATATATATATATATATATATATATATATGTATAGGACGAGGCACAGTGTAGTAGTAGAATCTGAGAGCCGAGGTCGAATTCCAGTCGACCCCCTTACATTCAATTACCCTTGGGGAAGTTATTACTCACACTCTTCTCCCTCCATCTCTGGGTAAATAACAGGACAGACTTGGTTCTATAGCCTTGGATGGCAACTGGTCTAGGAGAAGGACAACTCTGAATTCAAAACCTGTGGAGTGTTGTATTGGCACCTTGTGGCACATAGTGCACCGGGTCTCTGTATTCGGCCCTCAAAATGTGTGGTTGGTGCTGCACAAGGCCTTAACCACTATAATCACTGGTGTCTGGCTGTCGGTTCCTAGGAACTGAGCTGCATGACGCTCATACGTCGAATACGACGGGAGAGCCCAGCATATATATATATATATATATATATATATATATATATATATATATATATATTTACAGACACAGAGGGTGCGACGGATAAATTGTCGTCTAAATTAGGCAAAAATGAAAATAACACTCACATCTCATTTTAACAGATATATTTATCAAATGTACACAAAAATATCTTAAAAGACTAAAGAGAAAATTTATTCGATAAAGTCGGCATTGGCTTCAAGCACGACTCCCACACGATTTCGGAATATCCTTCCGGATGGTCCCCTTGTTTAAGGTGTTGGATGCTGCCATAATTCTTGCCTTCGGTTCATCTTTAATGTTACAGTAAGTTTTGGTGGTGTCTGGCTCAACTGCTCCTCAGACATAATAATCATAGGGGTTCTAGCCTGGGGAGTATGGTGGCTACGTGTGACAGGAAATGTGCTCGCAGAATTGTCTGACACCCATAACTGTGTCCTCCTTCTTGTGTGGCATGATGCGGAGTTTTTTCCCCATTGAACTGTTAAAGCTCGGTCAGTGGAAAGACCTGCTGCCAACCCTTATCTAGAATGTTTGCTGGTTACCACATAAACATCGATGGCGATGAATGGTAACCACCATTAACCTATATGAAGAGGCTTAATAATTGTGTAGATTCTTCCAGAGATTGCATAGAGATTTCCAAAGCCATCGCCCTTGAGATCATTATCAAGCGCTTCGCTGATTTTATGCGTAATGATGGTTTAGACATCAGCAATGGATATAGAGGAACGAAGTCATACTGTTTGTCGCTCAGTGAGTTGTTTCCGTCGAGGCGCTCAAAAGCATTCTTGTTTCTAATATATCCTTAAGGCTTTCTGGTAAGTCTAATTCTAAGGAACCAATTGCGCGTTATTGTGCCGGAGACACGCGATCAACCAAATTCTTTTAAACAGCGGATAGAGCCGACTGTTTCCATGTGCTTGGAAATTAGTTCTACTTTAGGTAGAGCTTAAACAGCTTTGCTATGGTTAGAGATAGCTATGGGTTATGGCTCTTAAGAACGACCACTTGGATTTTATACGAACCAGTAGCCTTCGTAGAGATGTTTGATAAATCCCGAAACATACTGAACCGAGACATAGATATTACAAATTAGCACTTCTCGTTTAACGTGGACGGCTGTTTATAATGGAATGCACATAGGCGGTTGGCTTCTATTGTGTATAGCTTTTTCACAATTCGCGAGATCCAAGTTTTCATTTTTAACTTTGGTTTAGACTAGCTGCCATTGCTGCTTTTTACATTTTCCAGGACTCTTTTATCGGTTGCAGACAGTTCTCCGGACTGGGGTAGTTGTAGAGGTTACGCAGTACAGACGCAGTACATTCAAGCATGGACCAAAGTTAGCTATTGTGTCAATGTCCTACAAATATTTTGCCCTCATAAAATTGCTAAAGATAAATGAAGTCCAGTGTGAAAAAAGCTATTAGAGTCATTTGTCGTCGGTATTGTGAATATTACTTCAGTATTAATGGTCAGTCACACTAAAGATAAGAATTAACACTGAATGACTTAAAGAGTTTGTGTGGATGATTTTATGGTGAGAATATATTCTGGTTTGAGGTGTGAATTTGTAAACAGTGACTATTTAAACTAAAATTGCACGACTCTTCGGCAGAATTGAGTCACTGTCAGTCACTGTGTGTTTATCTAAATCTAAAAATAAACACGCTAAAATTCACCTTCATCCCTGCCTGTGCGCCGACGGCTAAGTGGGAGAAGTTCCGACTGGCGCAAATTCAGTCGGGTTTCGATCCTAGCTAGAGACAACCGGACGACTAGCCACACTGATGAGCTGTGAAACAGCGAAACAGTCTGTCCGTATATATATAAAGAAATATAGTCTTAGAGTGTGCTATATTTATGGGATAAAGTGCTCAATATCAGCGATAGAGCGTGTGTAAATATATAAGTGAACATAGAAGTCAACACTTAGAGGCGACAGCCTGTTTCATCCTAGTGCAATAGTCAGGCCTGACGATTGAATATAGGTTGAGGGAGAAGGAGAGGATTGATGCTATTCCCAAGGATATTAGTACGTAAGTGAATGTAATGCATCCGACGGGAATTCAAACTCAGCGCTCCGACACCTTAACCCGAGCCGCTAGTGTGTGTGTGTGTGTATATATATATATATATATATATATATATTCAATTACAAAATATATTATTTATATATTATATGTGTGCGCTACTTATTGGAAAGCGCTCAACATCAGTGATAGAGCTAACATACTTAGTTGCGTTGATTTAAGTTTGTGACCCTGGGTTTCATGCCTTTTGGCATCGTCAGACTATCGCAAACGTCGTGAAACCCAGGTTACAAACTCACATCAACAC
The DNA here is from genome assembly GCA_964036315.1 of Acanthosepion esculentum. NCBI lineage: Eukaryota > Metazoa > Mollusca > Cephalopoda > Sepiida > Sepiidae > Acanthosepion > Acanthosepion esculentum. The sequence goes on from OZ038505.1 coordinate 71,405,612, forward strand.
AACAATATATATATATATATATATATATATGTGTGTGTGTGTGTGTGTGTGTGTGTGTGTGTGTGTGAAAGAACAGATGGAGTAAAATTCCACGCTTCGTACCATTTACTTTTAAAACATTGCTAAACACAAACTAGATCAATATATTTTCATTTTCATTATTATTATATTTTTATTATAAGAGATTATAATAAAACATTTTGACATCGCTACACGAAAGCTATCATGTTTCAATTCTATCAGTGTACTTCCTCAGGCGATGGCAAATAACCGATAATAAAATGATTTTAAAGAAAATTTACAAAGTGTTACCTTTTTCCAAATGTTAAAGGCGAGTGGAAACATAAAGTCTTATGGGTATATCTTTATTAACCAATTAAATATCAGATCTGCGCTGAATAGAAAAGTCATGTCAGAGGGTGGATGTGTGTGAAGTTATTTTTCATGTCATGCTAAAGAGGAACATAGACAGTCCAAACTGGATGGTCGAGCCTCTCGCTGCTCTATCACTACTTCCATGGAAAGTACGAATTACATTACATGCTTCTGCCTGGTCTAACCTTCACATTCTAGGGCCAATCATGACACTTACATTGTAGCAAATAACCCAAATTCTCTCCATATTTTATTGGTAAGAAGTACGTTCTACTCGACCAGATTCTTTCCGCAGGCCACTGCTCTGTAGAACCCACACATAAAAGGATGTTTCCATCATTACTACAATCTTAACATATTCAGGTATAGTGTTAACCGTTATCTCCCTCTCCTATCCGTATAAACTGCCTTTTAACGTAACCCTCTACCGTGAGATGCCCCCGGGCGAACCTTATTGTAAATAAAAGTGACTTATAATGAGTTTCAACACATACAATCAAGTATTCATTGTATATTCTTTGTTTGGATTTTCTAAATATCTGAACGTAGATAATTTCCTCTCGCTGGGCAGATCAGGCCATTTATCTAAGTAAATCGGAACGAAATGGGTGTTAACAATCCTGCTATAAACTACACGATCGTTAGATTAATTGGAAAACCTTTTCTTCATAGGTGAATTCCAACTAGACACATATCTCTTCATTTTTGGTATATTTCGGCGTGGTATAAGGGTAATCAATCTTTTCTCGCTAGACAAATTAAGACTGAATAGTGCGTTAGATCCTTACACTTTCGGCCTTGTGCCACATCTAATATACGCTTAGAGAATAATTTTGGCACCTCGACGTGGTGTAATGATGAGCAGGTCTGTCTCGCTAAATCAGTTACGACTGAATAATGAGATCGATCCTCACTAGGTGCCCTATATATTCGGCCTTGTGCCACATCTAAGTAAGGCTTAGAAAATTACCATATCTCTACATTATCGACTGAATTAAACTTTTATCTTTTATCTTCTTGTTTCCGTACAAATCTGGAATATGGATATGAAGATAAGATGTTACAGATTGT
>OZ038505.1:71412057-71434557 GCA_964036315.1 Acanthosepion esculentum
ATCTATCTTACATATGTATAAGTCTACCATTCTTCCTTACTTCGAATTTTACTGCCACATCTCGTCTGGTGCTATATATTTAGAGTGTCTAATTAAATTACAAACAAAGTCTGCAATGTTATTGGTCCTCACCTGGCATCTCTGCTTCAGTCATATTCCCACCGACGTAATGTAGCTTTCCTGTGCCTTTTCTACAAAAATGTTCAATATATTTTTTCTTCTGATGAACTTTCCTCCTCTGTACCTAAACGTTATTAATTTAAGCGCGGTACTATATTGGCGGGGAGGTCTCATCATCTTACATTTGACTTATCTACATTTAACCGTATGTTCTATGCTAACAGTTCGGACTTTCCCGGTTTATTGCTTCCCAGTCAACTTTGATCTTCAAATGTAAATTTAATGTCTAACGTTATCTTCTCTCTTCTTGGTCTTTTATTTTTCTTCATTTATTGTTCTCTCTTCTTTATAGTGTTTTTTTCACATATTATTTAAAACTTGCGTCTTAGTGACTTTAATGCCTTGCTTAATGTGAAAAAGATTAATAAAAAACAAAAGCAATTTATTATCTTCTATATCAACAAGGTAGATACAAGGGTTAATACACAAATAAAAATTAAAAATAAGGAAGAAAGGTTAAGTAAAAGAAAGAAAGAAAGAAAGAGAAAAGAAATGAATGAGCGAAATGGAAAGTAGAAATGAATAAATAAAAGTCAAAAGAAAGAAAGAAGAAAGGGAGAAAAGAAAGAAAGAAAGAAAGAAAGGAAGAAGGATAAAAAATGAATGAGAGAAATGGGAAGTAGAAATAAATAAATAAAAATCAAACAAAGAAAAAAGAAACGGAAAATAGAACGAACGAAAAAAAGAAAGAAAAAAGAAAGAAAGCGACAAGGAAAGAAAGAAAGAAAAAAAGAAATGAATAAGAAAAATGGGAAGTAGAAATAAAATCAAACGAAGAAAAAAGGGAAAATAGAACGAACGAAAGAAAGAAAGAAAGAAAGAAAGAATGGAAAAGACAGGAAGAAAGAAAGAAATATGAATGAATGAAAGATTGATCAGGAAAAATTGAGAAAGAAAGAAAGAATGAAATAAATGGTAAATCGGAAAAGGAAGAAAAAGATTAAAAAATAAATTAAAATGAATGAAAGAGATAATAAAAGACTGTATACACAGAACCATAGAAAAGAATGAAATAAATAAAGAATGAATAAAAGAAAGTAGGAAAGAGTAATCAGAAAAAAGAGAGAGAAGGGATGAATGAAATGAAAGGCAAATAAAAGAAAGAAAAATCAAACGAAAATGGAAATGAAAGAATGCAAAATCTAAAAAAAAATGATGAATAGAATGACATCGTTTATTTCAGTCCATTTCCACGGTGTATCAATACACACGACCAGATTGAACTCACAACGACAAATTTAAAATATAAGAAAAGAACTGAATGAAAAAAAAATGAAGGACAGAAGAAAAAGTAAGGGCAATTAGCAAAAGAGAAGAAGAAGGAAGGAAAAAAGGAAGGAAATAATAAAGTGAAGAAAGGTGAAAAAAGAAGTAAACAAAAAGGAACGAATGAAGGGAACATAAAAAGAAAGAAGAAATAGAATCAAAGAAATGAAAGAAAGAAAGATAGACAGACGAAAAGAAAGAAGGAACGAACGACTAAAAGAAGGAAAGAAAAAAAGAAAAAGAAAGAACGAAAGAAGAACTAGAAAAATTGCAAACTTCTCTAATGTAGAAAATAATGAATTGCTATCAATTAAAGAAGGCCGGTGCAAGGAATACTGACATGGATTTCATCAATATAAACAAGCTAGAACGTTCCAGAACAATGACAGTAGATATTACAGGTAATAGGATAATCAACTAACAAATCTGAATTGACTAATAGTCCTGGTTGTCAGAATGAGAAAAAGAAATACATTTACAACAGGTTATGAGAATACAGGTAATAACACACCAGTAAAGAGATATGGGTGACGAACAAGCAAACATTCATTTTTGAAAGATGGCCTAGAAATTAAAAGAAACCTTGAGATCTTCAAAATAGGTCTCCCCCCCCCAAAAAAAAAGAAAATATTTACATAAAGCCATTGATGGAATCCATTGGTTCAGGAACAATACATTAACGACTCTAAAAGCTAACACTAATGTAATGCAAATTGGTCGAGGAATTCAATCCGTTCCAAAAAGACATCTTAGAAGAATGAATCAGAAGTAATTACCGGCCTAAGTCTTGTCTTCATAGAAGTTTGGAAATCGTAGCTGGACATCTTCACGGAGAGATTGCATTCTCGATCGGAAGTCAATAAGGAACATAAAGAATACAGAAAAAAACATCAAAGAAACGGAGATTCTATAATTCCTTTATTAATCTGTTCTTCAAAATATGAATCAATACTAAATTATTTTGTACGACTTATCAACCTCTTGTTGGTTATTTAAAGCCATAAAGTTTTTTTAGACTATGAGAATTTTGGGGGAGGTTATAATAAAGAAAGAAAGAAAAAGGATACCTCGAAAGAAAGAAAGGAAAGAAAAATTGAATGAAAGAAAGAAAGAATGAATAAAAGAAAGAAAGAAAGAAAGAAAGGATACATCGAAAGAAAGAAAAGAAAAATTGAATGAAAGAAACAAAGAAACAAAGAAAGAAAGAATGAAAGAAAGGATACATAGAAACAAAGAAAGGAAAGAAAAATTGAAAGAAAGAAAGAAAGGAAAGAAAAATTGGATGAACGAAAGAAAGAAAGAATGAAAGAAAGAAAGAAAGAATGAAAGGATACATCGAAAGAAAGAAAGGAAAGAAAAATTGAATGAAAGAAAGAAAGAAAGAATGAAAGAAAGAAAGAAGAGAAAAATTGAATGAAAGAAAGAAAGAAAGAATGAAAGAAAGAAAGAATGAAAGAAAGGATACATAGAAACAAAGAAAGGAAAGAAAAATTGAATGAAAGAAAGAAAGAAAGGATACATCGAAAGAAAGAAAGGAAAGAAAAACTGAATGAAAGAAAGAAAGAATGAAAGAAAGAAAGAAAGAAAGGATACATCGAAAGAAAGAAAGGAAGGAAAAGTTGAATGAAAGAAAGAAAGAAAGAATGAAAGAAAGAAAGAAAAAAGAAAAAGGATACCTCGAAAGAAAGAAATGAAAGAAAAATTGAATGAAAGAAAGAAAGAAAGAATGAAAGAAAGAAAGAAAAGAAAAATTGAATGAAAGAAAGAAAGAAGAATGAAAGAAAGAAAGAAAGAAAGGATACATCGAAAGAAAGAAAGGAAAGAAAAACTGAATGAAAGAAAGAAAGAATGAAAGAAAGAAAGAAAGAAAGAAAGAAAGGATACATCAAAAGAAAGAAAGGAAAGAAAAGTTGAATGAAAGAAAGAAAGAAAGAATGAAAGAAAGAAAGAAAAAAAGAAAAAGGATACCTCGAAAGAAAGAAATGAAAGAAAAATTGAATGAAAGAAAGAATGAAAGAATGGAAGAAAGAGTAAACAGGACTAAAAAGAGAAAGAATGAATGAATTAAATAGTAAATCGAAAAAAGAAGAAAAAGAATCAGTTAAAATGAATGAAAGATATAATAAAAGAAAATATACACAGAACCAAAGATAGGAATGGAATAAATAAAGAATGAATGAAAGAAAGAAGGAAAGAGTCAACAGAAAAAAAAACAGTGAACGAAGGGACGAATGAAAAAACTGGCAAATAAAAGAAAGAAAAAACAAAAGAAAATGGAAAATAATGAATGCAAAATATAAAAAGAAGGAAGGAAAGAGTTATCAGAATAATAATAAAGAAGGAAGGAATGAAAGAAAAGGCAAATAAACGAAAAAACAAATCGTTTAGTTCTGTTTCTCTCATTCGTACCTAATTACCACAGGTACGCACAGCCTGATTGAAGTCCCGTCCTGGTTAAGACTATAATCTACCCCAGCAGCAAGGCCGCAGTTCAGGAGGTTTTGAGGAGCGTGGAAACACCTCTTAATTGCTGGTGTTCACAGGTCCACCCTGACCAGGGGTGGTAGCATCTGGTAAGGCAAATATTACCAGCAATACATTAAAAAAAAATATTACCAGCAATACAATTTTGAAGGAGAATTATTATCAAAAATGGATTTTTGACAAAACAAAATATTACCAGCAATAAAAAATGTTGTAGGCCTTAAATAACCCATTGAGGTTGATATACCGTAAAACAAAATAAGCCAAACCAAACCTGATTGAACTCATAACGATATGTCATAAAATGCACGATTCCTCGCTTTTACCAACACGACTATGGTTACCTAGGACAATTCTCTGTAATAAACTTTAACCATTACGCCTGAACTTGGTTCGACTACTGCTGCTGTTACTTAAGGTATTTAGTTCATAACCATGACTTTTACAATCTCTTTACCACACCTCCACACACACAAAAAAAATTAACCAAGAAAGGACTAAACTTAAGCGGGTAATTCGATGGGGCAATGATAATAAATCTGCAATAAATTTTCAAAAGTTGTTAGTTTTCGAGATGTACTAATTGTGATGCTCCATGATGAGCTGATATTTGTCCTGAGTACGACGATAAACTGCAACAGGCAGAAAAATCTCTGATTGGGGGATTGGCGGTTTGAGGAACGTGGGACCACCGCTCAATTGCTGATGCTTACAGGTTCACCCTTTCCCGGATTCCTGGATATGACGATAAGCTAACACCCGGTAGCAAGGCTTCTGATCGGGGAATTATACGATTTGAGGGGCGTGGGACCACCGCTCAATTGCTGTCGTTTACAGGTTCACGCTTTCCCGGATTCCTGGATATGACGATAAGCTATATCAAGTAGTAAGGCCTTAAATCGGGGATTGGACGAATCGAGAATTGTGAAACCCCCTCACAATTGCTGTTGTTTACAGGTTAAACTTTTCCCTGAGTTGTGGATATGACGATAAGCCTGACCCTGTAGCAGGGCTTCTGATCGGGAGATCGGAGGATTTGAGGATAGTGGCACCACCGCTCAGTTGCTGTTGTTCCAGGTTCACCCTTTCCCGGAGCCGTGGATATGACCGGCTACACCCGGCAGTAAGACCTCTCATCGGGGGATTGGAGGTTTTTTAGGGGAATGGAACCAGCTCATCCTTACTGTTGTTCCCAAAGCCGGTGTGGTAGAAACTGTTCGGTTCCAAGCTATGAGCAACTAGTGAACCTCCAAACAGAAAAATCTATGAAAGTATAAAAATACCATTTTTATAGTAAAAATACAAGCAGTAGACTTTTAAATAAAAAACAGTACAATCAATATCTTTTATATATCCTACAATTTCATTAAAAAAACCGTATTCCAAAATATAACTACCACACAGGACACACATATCACCGCAACAATTACTCTGAAAATATTTATAGAAAAATCACCAGGAAGCAAATTTACGGCGGTGGAAAATTGACTGAAACCTAGAGGCAAGATTAGGACCAATAATATTGCTGATTCATCTTTAGATTTTATCAAGAATATCTAAATATATAGCATGACCAGCGGGCCATATGCGGTAGCAATACACGAGACATGGGCGAATAAGGAGCCTATAGATATGTAAGATAGTTTCAGGAGAAAAAAAAAACAGTGAAACAACTTACTTAGCAGCAGATATAGCAAATGATTTAATATAGTCTTTCCAATTCATATCAGCCCGAGAAGGCGAAACGAGTCACTTTCCTGGAGGTTAGCATCAGCCATACTGAAGCAAAGCAGAAAAAAATCTCACAGATTGCTTTGGGGGAATTAAATTAACGAGCCGTCCTTTGCCTCAATTAACAAATGACTGTAGTTCATTTTTGAGACCATCCACCAATTTGAGCATATCGATCTCACCAGACTTACTATCAAGATAGGAGTACGTTGTTGTGTCATCAACATAGATGCCAACTTGAGGGCATGACAATTCTTATGAATATGCTTCCACTTTGTTACTTGGAAATTAAGAATTTATGTGCAGTATACATAGAGCAACTGGATCTATTACTTTGATCAGGTTTTTTTTTTACTTGGATGACGTCTAGATTTTCTTTATTCTTCTTCGATATAATTTGCCAGTTTTTGTTTTGTTTTCTCAACCTACCTGATTGAATCCACACCTGAATTTAAAAAAAAAAAAAAAGAATTATTGTCTAAACGACCTGTACTATTCGTGCTGGGTTTTGCATCACTCCGTATGATTCAAGTGTAGTATGTGATTTCAGATAGATAAACTATATTTTATCTTTCATAAAAGAATTATTAATATTTTTGCTAGGAAAATTATCGTCGCAGTAAATTGCAATAATTCGAGACGCTGGTCTTGGTATTGTATTCTTACGTATCTGGGTTTGTTTCTGTGTCTTCGTTAGTGGCAGCAGATTTAGCAAGAATCAAGAATGCTTTTGATAGCCCTCTTCTATATTCTTGTCATCTTCTCTAGTTTGTTACTCTTCCTGTTTTCGCTCTCTCGGTTATAAACCAGACTTACTATGAAGACAGGAGTACGTTGTTGTGTCATCAACATAGATGCCAACTTGAGAGCATGGCAATTCTTATGAATATGTTTCCTCATTGTTACTTAGAAATTAAGAATTTATGTGCAGTATAAATTTGGAAGTTAGGTCTTTTTATGTTGAGATTGCTAAATGTAATCGTAGATTTCCTTCTAATAGTTTACTCGCAATTCTGACCTGTGAAACCCACTCCCTACGTCTTGCTTTACAGTCAACTACGATGTTGAAAAGTTTAAATACAACGTCAATAACAATATTCTGCTTATCTGAACGTTGTTCTTTTATTATCTTTTCTTCTCAGCATGTTTTCTCATTTTCTTTCACTTTCAGTAAACCCTTGTATCCTAGTAGCATTATCGCCTTGCTTTCGGAAAAATGTTATTATTTTAAAGCCAGATAGAGATACAATAGTAAATTCTAGAATATATTTAATTCTAAGAATAAAATTCTCTCTCGAAAAATTCCTCACGTGAACAAGAGTATTCCTTTTACGTTTTATGATAGCGATGATACTTTCGTTATATCTTCCGACATTCTAACACAGGATACAAATATACGAAATCCCATGAAAACGGAAACGCCTAATGAATATAGAACCGATGACTATTTCTGGCAGAAAATAGAAACAAATTTAGAGATTTCAATACAAATAACCGGTGCCCTCAGCCAATAAATTAGAAAGCAGTTCAGAATCGGGAAAGCTGTAATGCTCGCGATGTGTACAAAAGAAAGAAAACAAACAACGTAAAGAACTGAACGGGGAAATTACCAGAACGGGCAAGTGGCAAAAATATAATAAGTGTCTTGTAAATTCAGGTGTGGATTCAATCAGGCAGGTTGAGAAAACAAAACAAAAACTGGCAAAGTATATCGAAGAAGAATAAAGAAAATCTAGATGTCCTCCAAGTAAAAAAAAAAAACATGATCAAAGTAATAGATCCAGTTGCTTTACAGATATTCCGGACGTCCTCTTAAACTGCACAACAGATGAGAAAACGTGAAAGGAAACGTCATCTCTATGAAAAACACCATTGAAACGTATTAATAATTACTAAGTCTAAACTGAAATGCTCAGTCACGCAACAGACTAATAAATTACGCCTAGACCTAAAATACCCCCGCTGTTCATCTCGAGATATCTCGACAAAATCCAAATACGGATACGCGATGTAATAGGTCCTGACCTGGAATCTAAACTCCAGTTATTTTCTCACAGACATGATGTGTCTTCTCACTGTCTTTTCTACAGATAATTTTATGGCAACTTCTCTGACGAGCTATTTTCACTGGTGCCCCGACTGCATGAATTTAAGCGTGCTACTAGACTGGCACCTCGGTCCTACCCTTTCACGGCGAAACAGTTAAATATAAGAACCTCCTCTACTCGAAGAGCTTTTCTCGCACATTCAAACACTGGAAATCTTTTCCTCTTACTTACTTCCCTGATAACTATAATCTCCAAAAGTTTAAATGTAATGTCAATCGGCATCTTCTGACGCCTTGATCTCTTGATCCCCATCCTTCTCTTTATTCTTTCCTCAAACATCTCTTACTTTCACTATCTGTAACTCCTTGGGTGCTAGTGGCCCACCCGTCTTGCTTGGGGCAAAATGCTTAAAAAAAATTATATTGACGATATTATTAAACGTTTCATTATATAAAAAAAAAAAAATTATTGTCTGAACGACCAGTACAATTCGTGCTGGGTTTTGCATCACTCCGTATGATTCAAGTGTAGTATGTGATTTCAGATAGATAAACTACATTTTATCTTTCATAAAATAATTATTAATATTTTTGCCATGAAAATCATCGTCGCAGTAAAACTGCAATAATTCGAGACGCTGGTCCTCGCATTGTATTCTCACGTATCTGAGTTTGTTTCTGTGGCTTCGTTAGTGGCAGCAGATTTAGCAAGAATCATGAATGCTTTTGATAGCCCTCTTCTATATTCTTGTCATCTTCTTCCTGTTTTCACTCTCTAGGTTATATAACGAAGTTTTTGTACCTCATGGTTTTGAATTATTCCTTGTTTTTCGATAAGATATTCCTGATAATCCTACTTCCGGTGCGGTCAGGCCGGACGCTTGGTCTGAACTTTTGTGACGAAATTAATGTATATAACATTTTCTATAAACCTAGCAACATTTCTTTGCGGGGAATTTGGTAAATTTTCGAAAACCATAAATTGTTGGTATAGTACCCGCGAATGCAACAGGGTAGGTTGGGGAATCTAAGGTCTTCAGTTATGTGCCATGCGTGATACACGCTTACGCGATCATGTATCTTTTCGATACATGACTGACGAGGCAGATTTTTTCCCGCAGTAGGTTGCCATTTCCTTTTGCGGTAAACCAGTTGCCACCCAAGGCTATAGAACCCGGTCTACCCTGCTATTTACCCATAGCTGGTGGGAAGAAAAGGATTCATACTTTTCCCAAGGGTCACTCACTCAGTTATGTGGCATGTGGGATAAACGCATAGGCTATCATGTATCTTTCGATACATGACTGACGAGGCAGATTTTTTCAAGCAGTTGGTCGCCATTTCATTCTGAGGTAGAGCAGTTGTAATTCAAGGCTACAGAACATGGTCTGTACTGCTATTTATCCATAGCTGGGGGGAGAAGAAGTGGATTCATACCTTTCACAAGGGTATTAGCACGTAAGTGAATGTAATGAATTCGAATGTAATTCGGACTCGGCCTTACCGATTTCTCAACCCGAGCGGCTAAATCTTAATTAATTTTATTTCGTTTATTTCAGGTTCGATCCTTTTTTGGGGTCTTATACAAAGTCATTTTATTGCTTTTAATTATTAGTTTCATTACCAGCCCTTATTCCACTGTTTAATCTTACTTATTTTCTACTTCAAATCATCATTAAGCATTCTCATACAGTAGAATTTGAACCAGGATTGCCACTCTGTGATAATGGCTTATGAAGGCAAAACCGAAATTCTCAGCAGCAAGACATCTGATAAGTAGATTGTAGATTTTGAGATGAGTGGAACCACCTCTTAACATCTGTTGTTCCCAGGTTCACCGAAATCCGGGTTGGTAGCACCTGTTAGGGGGTGCGAGCAACGGGAAAATAGTGAATACTCAAAGCAAAATTCAACAGTACACTTTTATAGTAAAATGACAGTACAACGCTAAAAAAAAAGTATAAAAAAACACATTTTTATAGTATAATTACCAGGTATACATTTTTGTATTGAAAGTTCCAGCAATACATGAAAAAAAATATATCAACAATACATTTTACGATCTACAAGCTATAAATCTAAAAAAAAAAAAAAAACCCTGAATGTATAAATTGATGGACAAAATGTCGGTTGTTGAAAGCATAAAATTACTTAGAAAATATTGAGATTTCGGCATGAAATAATCAGGCGACATCCTCAGGCAAGGAAATATTTACACATATACACACATTATTTTCATTTTAGGAGATGTATCATTTAATATTCTTCATTTTAAGTACATATATAAACATACACTAAACAATTACCATTCAAGAGAATATAAAACGCCACAGAAGATTTAATATTTTGTATAACAAATAATTAAATCCTTATATGTTTTTAATCTTTCAATCTTTTATTTAATTTTGGGAATTTTTTCACATTAATATAAATATATAATTATATCCATTAATTTTGAATTAATAGTATTTTATTAATATAAGATTATTGAAAATAATTTTCTATTCTTATTTTACTGATTAAATCAGGTCAGTTTCCATGCGTATGTCTCCTCACACCATTACCATGTCTAGACGTAGCCCCTTCCTATATACTATTCTTTGCCAGCACCTCCTCTCTATTACTTGTCTTCTCACTATTCTGCTACACTTTCTTTTTTTTACTTTTTTTCCGTTTTTCTTTCCTTTATATATTCCGGGCTTTTAAAATTAGTTTCATTTTCATTTTTCTTCTTAACCTGAAGGATTTGAAAATCTAATTTAATTTTAATTTACAAGGTAAATTTTAATTTACATCGATATTATGGAGTAATCAGAATTGCTAATGTTCATCATATATATATATATATATATATATATATATATATATATATATATATATATATATATATATATATATATATATATGTATATGAAATGCTTAACACACACACACACACACACATATGTATTAGGATTATATATATGTATATAAACAATCGGAATTAGGATTATATATATATATATATATATATATATATATATATATAAACAATCGGAATTAGGATTATATATATATATATATATATATATATATATATATATAAACAATCGGAATTAGAATTATATATATATATATATATATATATATAAACAATCGGAACTAGGATTATATATATATATATATAATCCTAGTTCCGATTGTTTATATATATATATATATATATATATATATATATATATATATATATATATATATATATATATATATGTATATATATATAATCCTAATTCCGATTGTTTATATATATATATATATATATATATATATATATATATAATCCTAGTTCCGATTGTTTATATATATATATATATATATATATAAACAATCGGAATTAGGATTATATATATATATATATATATATATATATATATATATATATATATATATATATGTGTGTGTGTGTGTGTGTGTGTGTGTGTGTGTTTTAAGCATTTCACCCCAAGCAAGGCAGGATGCCACTAGAACGCAAGGGGTTACAGAGAGTGGGAACGAGAGTTGTGATAGAGAAAAGGATGAAGAGAAGGACGGGAAATAGTTCAAGGCAATTGGAGATGTCGATTGACATTACATTTGATTATTTGGAGATTATAGCTTTCGAGGGACACAAGTAAAAGAAAGGGAAATCCACAGACGAGAGGTGCGAGATATGAAGCTATCGGAGTAGAAGAGACTGGTGACATTTAATAGTTTCGACAGTGAAAATCTGGGATCGAGATACCAGCCTAGTTCCACGTTTAAATCCATGCAGTCTGGGAACGAGTGAAAGTAGCTCGTTGGAACAGTTACCGTGAAAGTATTTGTAGGAAAGAGAGAGACACAGTCTTTATATCATTCTTAGAATATGACCAACAAGGAACAATTGATGAATATCTTTTTGATTTTTTTCTAGTATTCTTTGTACATTTTAAATATGACCCGAGAAAAGAAACTAAAAATAATTAACAACAAACTCATTTAACATTCGGGTTTAATTTTATAAAATTTCCTCCCTTTAAGACAAATACCTTCCGCTATGCCTTGAACCCTGTCACGTGCCTTTCGTCTGACTGAAACATTGAAAATGATTAATTGTGTAAAGTCATTTTTTTTTTTAGCTTTCACATTTAAATTTCGATTTCTGATACGAACTGGGGTTGATAAGACAGTCGACCGATATCTTCATCTTCTGAAATAAGCTAGCCCCCATATAAGGTGATATGTACATATATATATATAGTCAAACCTAATGAGCCAGACAAACCTACCAAGGTTTCACTTAGGCAGATCATCAGGGTCAGCTGACCCTGACGATCTGCCTAAGTGAAACCTTCGTAGGTCTGTCTGGCTCATTAGGTTTGACTACGTTTGCTCTACGTTTGTATCTAGCTCTTTAGTTAGTTGTTTACTCGTATCGGGTTTTTTCTTTGGGCCTTGAACCTGTATCTGTGCGATTATTTTCGACAGACTTTCATGTTCCTGGCTCTTTCTTTTTTAAAACCTTTTTTTCCCTTCGTGATTGATTTGGGTATTGTTAAATCATGAATTCGAAGGTTTTTCGACACGAGTATTTATATATATATATATATATATATATATATATATATATATATATATATATATATATATATATATATATATATATATATGCACGTCTACATAGGAACGTTCTGTCTATTCGGGCATACGGGCATAATGTAAATATGGTTATCTGTAGTTCGAGGGTAATCAGTTCTGCCTGACAAAGCGATCTTGGTAGAAACCTTTGAAGGATGGTCAGTGTTTTGGATATTTTATATATTGACTTGACCCACATTTTTGTTTAATGGAAATTATAGAAATCACTCTTTTAATTTGGCCGTTTTTTTAAACACAGTTTCACAGTTTCAACTAAATATATATTTTGTACGCAATTGTATGCCTTCAGCTACTGATAAAATGTACTTTTGCTAAGTTTGCTGTATAATGCATTTTTCCTAATTCTATATAACTATATAAATGTATTTTACTTTAAAATATATGTTGTTAATTTTACTAGAAATAGGTAATTTGATAATTTTACTCTAAAAGTGTATTGTTGATAATTTTACTATGAATATATATTGTTGATAATTTTAATATGAATATATATTGTTGATAATTTTACTATGAATATATATTGTTGATAATTTTACTATGAATATATATTGTTGATAATTTTAATATAAATATGTATTGTTGGTAATTCTTTTTATATAAAAATGTATTCCTATACATTTATAGTGCTTTTTTTGTTTTTTTGTTTTCCGGGGAGGGTTCAGTATTTGATAGATGTAACCTTAAGTTCTATGCTAACAGTTTCTTATTCGGACTTCTCGCTTGTAAGTCACTTCCGGCTCCATGATTTCCAGCCAAATTTGACCATCAAAAATGTAAATGAACTGTCAGCCGTTATCTACTGTCATCCTAATCATACTTCTAGTGTTTTCTCTCCTTAATAATGTTTCTGTTTTCTATTTCTTACACAACCAGTACCCTTTTGTGTTTTAGTGTCCTTACTGTTGGTCGACTTATATACATAAGCGGCCCAACATCTGTAATGCCTTAAGGGGCTTTGATTGTGGGGCAGTTCCTGATAAGATGGCAGCAATAAAACACGTATATTAATACACACGACTCTTGGAGTTATTTCTGCTTAACACTTACTACCTTGTTTGGGTGGGGATTCGATTAAAAAACATAAAAAAGAGAGGGGACAGCTGTACAGATATATACGAATGTAAGTGTATAGATATATCCAAACAAGATGGCCGATATATCCAAAGAAAATAAACTTAACATTACGATACAGAATCAAATGGCTTTAAGGACGTATATAAGCAGATAGATAAATAAATTTTCCCCTGTCACGGATCCTCAGCAAACAAGTAGAAATAAAGAAATTACTGTGTTTAACTTACATACACATTGTGTTTAAGCAACAGGTTGGTTATGAGATACGTGTCCGTCATTGTTCAAGAGGCTTATCCGAGCAATGGCCAATATCCGCCCGTTTTGACTGAGACAGGATATTAGCAGCTAATCAGTGGAGTCACCCAATCCCTGATAATAAACGCTATCATGTGACTCCAACCCCAATAACACCCTCTCATCAATTCACTCTCTTTAAACGTCAAAGGAACCTTCCTAACTGGGATCTTAATTAAGTTATACACTCTTTCCACGGCATTGTACGTAAACCAAGCGTATCATGTGCTACTGTGAAAGCGTGGACAAGCTTAAGCGACCATCAAAACTAGGCAAGTCACCCCTTACCAAGATTCATATGGGTCCCTCATTCAATCATATCTTTTGTAATAAATATACGATGCGAAATAGGCTATGATATCTTAAAGTAAAATATTTCGCTCTTCGTCTAGATATTTAACAACCCTCCCACGTGGGTCGCATGTGGCACAAGGCCGGCTTAATGTGGGTTCTCCGAGCCCGTAGGCTAGGCCAAAAATATGCCCATTTAGAACCCGTATAAACGGGTTCAGGGACTGTCTACCTCCCCGGACGAAACTTTGCCTTTCGGCAAAGCCTCGTCCGGGTTCCTCTCTGCCAAAGCAGAGAGTTCGACAGAAGTCGCACACAGTCAGAGACTGCTCACGACTCGATTCCGTCTCGACTCGTTTTCGTCTCTTTCGCTCTTCGTCTAAAGGTTATTTGGTAAAGGTCATTTTTAATACAAAGGTTCACCCAAAGCTTGAGAATGAATCAATGCTGTCATACACTGACTGGAGCCATCCGGTGTTCATCTTAGGGTCCTCAACAAAAGCCAGAGACGAATATGCAATGTGGTTGGCCCTCTGGCGATATATTTTCGCTAGTTCTTAAACTGCATGAATTTAAACGTGCCACTAGGTTCGCATCTCACTCCCACCCATTCACTGTCGAAACGGTTAAATGTAGCCGACTCTTCTACTCCAATAGCTTCATGCACTTCCCGGCTGTGGAACTCCCTTCCTCTTACTTGCTTCCCTGGTAGCTATAATCTCCAAACTATTCAAATGCAATGTCAATCGACATCTCAAAATGCCTTGATCTATTCACCGTCCTTCTCTTCATCCTCTCCTCAATCACGCCTCTTTACTCTCGCTCCCAATCTCTGTAACCCCTTGTGTTCTAGTGTCACTCCTGCCTTGCTTGGGGTGAAAAGTTTTTAAAAATTATCACGTTGAAACAACGGTGTCCATACGCTCAATAAAGTCAAGCAACGTCGAAACTGGTCAGTACCTAGATGGGAATACCAGGTGCTGTAAGCTTGGATGTGCGGGTGGCACGGCTTATATTCTATGATTGTAATTCTTCAGTTGTTTGTATGTAATGTACTATCACCTGAAGAAGTACAATCATAGAATTGAAACATGAAAACTTTTCTGTCGCGATTTCTAAATGCTTTTATTATAATCTCTTATAATAATAATAATAATAATAATAATAATAATAATAATAATAATAATAATAATAATAATACAAGGTAACCAAAAAAGTTATGTCCGTTTTTTAAGGAAAAAAGAAAACGCTTCACAGTATGTGTAACTTATATTTAGTCCTCGAAATCATCCCCATCGGCATCTAGCACCTTCTGCCAACGTGTCTCCAGCTGGCTACTTCTGGCGCAATGCCTGTTGCACACGTTTCAATTGCTGCGAGTATAGGTCTCCAGTGACCGTTTGTCCCGTTGGTACCAGTTCATAATGAACCACTTGACGACCTGTCCACGAGACACAAAGCATAATCTTGCGTGGGTGCATAGGCGGTCTTGCGGTGTGAGGGACAGCATCCTGAGGAGACAACCAATGTCTTGAACGCTTGGGAGTTTCGTACAGAACCCACTTTTCATCACTGGTAAGCACTCGATTGAATAAGGATGTGGTACGGTGGCGAGAAAGCAGCGATACACAGACTGCTACTCGTTGTCTCTTGTGGACTCCAACAGCATTTGCGGAACCCATTTGTCGGAACCCACTTGTAGGTACGTCTTACCTAGGCGGTGCAGGTGAAGTCTAACTATTTCGTCGGAAACGTTGAACTGTCTTGCAAGTTCACCACACGTTAGACTACTGTTCTCTTCAATGGCCGCCTTCAGGACTCCGTCATTCAAGACCTGTGGTCGTCCACTGCGAGGCTCATCATGGAGAGACAAATCTCCCGACTTGAATTTTCGAAACCAACGCCTTGCAGTACGTTCATCCACAGCACTATCCCCAAACGCTTGACATATGCGGCGACTTGATGCAGCTTCTGATAAGCCCACTTTGAAGTCGTAAAGCAAACAGCCCCGAACGAGATCTCTAGACATTCCATCCTCCTCACAGCCGTCCGGCTTATAACTGATGGCCGGGCACGGTGCGCGTGTTTTTTTTTATAACGTCTGATGTTCCTACTTCCGGCTGTCCGAATTTGAAAACAATTGCTACACGCATTTCGTATATATTTCACCTTCATTCAATGACTAATCAAAAAACGGACAGAACTTTTTTGGTTACCTTGTAATATATATATATATATATATATATATATATATATATATATATATATATATATATATATTAATAGGTATATGTGTATGTGTGTGTGTGTGTGTAATATTTTTTGTGGTCAAAACGAATCTTTGCCTAATATAGGAAAAGTAATAATTATCTTCATTACGTTTCAATTTCTCCCTTAGGACTTCCTTTCTAACCTTGACACTCAAGAACAACGCTTTTCCATCTATTGATCGTAATTTCTACATCACCTTGGAGTTCAACGCCTACATTATTTTCGTTCTCCTTACAGTCTTTCCTAGGGACTTTTCTTTCCCCATTTTCTACTTCTCGCGTTCAGTCAGACACAAATGTTTGTTTTTTTTATTATTATTTTCGCCAGAACCTCAGTCTCATCGGGACTGGCGCCAAACCGTATACAACAAACTGCAAAAATCCATCCAGATATTCATTCTGCCTGTTTATTTAAATCTCCCTTCATTGCCTTATTCATTCCTTATTACGATAATCATTATTAATAATGTCCTTCAATACACATAATGTTAATCAGTACAACTCGGAGTGCGAATGTTGTATGGAGAGAGAAAGTGGTCTTTTCAATTAGCGGCCATTGTTTCAGATGAATCAACCGTGTACATCATTCATTTAACACATCTGCCGGGCACATTCTCTGAATACTGACGAATTATTATATGGATGTAGCACTGTTTAACAGTCAGTCTGTTCATATCTATCTATCTATCTATCTATCTATCTATCTATCTATCTATCTATATCTATCTATATATATATATATATATATATATATATATATATATATATATATATATATATATATATATGTGTGTGTGTGTGTGTGTGTGGTGTTTGTATATGTGGGTGTGATAGATTGCTCTATATCTGTGTATTTTTATCTATCTATCTATCTTTTTATTTATCTTAGTTCATATCTATCTATCTATACATAGGTGTGTGTGTGTTAGTCTGTTTATAACCAGTTATCTGTTTATTTCACCTATCAGTCTCAGGCTGTCCGTATATATCTATCTCAGTCTGTATATTTCTATCTATCTATCTATCTATCTATCTATCTATCTATCTATCTATCTATCTATATATATATATATATATATATATATATATATATATAGCGTTTGTGTATGTATATCTGTATTAGTCTGCTCGTATCTAGGTATTTTTATCTATCTATCTATATATGTATGTATGTGTGTGTGTGTGTGTGTGTGAGTAGATAACGTATTTGTATATGTATGTTTGCGTGTGTTACCCTACTTTAATCTAGGGATTTTTATGTATCTATCTATCTATCTCGGTCTGTTCATATCTATGTATCTATCTATCTATCTATCTCAGTCTGTTCATATCTATCTATCTATCTCTATCTTTCTATCTATCTATCTAACTTAGTGTGTTCATATCTATCTATCTATCTATCTATCTATATTAGTGTGTTCATATCTATCTATCTATCTATCTCAGTCTGTTCATATCTATCAATCTATCTATCTATCTATCGATCTATCTTAGTGTGTTCATATCTATCTATCTATCTATCTATCTATCTATCTATCTATCTATCTATCTATCTATCTCAGTCGGTTCATATCTATCTATCTATCTCAGTCGGTTCATATCTATCTATCTATCTATCTCAGTTTGTTCATATCAATCTCTCTATTGTGATATTCCTTTTTACATTCTATTTTTCTCCATCTATCTATTTATGTAGTATTCTTGTTCACATTCCTTTTACCGATACTTATCATGCACGCACGCGCACACCACACACATACATCTATACACACACATACACACACACACATACACACACACATACACACACACACATATATATATATGTATATATATATATATGTATATATATATATATATATATATATATATATATATATATATATATATATATATATCTGCTGTATTCTGTCTGATATTTTTCTATTTCTCTTCATCTCTGTCCGTATTTCTTGTGCTATTTAGCAGACAAAGCCTGAAATGCAAACTCAGAATATCTTTCGGTTTATCTGAGAACGATTTGCCCCCCCCCCCGACACCTTACATCAGAATCTCATTCTGTTTTTCCTCCTCCTTCTCTACACCTTGGCATATCTCCCTGCCTGCAAGCCCCAGACCATTTATATCTATATCAGTCAATATCCGATTCAGCATAAGCTTTTCTTATCTATCCATCTCTATCGATCCCGTTCATTCTATACCAGTCTTTCTACCGGTCTGCGTAATGCGTATCGAGAACGATGTCTGTGTAGACCAGTTGTTCAATATAATAGCTCAAGAATTATATTTAATCATGTGTCCAGACTGTATCGAATTCGAAATTATTTGAAAGTTATTACAAATTCCAATATCGAAATTCAGAATACGTATTTTGATATCTAGCTGCCCAGATAGAACCCCAACCCCCATATATAAGTGGGACTTTTCTTCTCTTTTAGATAGAAAGAAAAAGCGTTTTATTATTTGTTTTGATATTACACATCGGGTACTAACATTGTCTTACAATGTATGAATGATTTTATAAAAAATATATAGCTTGATACAGGACTAGAATTAATTTGCATGTTTTCAATTATATCGCCTTGTCTCATTGTAAATCAAGTCATATTAAATTTACATTCGAAAGAGACCTCCAATCAGTTATTAACTAGGATAAGAAATGGCTTATAAACCAGCAATGAAAGTGATTTCTAAGCACATCTTAGATGTGGCACAAGGTCGAAAGTACAGGGCACCCAGTGAGGATCGAACTCAATATTCAGTCGTAACTGATCTAGCAAAACAAGCTTTCTAACCACTACACCACGTGAAGTTGCCCAGTTGATTTTCTAAGCGTAGCTTAGATGACGCACAAGGCCGAAAGTACGGGGCACCCAGTAAGAATCGAACTTACTACTCAGTCGTAATTGATCTAGCAAGACAAGCTTTCTAACCATTACACCACGTCGAGGTGCCCAGCTGTTTTTCTAAGCGTATCACGGGGCACCCAGTGACGATCGAAATCACTATTCAGTCGTAACTGTTTTAGCGAGACAACCTTGCTAACCATTACACCACGCCGAGGTACCCAAATCTGCAGCGAAAGACCGATAAGAGTTTCCCCTTTCGTTCTATTTAGTGTTTACACCAATCCAAATAGAGAGCGAGCAATTAAATCTGAATCGGCGGAAGCAAATTTAATCGACCAAAATCTGAAGCTTTGACAGGATAAACCTATTAATTGTCAATTCTCTGATCCTGCCAACCAAGCCTATACCTCTGTGATTACCTTGTGCAGGATTAAACACTGAAACGTAAAGTTATATTCTCCCCAAACTGTACCAATTCCTGCTAACTAAAAATTATGAAAGAAACATACTGATAAATTCTGTTGACCAAACATTCAGATTCAGTCGTTCTCTCACAGACGTGCCATCGCCTCCCTATGTGTTTTTTTTACAAATACTTTCTCGGTAACTGCTCTGATGAACTACTTTCGCAGTTCTGAGACTTCATGAATCTAAGAGGTTCTACTCGACTGGCATCTCGCTCTCACCCTTTCACTGTCGAAACTGTTAAATGTAGCCGTCTCTTCTACTCCAATAGCTTCATATCTCGCAATCCCCGCCTGTGGAACTCCGTCCCCATTTCTTGTTTTCCTGATAGCTATAATCTCCAACTATTCAAATGTAACATCAATCGACGTCTCCAGATGCCCTGATCTATCCCCCTATCCTTCTCTTTATCCTTTCCTCTATCACTCCTCTTTTCTCTCGCTCCAACTCTCTGTAACCCCTTGTGTCCTAGTGGCTTCCCGCCTTGCTTGGGGTGAAACGCTTTAAAAAAAAAGTATTAGCTTCCACTGAATATAAAACTCGGCAATATTTCCTGGGTTTAAATAACTTGCAATGGGTTGATAAGCCGTAAAAAATGATTCAGTGAATAAAGGTTAGTGTTGATATTGTCTTGATGAATTATTTGTGAGACATTAATGAAAGAGGCGTGATCGGAAGTGAATATTGGGTCCGTTATATGCACTTAGGCGCAAATAACCTTGGAAAAGGTATGATTATGCTTATACTCCCCAAGCTGTGGGTTAATTAGTATAGCTTATATCATTAAACCATTTTTATCTCCAAAAACATACTAAAATCTAAAAATATATGCTGGCTTTAAATAACATGAAAAGGGTTGATAAGCCGTAAAAAAACGAATCAATAAAAATGTGAGTGCCAAAATAAACCTTTGGTAAACAATGTTTGTGCAGGACAATTTCAAGCTCACCGGACTGCATCGACTCGAGATTGCATCAATAGCAAAATTTGTCAAAATATGTTATATCATCGCGTTTCGATATCCGTTGCCGGCTTTGTTATATTTTAGTTCAGTTTGGCAATTCCCAGAACATTGGTTCTACAGAAGGATGCTGAGCATAGCATTGACCGAACATAATAGCAACAACAACGAGGTTTTTGAAAAGACGAAAACAAAAAGGAAACTCATACTTAACATTAGGAAGTGGCATCTGAAATTTCCCGGGCACGTAATGAGAACAGAGGGCTTGGAAATCCTAATACTCACGGGATGGATTGATGGAAATCGGGACAGTGGAGAGCAGCTCATAACATAGTTGATGGGTTTGAGCAAACCAATGGCAGAATAGGCTTTGGGAGAAACTGCAAAAAGACAAAACCTATTAAGAGTTACAAGGGAGAGTAAGATGTGGAGGGTCGTTACCGCCTGAGTCCTGAAGAGACACGGTACATAGAAGAGGAATGAAGCATTCTGTCTGCGAATACACCTCGCTAAAAGGACGCATTAGATCAAGCTATATAAAAAAAGGTCTCCAAATTTCAATATTTGAATATCAGATATCCATTATAATAGCGGTATCGATCTCCGATAATATCAGTCACCATACCATGGAAAGAACAACAGATATAGATGTGCCTATGGTGTTTGACGGAGATTAGTGCTATGGAAAATTAAAGTTAATCTTGTCAAGCTATGACTTTTGGCAAGTCAGTGTATATAACAATGCCAGTGATAATTCCGTAAATGTTTAGCGTCTTCTAAATAACAATGGTTAATAATTTCGAGTTTAAATACTTATCGTATTTGCTCCAAGAACTTTTGCAGTTCTGCTGGAGGAATTCATTTTATTTTTTTGTTTATATGTTCCCATTTTACAATTCCGTTTGCTATTCTGCTATTTATATCGTGTCTCGTAAAGAAATTTGTCAAAGATTTAATCGCTCTCCGAATTTTTCTTCATAGTCTTTATTTGTACATCAAATTCTGAGTTTGTATATATATATATATGTATGGAACTGAAAATTCTCAGCCAGACCAAATTGCCGAATCAGTATTCTGATGTTTGCTCAT
This sequence comes from Acanthosepion esculentum, assembly GCA_964036315.1. Lineage (NCBI taxonomy): Eukaryota > Metazoa > Mollusca > Cephalopoda > Sepiida > Sepiidae > Acanthosepion > Acanthosepion esculentum. The sequence continues at coordinate 71,433,715 of OZ038505.1, forward strand.
AAAATATATTTAGTAACCATTATCTATAGTGATTTCCCAAGCGTAGGTTAGATGTGGCACAAGGCCGAAAGTAATGTGCACCCAGTGAGGATTGAACTCACAACTCAGTTGTAATTGTTCTAGCGAGACACGCGTGCTAACCATTAAACCACTACGAGGTTTCCAGTAACCATTATCTATATGTGCTTGTGTATTGTATGACTCGAATAGTTCTCTGAGCTCTTTCCTTTTTCTTTTCTCTTTTTCATTGTTTCCTTTATCTTCCGTTCTTCTTCTACTTCTTCTTCTTCTTCTTCTTCTTCTTCTTCTTCTTCTTCATCTGCTCATTTTTCCCATTTTCTCGCCTATGTTCCTCATTACAACTCTTTCTTTATTTCTTTCTTTCTTTCTTTGTAGTTCTCTTACGTTCCCCTCACTTTTTTCATACTGCTCACTTTTACTCTTTCGTCCGTTTTCTTACTTTTTTTTTTCTTTGTCGTTCTCTAATTCTCGTCTTCCCTTTCTCACCTGATCACCTTCTTTCTTTTCTTTTTTATTCCACCTGTACAATTTCTTTCTTTCTTTTTTTCTTTCTTTCTTTTCCATTTTCCTTCTCCGTTTTCCCGTGTTGACTTTCTCTTTTCTTTCTCTATTTCTTCCTCTTTATTTCTTCCTTTGTCCTTCTATTTTTCTTTTATCATTCTTCTCTCGTTTTTATTCCAACTTTCTTTGTTTCTTAATTTACACCACAATCTTATCGATATTTTTCTCTCTCTCTCTCTCTCTCTTTCTCTCTTTCGGCCAAAATCGTAGCCCGACGAACACAGAATCGTTTGTAGTTGTTTTATTTTCGCTTCCGAACTT
>OZ038505.1:71439557-71442057 GCA_964036315.1 Acanthosepion esculentum
TTTTATATTTTTAATTTCGCGCATGCGCAATGTTTGTTTTTTATTTTATTTTGTCGCCTGCAGTATATAGTAAGATCAGTTAGGTACCGTCTGTGAAAAACAAAAAAACAAAAAAAACACAGTATCACAATTCGTTCCGCCAGAAATGCAGTACTGTTGGTACTCGCACTGGAAGCTCCAATACGAACATTTCAGAGTGTTCGTTGTCAATCTGAGAATAATGCAGAAGATTTGGAAAAAGCTGGATGAGTCTAATAGTGATTACGAAGGTAGGGCTGTTTGGAAAACACACTCTGATCGTTCTGATAATACAAGAACATCCGAATTTGTTGGTGAAGGCCTCAGACTCATCACGGAGGCCAACATCAAGTGCCTTGAGTAGGTAGTGCTGCTCGGAGTCAAATGGATGGTTGCCCGAAGACCACATACCTGGTAAGAGGACTCTGCAGCATGTCACATAAGCAGGAGATCGTAGCCAGATTATTTTCTGCGCACACACCGCCCCTTACATCAGCAACCCCCTTGATTATTATGTATGGGGTGCAATTGAGAGAGAGAGAGCAACAAATCTCGTTGTAACACAAAAAATGAACTGACAAAAAGGCTTATGGCAGCATTCACCAATTTGGACGCCGTCCGGAAGAGATGCAAGAGATTCTGATGTCGACTGGAGGCCGTGAATGAATTCAAGGGCGATTTTATTGAATAAATTTACTAGAGCATTTCAAGATATTTTTGTGTTATTTTGGAAAATATATCTGTTAAAATTAGATGTCAGTTTTACTTCCATTTTTGTGACAATTTATCCATCGCGCCCTATATAAAAATCAGGAGTGTGCTTGATACATTTTGTGTCTAAGTTATTTAATAATAATTAACAAAAAGAAGCACAGTTGTAAAATGCTGTAATGTTTAGCAAGGTTAATGTAATATTATGTTCGTAAAAACTAATAATGAGATTACATTAGTTAATATTGGGTTAGAGTAAGTGGCACCGGGGCTATCTATGAACGATTTTTGGATTGAGTGCTTATTATTTTTTCCCGCCATTCTGTTTACCTATTGTTCACATCCTAAATGCATTTGGATTGATCACCACTTTACATGTCAGAGGATGTCAAGGACATCATTTGAGGCGCAAATCTATACCAGGTTGCTAAGTGTCGCCTTCAATATAAAAAAAAAATCTGGTAGACTTTGTATAAAACAGGAAGGTACGGTTCACACTAAACTAACCGCAGATCAACTTCTGCTAGTGCAAAAGTTCCTCAGCCTATTATAATTGTACTTGCTCCAACTTTCCTTAGTTTTCACGACCTTTACGATCACCTGAAGAACGCCGGAGCGTACAACCGCCGAAAATTTGTGAATATGGCAACGAAGATGAAGATAACAATCTGAATAATGGAAATAATGTAAGTAATTATAATACCTCATCTCCGAGATATAGACAGATAAGGCTATTCTGGTTGACTATAATTAGCGTGTACTGAGATCAACCCTCACTGTGTATCATTTACCAAATACCGTATTCGAATTTTGACTGAACTCTTTCCATCCTCATTTCGTGCACAAATCCTTAACAAAGATATGAATCCATATTTTCTACACCAGAATGCTCTCTGGGGTAAATATGAAGGCAGATTAGCCCGCCGATCCGTGGTTTGCAACTGGTCCACGTATATATGACTGGCTGCGTGATATAAAACCTTGGATATACTATAGAATAGACTGCTATGTCATGGGTCCTCTATAGTCTTGACTGAGATTGCATAGAAATAATTGGAAAACCACAATATCTCCAAGAATTAAAAGTATACTTAGCAAAGGTCACAAACATGGTATATTTCTTCGGCTAGCAGGGAACAAATTTAGTTACCAATACCTTCCTCAAACTTTACTAACTTTAATAAATGTATCCCTTGTCCCATCCCATCCGTCCGTGTGCAGTTGCAAATAGTCAATCAGTTTTAAGGTCAGCAGTGTTTTTATTTCCTAGTACCTCTCCAGGGTACGGTAGAAAACACTATAATTCGACCAACACATATTCTCGGTCACCTACTGAACGAGAATGTAGAAATGTAGTTTGCAACAATGACTCCGTCTGTTTTTCTAAATTTTGGAAGAAAAATAAGAAAATTTGGCAACATACAGAAAACTGGCTACATACCGAAAATCCTCCCGTTCAATCTGGTTTTCTAAGCGTAGCGTTGAAGTAGCACAAAGCCGAAAGTATGGGGCATTCACTGAAGATCTAACTCACTATTCAGTCGTAAATGACCGAACTGAATAAACATGATAACCATTACAGCACGTCGAAGTACCCAAATTTACTAAACCGTAAGGCCGAAAGTATGGGGTACCCAGTGAGGATCGAACGCATTACTCAATCGTAATTAATATATCGAGACAAGCCTTCTAATAATTACATCGCGGTGAAGTGCCCAAATGATTTTCTAAGCGAAACTTAGATGTAAGACAAGACCGTAAGTGTGTAGAG
>OZ038505.1:71444557-71472057 GCA_964036315.1 Acanthosepion esculentum
CACAGAGCCCACCTGTGTTTTATACTGCAACTATACTGAGCAGACCTTAGTTACAGTTTCTGGGAAAGAGGGGTTGTCTACCGTAATCAACAATCTGAACAAAGCCATCACGCTCAAGCCCTCGACCACGATGACTTTTGATTTTGTGCTAGCGCAGCTATCGACACTCCCCAAGGGTTCCGTCTACACAATTTCACTCACAAGGCTTGGTATATTCTTGGTATAGTAATCAAGCACGATGGGATCGACCCCGATAACACCAGGAAGTCTCCTTCCTGACAAATCGACCATGGTGATATATATATATATATATATATATATATATATATATATATATATATATATATATATATATATATATATTGTTAGGATAAATTGTTATGGATTTATAGACATTTTTAAACATTTTCTTTATAACTACTTGTTTCAAATACAATACTTTCAATTGCCTTTGTGAAGCCCATCAGAGGACGAAAGTCTTATTTTTGTATTTAGTCATATATGTTGCTTGTGAATATAATGAAAGCATAAATTTTCAGCAAGAAATTCAAATTGTACATGAGAAATATATTGAGAGGAAAAATAGTTCATTTTAATAAGTAATTACATACCTAATTTTTCAACTTCAAGGAATAGTATTTCATAATAATAATGTTTTGAGAAATGAAGAATGATGGCAACACTCACACAAACAGGAACCCACACATGCCATTTTGCCTGCCGGGCATTTTCTTGTAGATGTCGAAATTTAAAATGTTAAATTTTACAGGAAAAATAAATATCTGAGTAATTGTTTCGTCAGGTTGAAATCCATTAGTTTGCGAGATGGAATTTTTTTTTCCCTGAGTTACAACAAAGATGTCGGAATTGACTAGTTCTTATTTTCTAGAAGATGAACAAATTGTTTAAAAAATATATAGCGAATTTTAAATTGCAGAGATAAGAATTGGATTTATTGTTTAGTTGAAAAGGTTAATATTCTTAAATAACTAGGAATTAAAAAAAATAGTTTTAGTTGATTAAGTGCCTTGCCGTGTTGAAGAGATACTTGCACGCTTCTAAAATCCGGGGAATTTTGAAGAGAGAATTTATCTCCTCGCTAGTACATCGGAAGCAGAGAGGTCAAATGGCAGGAACTAGACAAAACCTTAATCGCCGGAAAAAAGCAGACCCCAGTAGAAAAAACATCCCGAAGCAGGAACCAGTCCTGTAGTTGAATAGAATTAAAAGACACACATTTGATTTCTAAGTACTGATCAATGTCGGCTGCGAATCGACACATTCAATTTGAAAGGCAAGAAGAAGAAATTTCCTGCTTTGTATCCTGTAGAGCCAGCACCAAACTATGGTCCTTACGCCCTACAGAAGAATTGTCATTTAGATGATAGCACTTTTCTTAGTGTATGTGATACGCCTCGAAGAGCTCTCTTCTGGGCAACTTTTATGTTGATGTTACTCTTAGTAAAATTGCCCATTCATTTTCTCGCGAGACTCAGAGCTCCGATTACTATTGGTGCAATCTCAGTCTACATTCCCCACATCTCCAGGTTTTTGTATTACGAGAATTTCTCGATAATTTTCATGAATGTGTTTCTCTCAGATAGTACTGCTATATCAATAAGCATAAAGTCTCTGGATTTCTTCTTCTTCTTCTTCTTCTTCTTCTTATTTCCTCCTTTTATTTCTGTTGCACACGCAACCCCTTCAATAAGTATATCGGAATCTTTTCGAATAAATGCAAGGGCTCCAGCTACAACAGGAATGATTGATGCCCTCATGTGCCACATTGGTGAGATTTCCACTTCAAGGTCCTTGTATTTTGATAGTTTTTTGAATGTCTTGAAAGATACATTATCATCTGTAAAGACTGTCAGTGCCCGTAAGAAAGCAGATTTTGTCTTTGCTATCTCTAATCATAATGTCAAGTGAATTAGCTTTGATTATTCTGTCTGTGTCCCATAACATTGTTAAAGGTCCTATCTCTGTAACCGAGTTTGGGTGACGTTCCCAACAATTTCTTGAAGTTTCCTTCCCGTAAAAGTGGCATATTTTCCAGTGTAGATATAAGCCCACTCTATCATGTCAAGATTTATATTCTGTTGGTGCTAACACTGGAACCCGATAGCAAATTGTTTATTGGTCCTGGATATATTTACAGAATACGCATTTGGGGCCAACACAGTTTTTCAGTATTCGTCCTTGGAGACTTCTAGTTAGCAAGAATTAGTCCTGAATAAAACCGTCAATTTCAGGTTATTATTAGTATTATTATTATTATTATTATTTCTCCTAGTACTTCTTCGTCTTATTGCTATGATTCTTTTTTCTTTTTTATCATTATTATTATTATTATTATTATTATTATATATTAGGCTTGTCCATCATTTCTTTAGTTCGCACAGCCGTTACGCCCTGCCAATATCTCATAATTAATGGACAGTTCCTTTCGGATTACGTGGATAGACAAAAAAACATATCAGAGACGCTACGGGGTTACAAATGGAAAAAGAAAGATCAAAGTGTTCAGCGTGTCCTGCTAGCAACGCATCAATAATAGTCTATGCCGTTTTGATCTCGCTAGAAGACAAAAGATGAATCAAACACGCTACTTGGATTCAGTCAGAAAATGAAAGAAAGAAACTCCCCATCGTATGTGCGTGTAGGCGCCAAGTTGTATGCCATTGCATTTTGTGCCACTATTTTTATCATCTGAATGGTGCGCGCAAAATTCGTTAGAAGCACGTGTCTGTCACCTATCTACGTTGCTGATTCTGTGTGATCTCCAAAAATGTGCAGCTTAATCCGTTACGAGTCCATTTAGAGTCGGAGGGACACTACACGTACTGCAGCTATATTTGCAGTATTGTGTCTAGGACAGTGTTTCTCAACCGGTGCGACCTTAAAGGTAGCCATGATCATCCCAAATTAACAGAAGAGCAATTTATTAATTATTTTTATATTTAAAAATTCTTTATTTTTTAAAAAAGATGAAGACACCAATCACATGGTTCGAAGCCAAAGTCAAGTCTTTTTCATTTGATATTTTAAAATGGACACTAAATTCTTTAATCTTTAAGAAGGAGAGGATTATCCTTTTCCGTTTGCCTTCCTCGGCGGTTTTAAATTAATTAAGTCTCTGCTGAATGTAATATATATTTGACCTTCAAAAAGCTATCAAAATACAAGGTTCCTAAAATGGAAATCTCAAAAATGTGGCACATGTAGGCATCGTGCTATCATATACCGTTACAAGAGCCAGATCAGGCCCCAAATGGAGTATTGTTGCCATATATGAACAGGACCTGTCATGACTCCACTTTCCAGTCTCGATGTTGTATAAAAGTGTTTCCACGTCCTTGTGGGTGACAAATTAATTTTCATCCTACAAACCCTTTCTCAAAGGAAAAAACCGCAAATCTCTTACTGTTTTATCGCAATTTGCTAGTTCCCTTGAAAGTGCTCAGACGACAAATATTCCCTCATTGCACCCGTTCTAACATTCATGGCTAAAACCTACAATATTACGCACATTGTAGAAAGCCAATCTACTGTTGGTAATATAAAACTTGCCACGAACCACAACTCCGTGGAATTTTACTCCCAAGTAGCTGCTTCCCTGATCACTACAATCTTAACCTGTTCAAGTCTGTGGTTAACCCTTATCTTCCCCACATATCCCCATGTACTTTCCTCTGTAACCTTCTACCTTAAGTGCCTCACTAGCCTTGTACATGATGAACATTCATTGTAAAAAAATACTCATTCTATATTTGCTGCTATATTTAAGCTAAGCTTAAGTGCGAATTCATCCTTAACCTTAAAATAATTTATAATCTAGTTGTAAACGCAAACGTAAGCCTTACACTAAATGTAGACACGTCACTGAACTTAAATACTGACTTAAAACTGTACCGTTAATCCTCTTTTAGAATGCTAATCCAAAATTTCGTATTTTCAAAATTTATGACTGAATTTCCTTATTAAAATTTAAATTGCGACCCAGAATTTAATAATACTACAAGTGCGCGCTGAATTAAAAATGGCTGAGAAATACTGGCTCAGGTTATGAAATCTTGACAGAGTCTGTCTTTCTTCAGACTTGTTTTGAATTCAGAGATTTCCTTCACGTAGACGTTTTTGCATCTTAAAGCAGGAAAGCCCCGTATTTGTCCAAAGGACCGCTCGAGGTAGAGGGTTGCACGTTAAGTAGTTCAGTTTACAGGAGTACATGAAGATATTGCGATGTTGGGTTTATAGGAAAGGGGTTGTAGGGTGGGAAATATTTCATCACCCACAAGGACGTGGATACACTTTTGAGCTCTATCGAGACTGAAAAGGTAAGACTGGGTAGTTCCAGCAGTACTCCATCTTCGGCCTGATCTGATTCTTGTAATTTTAGAGAATTACAGGAATAGTTAAGTACTTACTAGTGCGGCACAGGGAAACAACTATTTTTATAGCACCGTTGATTGATTTTGTTTAGCGGCACATCAACATATCTATGGGTTATTTAATGCCGAAATCTAAATATTCTGTACATAATTTCATGATTTCAGGGTAAAGTTATGTGTCTTATAATAGAAACATAATTTGTAGGTAGATTATAAAATGTATTGTTGGTAATTTTCCTAAAATATATATAATTTTTTAGTTTTGCATTGATTGTCACTTTGCTAGAAAAATGTATTGGTCATTTTATTATGAAAATCTATTGATAATTTGGTTCAGTTTGCTCATAAATGGGACCCTATCACATACTGACACTCCGGGTCAGGGTGGACCTTGGGACAACAGCAATTAAGATATACTACCGCACACCTTAAAACCTTCCATCACTTGATCTGCCGGATGTAGTTTATCGTCATACCCAGGATTATAGCATTGTAAACGCATATATATATATATATATATATATATATATATATATATATATATATATATATATATGTGTGTGTGTGTGTGTGTGTGTATATACATATATGTGTGTGTATATATATATATATGTGTGTGTATATATATATATATATATATATATATATATATATATATATATATATATATATATATATATATTATAACATTGTACATATGAGTCCCACTTGAGGTCTAATTACTATAGAATCTCAAGGCACAGGACAACTCTCAGAGAACACGAGTTAATCGCAATAGGGGAAAATTCAGGATACACTAGGTGAATATTTCATCCCCAATCAGAGGAATTTAGCGACATATCAACGCATCTATGTGTTATTGAATGCCGAAATCTAAATATTTTGTACGTTATTTTATACTCTTTGTAGGTAGATCCTAAAAGGTATTGTTGGTAATTTTGCGATAGAAATGTATTTTTATATTATTCTACTGTTGTATTGATTGTCACATTGCTAGAAAAATGTATTGGTCATTTTATTATGAAAATCTACCGGTCCTTTGGTTCAATTTGTCCATAGTTGACTTACTGCCACTCCAGGTCAGGGTGGACCTTGGGACAACAGCAATTTAGAGATTACTACCGCGCCCCTCAAAAGCTTCCATCTTTTAATCTGCCGGATGTAGTTTATCGTCATACACAGGACTATAGCATTGTACATACGAGTTCCATTTGAGCTCTAATTACAATAGAATCTCAAATCACAGGACAACCATACATCTCTTGATCACTCAGTGATGATTTCATCCACAACTAGAGGAAGACAGGTTCAAAGCATTTCCAAGGCCGTTAGCGTAAAATGGACGAAATAGGATCACCCAGAATTTGAACTCAGCACTTCAGTTTCTCTTTCCGCGCTGATAACTGTTAAACCCTCGCACCGACTGCACCTTAAACACGAAGGTGCACTATTGGCACTGTCCTTCATCGGAGATTAACTCAGCCCAAATTGTCTGGTAGAAGAGACCACTGATCCGACCGAGTATTATCTAAAAGTCTAAATCACAAACAAAAAACCAAGTGAATTTAAGTCGCGGGACAAAAATAGAAAAAAAAAACAAATAAAAAAAGTTTCAAATAAATAAATAAATAAGCAAGGAAAAAATAAATAAAAATAAAAGCATGGAAAGTGGAAGAAAGAAAAATAAAAAAACGTAGCAGGTATCGGCTAAAGACTGAATTTCTCGATGAAAGACATTCTGATGTGCGTGATGATTGAAGGAATAAATGAGGGTTCTCTAGCCCCACTCCTCTCGACCTCAAACCGCCCTCCATCATTCCCGGACGAGCCAGTACGGTTCGCAGACAGGAAGACCGGAATTTTGATGAGGAACATTTCTCTCCCATCGGGAGTGAATGGGAAAATCAATTGGATCCTAATAGAAGCAAGCGTCTTGCTTAAATGAGAAACGATCGCGAGTCGAGGAGGAGAAAAATGTTTTTATATGTCGGATTAATAGACTAAAGTAAGATAAAGAAAAGACGAGCAACCCTTCGCCGCCCCCTGACACCCATACAAACGTATGTACGCACACACATGTGTGTGGGAATGTATTAACAAATATTTGCATTTTTGCTCGTTTGTGTGTGCGTCTGTGTGTGTGTGTATATATATATATATATATATATATATATATATATATATATATATATATATATATATATATATATATATATATACATACACGCACACACAGAGCAATCATTGTAAATTTAAGTATGTATATATTATCGGTCTGTGTAATAGGTTGGTGTGCGTGCATGAGTGAGTGTGTTAATTGTATGTTTTCTTATGAATATGGAGAAATTAATGCATAATTACAAAGAAGAATTGCTGGCAATATGGAAGATGCGAATTCAGAATAAAATATAGCAGAGACCAGAGAGAGGCAAACAGATAGATATGAGCAAAATCAGATATCTAGAGAAATCAATAGGGACGTAGACAAACAGACGGATAGATAGATAGATAGATAGATAGATAGATATGAGCAACATCAGAAAGATAGGTAGATAGCTAAGCAGACGGACATATATATATATATATATATATATATATATATATATGCATACTCACACATACTTGGTTAATGTGTGTAAATTTTGTCACTTAGCTGATTTATACTACTTTAAGCATCCCAACTCCAGAGTTTCGTCATGGACCTGTTGACACACACACACACACACACACGTGTATATATATATATATATATATATATATATATATATATATATATATATATATATATATATATTGTGTGAGAGAGAGAGAGAGATAGAGACGAGAGAGATAGAGATGAGCACGTTTAGCTAGCTAGATAATTATTTAGATAGATAGATAGATAGATAGATAGATAGATAGATAGATAGATAGATAGATAGATAGATAGATAGATAGATAGAAATGACCACCAGAAAGAGAGGTAGATCTATAGACATAGATAACCAGATGGACTCTCAAATCGATATATATATATATATATATATATATATATATATATATATATATATATATATATATATATATATATTTGTCATGCACAGACAGACCGTTTCGCTGTTTCACAGCTCATCAGTCCGGTTGCCTCTAGCTAGGATCGAAACGCGACTGAATTTGCGTCAGTCGGAACTTCTACCAGTAAGCGCGCGGCAGGGATGAAGGTGAATTTTAGCGTGTTTATTTTTAGATTTAGATAAATACAACGTGACTGACAGTGACTCAATTCTGCCGAAGAGTCGTAGAGAGAGAGAGAGAGAGAGAGAGAGAAAGCGAGAGAGGGCGATATGAGCATGATTATATAATGAGATAGATCGATATAGACATAGACAAGCCGACAGACAAATATATAGATAGATAGATAGACAGATAGATAGATAGATAGATGGGAAACGACACTGAAGATGTATCGATAATATTAACTTTCATTGGAAGCATTCATGATTTCTCTTTTAGGCAATCACCTAAAAAATTAAAAAAGAAATGCTTCTTTTGCTATAATCAAACTTATTATTTGCCAACCTTTCAGTTTAGATAATTTCGGTATTTGTATCAAGTGTTTCTATACCAAACCAATCTGAATTCTGTTGAATTCAACGCGTAGCAACATTAAAACAACGTTTCATTAAATAACACTAAAACAAGGAATGCATTATTTATTTTCAGAATGAAAAGCCAATAAAGATGCAAAAGTATATATACCTATGGTGTTAAGATTTTGAAAAAGCTACAAAATTATAGTCTTCTCACCAGACACGTTCAACCTTTACTGCGTACCGATTCCGAGAGAACTACAAATCCTACTCTCTTATAATTATTGTTCCTGTCCGTTAGTTTGCACGACCGTTGCGCCATGCCATTAACTAAAAAAGTAATGGAATATTCAGTTTTGATCACGCGGAAAGACAGGGCATGCAAGAGACACTAATCGATTTCTATGAAAGAAAGAAATAAAGACAGACAGATTGGAATGTTTCATCTCTCCTGCTAATATCTATTAATATTCCGTTTGGTTCGCGTGACCGGGCAAAAGACATCAAAGACACTTCTTGGTTTCAGTCAGAATAAGAAATAAAAAAGGGGAACATAAAACAATTTAAAGTCTCCTACTAATATCGCATAAATGACGGACTATTCCATTTCGATTGTGTAGAAGGACAAATCAAATAGGCCACTTGGTGAAAGAAAGAAAGAATTAACGAAAGAAAGAAAGAAAAAAGAAAGAAAGAATGAAAGAAAGAAGGAATGAAGATAGAAAGAAAGAAAGAAAGAAAATCTAGTCTTGTTCAGTCAAATAGAAAATATTGTTAATTCCAAATCTTTCGATTCATACTAATTTCTTAAAATAACAACCTGTATTTAAATTGATGATTCTCATTGCAATATTTTGTTAAAGTTGTTAAGCACAAATATTTAACGATGCGATAGAGGAATTTCTACAAATATTTTCTTTTCATAGAACTCGCCATGAGATTATTCAATCTTTGAATAAAATTCAAATAGCAAAACCGCGAAATTTGTTACGTGTATTTCTCGTAATAATAATAATAATTATTATGTTTAATGCCCAACATTCAGACACTTATAAGAAAGGCGTCAGGGTTCGTCGTCCAAAACGTATATTATTCTAATTAATCCTTAACCGAAACTAAGATTGATTGATTTATTACGGCTTATCAACCCTTTATAGGTTATTTAAAGCCAATACCTTTTTGAATTGTAAGAATAATTTGTATCGCAGAAAGTAACGACAGTTTGCAGCGGGATTTCTACCAAATTAGTCATGACTAATTTGGCAGATTTGAACAGATATACCACTCATTTTTGGGGGAGGGGGATTTTTCACTGTTTTTAGAAGATCAGCATTGCACTCGCTGTAAAAGCTAAATAATGGACTTGGTTTCAGTTAGAAAAGAAAGAAAGAAAGATAGATAGAAAGAATGAAAGAAAGAAAGAAAGAAAGAAAGAAAGAAAGAAAGGGAGATAAGTATGTTTAACGACTGTTTCATTGAAAATAAAAAAAATTGTCAGTTTGATTTCTTTTCAATTGTCTCCACTTCTTAAAATAATGACCAGCATTCATATTTATGATTGTTATTGCAATGTTTTCTTAGAGTTGTTCAGCTCAAATATTTAAGATAAGATAGGGGAATTTCTACGGATAATTTATTGTCCTAGAACTCGGCATGAGCTCATTCACTCATTACCTTAAGAATTAAGATTCATTAGAAATTAAAATAGAAAAACCAAGAAATTTCCGCTGTGAAATCTTCTTATTTCTTATCGGCCGATTCAATCATAGCAATATGAGATATGTAGATGACACAACGTTGATATCAGACACAGAAAGGGTATTAGAAGAACTCGCCGATGAGCTAGTAAAGGAAAGCGAGAAGAATGGTAAAATATCAATTGTAAAAAGACAGAACGCATCGTTGTTAGCAAAGAAAAAAAAACATCCCAACATACAGATTATCAAAATCAAACTCTTCAACTATATTGGACGTGTTTTACTAGAGAATAGAAAATGCAGCACTGAAATCCTCTTCTCCTATATATGGGTTATGCGTAATATCAATAGCAATGCATTTACATTCGACATATAATAATCTTATTTAGCCAGTAATTCTTAAATTTATTCCTGACCCTGAATAATCTCTTTCTTTCAGAGTTCAATGCATTTTGATAATTATTAGCAAAGCATTTACATTATAAATACAGGGTGTCCATAAAGTTCGTGTGCACTTTAAAAAATTTATAACTTTATTTGTATTTGCGATAGAAATAATCTGTAAAAATGTTATAAAATTTACTGTACCTAGTTTTAAGTATAGCTAAAATAACTAAAGTGATTTCAAGCATTATTGTAAATCAGTTGGCAAATCTTTTCCGTGAACTGCAAAATCGTATTACCCTTTGTATTGCTAATGATGGAGGACATGTGGAAACTTAAATAAAATTTCAATAAAACCTTAAAAAATATAGATTTACTTCTTTCTAATCCTTTTTACAAAATATTTCGATCGCAAATACAAATAAAGTTATATTTTTTTAAAGTGCACACGAACTTTATGGACACCCTGTATAATAGACTTGTTTTGCAAGGAAGGCTTGCATTCATTCTTGGTAACTGACAATTCCACTCTCTGTGATATTTTAACGATTTCTATCAGAAAATTATTCTTTTCTCCAAAAATTCTTACAATCCAAAAATATGTTTCGGTTTTAAATAACCTACCAAAGGTTGATAAACCGGAAAAAAACCCAAATCAAACAATAATAACAATTTATAAAGGTATGAATCCACCTTTTCTCCCACAGCAATAGGTTAATTATTAGAACTTATATCACAACATCCTTATTATCTCCAAAATTCATAGTATCTAAAAATCTTTTCCTGGCTTTAAATAACACGAAAAATGTTTACAAATTTTATAAAGAAAAGAATAAGGTATGTTTCCAAATATTCCTGCTAAACTGTATTTACCATTTTGTTTCTCAGTTTGGTAAACTAAATAAATTTTTTTTAAATGCTCCGAGAAAAAACAAGAAACACTTGGTCGGGAGTCGTAAGCATTTCTAAGAAATTCATATTGTAAACTTAAAGAAATCCCAGTATAGAACCTATTTGTGTTATTCTGCCGAATTCGGTGGATGATTGAAAAGTTCCCAGGCAAACATATTGGAGACGTAAACAAACGCAGAGACACACTGGCGGTAATCTGGTAAAATACGTTTCTTACCAATAATTCCAGAACGTTTACTCTTCAAAAGAGCTTTTTACAGTGAAGACGCTTCTAATCCACATATGCACATATACTAATCCCTTCGTTACCATTCCTTGCAATTAATTATCTTCGACTGATTTATGTTTAAGCCAAACGTCAAAATGATTAAATAATTTATAAAATTCTTTTAAAGGCGATAATGTCACTAAGACCCAAGATTGAAAGAAAATTAAAAGACTTTCAGTCATTCGTTTAGCGCATTTTGTTCCCTTGATTTTGTTCCCATTCAAGACAAAGTAATAATAATAGCTTACCGCTTCCTTTTTTTTACCGGGGATATTAAGGTTAGCCGATTCCTCCTCTCTGCGAGGTGAATTTGTTTTTGTCTATATCTCTGAGATGAGGTATTATGATTATTTGCATTATTTACATTTTCCGCACCGTTATCCTCATCTTCATTGCCACCTTCACAACGTTTCGGCCGTTGTACGTTCCAGCCTTCTTCAGGTGGTTGGAATGTCGAACAAAATCCTTTAATTTCGTCCGCAAGGACAACTGGCCCAATGTATAAAGTCGTTGGTTAAATCCAGTGACTTAGACCCAAAGAGTTATGTATTCAATGCCAGGCCCCAGCAGTGGTGAACCAAAACTTGGAGATTTGAGTTAAAGCGAAATAACTGAGACATCCGGAAGAGGCATGATACGTGGAACTAGAACAGTCTACCACGGTGGACGAAATAAAGGTTTCGGTTGGAAATGAAGATGAGGATAACAGTCCGAATAATGCAAGTAATCATAATTCCTCATCTCAGAGATATAGATGCCGAAACGTTGTGAATATGGCAATGAAGATGAGGATAACAGTCCGAATAATGTAAATAATGCAAGTAATCATAATTCCTCATCTCAGAGATATAGATGCCGAAACGTTGTGAATATGGCAATGAAGATGAGGATAACAGTCCGAATAATGTAAATAATGCAAGTAATCATAATTCTTCATCTCAGAAATATAGATGCCGAAACGTTGTGAATATGGCAATGAAGATGAGGATAACAGTCCGAATAATGTAAATAATGCAAGTAATCATAATTCCTCATCTCAGAGATATAGATGCCGAAACGTTGTGAATATGGCAATGAAGATGAGGATAACAGTCCGAATAATGTAAATAATGCAAGTAATCATAATACCTCATCTCAGAGATATAGATGCCGAAACGTTGTGAATATGGCAATGAAGATGAGGATAACAGTCCGAATAATGTAAATAATGCAAGTAATCATAATTCCTCATCTCAGAGATATAGATGCCGAAACGTTGTGAATATGGCAATGAAGATGAGGATAACAGTCCGAATAATGTAAATAATGCAAGTAATCATAATACCTCATCTCAGAGATATAGATGCCGAAACGTTGTGAATATGGCAATGAAGATGAGGATAACAGTCCGAATAATGTAAATAATGCAAGTAATCATAATTCCTCATCTCAGAGATATAGATGCCGAAACGTTGTGAATATGGCAATGAAGATGAGGATAACAGTCCGAATAATGTAAATAATGCAAGTAATCATAATACCTCATCTCAGAGATATAGATGCCGAAACGTTGTGAATATGGCAATGAAGATGAGGATAACAGTCCGAATAATGTAAATAATGCAAGTAATCATAATTCCTCATCTCAGAGATATAGATGCCGAAACGTTGTGAATATGGCAATGAAGATGAGGATAACAGTCCGAATAATGTAAATAATGCAAGGAATTTGTTTTTAAAGTTGCATTCATCTGGGCAATGCATAAAGAAGCTTGTTTCAATGCAAACCTACCTTCTCGTAGACTGAGTGCTACCCAACGCCATAGGAACCAGTCTCCCCTGCTATTTTACCCATAACTAGAGGGGAGAATTTATGGATGCCATACCTTTCGCAAGGATTGTAGCACGTAACTGAATGTAATGAACTCGACAGGGATTTCGAACTCAGTTCTGAGCTTCCCAATCCGATCAGCTAACAATGTACTCCACCGTGCCTCCATAAGAAGATAGTGGAGAGAAAAGACAATAAAATTACACTTATCGGTATGACAGGATGGCAGTTTTGAAGATGTATCAGGAAAACGAGAAACAGGACGAGAGTTCCACAGGCGACATGTGTAAGAAAAGGAACAATTAGAAGAGAACTTACGATTACGTCAAGCTCATTCAACACTAAAACTTTGAGACCTAATTGCCAATCTAGTAATACGCTTAAATTCTTGTGGTCGAGCTAACAAGGAAGAAAGCTCGCTTGATAATTAATTCCAAAGCTTGCTCTGGATATTTTATGCCTAATACCTATCACCTGAATCGTCTAATATCGATCACTGTATTTATTTGATCGACTTTAATCTCAAGTGTGCTCCCTGACAGTGAGTACGAAATTTTCTAAACCATTTTTTACAGATTCGATCAACCAAAGAATCTTAAATTGCAGAAGGCTTACAATCATATCATGTTGAAACATCATATGGTCACAGAAGTTAAGCAACGTCGAAACCTATCAGTACATAGGTGAAAGATTTAGAATACTAGGTGCTGTAAGCTTGGACCTGCGGGTGGTAGAGTGGATAACGGCATAGATTTAGCAATAGGAGAGCCGAGTTCTAATTCCAGTCGGGTTCGTTATATTCACTTACGCGCAAATACACTTGGGAAATGCATGAATCAACCGCCTCTCGCCCAGCTGCGGCTTAATTAGTAAATCAATATTATCTCACAAAAATCCTGACAATGTTTTAGTGATTTTGGCTTTAAATAATCGGCAAAAGATAGATAGGCCGTAAAAAATGAATCAATTAAATTGCAGTAATATGCTTCCGACTGACATGCTTAGCACAAAATATATATAGAAGACTAATAAACATTGTTGTCAAAGAATGAATGCATACCACACTTAAATATATATTACAAAAACAATACGCAAAATATTTGAAACGTATATTTTAATAAATGCCTTTGTGTTATTTATCTAATTGAAATGGTAACAATTTCCATATATAAGCAATGTTTTGACGATAATTTTTCTTTTAGATTCATAGTGTTTGTACAGAATTTAGTATCTGCCTTGTCAAAGTTTATTTTAACTTATAAATCTTGAGCGTTCGTTATAATAAGCATTGTGATAATGTGCTTTTCCATATTACTACAAATTAATCGAATGGAACCGAAACAACTGGAATCATCACAATAAGTTAAATTAACGTTTAATTATATCTACATTAAACTGCACTGAGTTGTTCAAAGAAGCTTTTATAAAAAGTAGTAATGTTTTTGTCGATAATTTTGTTTTTAAATTCATAATGTTTGTATGGAATTAATTTACATCGGCCGGGGGGGGGGAATTAAGTTGTAGGTTAGAAGACCTATAACGTTCGTAATAATAAGTATTGTAGTCGTCTGAATTTTTACATTATTACAAATTAGTGGAATGGAAGTCAAGATAAGTCTTCTTTTTGACATTGCTACAAAATTACAAAATGAAACCAAATTAGTCTATTTCATTACGTTTACTTTAAACAGTACTAAATTATTTAAACAAGTAAAAAAATTAAATTCATTTTTATTAGCTTTAATATAAAAAAAAAAAACAGAAAATTATTCCAAGGTTTTTCTCGTGATCAGTTCTATATAGCTGTGTCCAGAGCATAAAAATTCAAGATTTAGCATATGGACAAAATAAATATATAAAAATCATGAAAGAGTTATTTATACAGTAATAATACGGCGGGAAAATAACTTCTACAACAACTTAACTTTAGTCTGTCGGTAGAACAGATATTCAGATTGTATTATAAATAAACGTATTTGCATGATTTAATGTCAAATCTTGGGAATATCCCAGAGACTTCATCAGCGAGGAAAGGGATTTGATACAGAACGTTGCTTTTTTAACACATGAACGCCAATATTGAAACGTATGTCCAATTCAGTTCTACAGGGTCTCAGACCAATACACACACAAGCACGCTCGCACACACACACACGCACACACACACACACACACACACACACACACACATATATATATATATATATATATATATATATATATATATATATATGAACAATGATATTCGAAGATGAACAATGATGTTCGAAAGCGCTTGGTCATCGTACGGACAATACATATTTCGAAATCATTTTCAAATAAAATGTCTCATTAGAGAATATGAGAAAATTCAAAAGAAAATATGCAAGACTATGTTGTCTTTAACATTCAATACTACATGTTTAAAAGAAAAGTTGCTGTCAAATTACATATATATATATATATATATATATATATATATATATATATATATATATATATATATATATATATATATATCTTGTCAATCTGTTCCGCAAGAGATTTAAAAAGACACTTAACACAAAAAAACAAACACACACACACACACACACACACACACACACATATATATATATATATATATATATATATATATATATATATATATATATATATATATATATATATATTAAAAGATCGACATAGATAGATGGATTGCTGAATGTAATGGCATACCGATACTTCTTTCAATCTAATGAACGGACTGAGATAGATAGATAGATAGATAGATAGATAGATAGATAGATACGAACAGACTAAAACTGACATAGATAGATAGTTGGATGGACACACAGAGATAGATAGATAGATAGATAGATAGGAATAGTCTGAAAGACATAGATAGATAGATAGATAGATAGATAGATAGATAGATAGATATGACGAAGTTTAATAAAGCTAGACAGAAGTAAAACAACGTTGAATATACATCGATCGGGTGATCGTGAATCCCTTGCCCGATCAGGATCGTTGTGTAAAAGACAAAGCAAAATCCGAATATGTGAGTTTACTGTTTTTTATTTTTTCTGTCAACGTCAGACGTTTCGGTCTAATAGACCATCTTCAGGACATGGTTAATGGAGACATATTTATATTAAATTTAAGTTAAATGAAGAGACGATATATACAGGACTAGTCCTGAAGATGGTCTATTAGACCGAAACGTCTGACGTTGAAAGAAAAAAACAAAAAACAAAATAAAAAACAGTAAACTCACATATCCGGATTTTGCTTGGTCTTTTCCACATCTTCATCATACATATATATATATATATATATATATATATATATATATATATATATATATATATATACCGCATTTCCCATATTCTAAGGGGCTACAAGTGTTAAGGAATTACTAGCTTACCACAATAGCAAGTTCAAGTCACCAACTCAAAGCTGACATTCTCTCTGTCACAACAGGTTATCATATTGTTGGCCTATTATTCAGTAATTATAGTCATTATCAATTACATTTTCTATAGTTTAGCACAATGTTATGTCTATTCACATCAGAAACAAAAAGAACTGGTAAAAACACATCCCTCCTAAATTTATAAAAATTTCCTGCAGAGGCCTGCTGGCATTTTACTTAGTCAATAAAAATGGGCGATTCTGGTTCGTACCCGCACTATTTTTCTTTCTTGCCTTGAAGTCAAGAGTCTAAAACCACTTCACAGTATACCTTTTGTGTATGAACAGTTATACACCCTTTTGCAACTTAATTAAAACAAAACGAATAATTCCGTTTATATATATATATATATTTTGTATTTGTTCCAATGAAACATAACCCAGTGCACATGTTAGTACTTTGTATGACCATTCCCATGTTCGTACTTTGTATGACCATTCCACGAAGTCGATCCATGCAGCTTGACCACAGATTCTCGATCAGATTTAAAAAGAGCAGAATTTCTGAACCAGTCTATCGTACTTTGATTTGCTCACTGGTACGGCTTGCCAGTGAGTTTGTGCAGTGTTATAATTGTCCATCACAGCCAATGGCCGTAGGACAACTAATCAACAGTCTAGACAAGTGTCTTGGCGTGATAAAAATCTGATGCAATCAAGGATGACGTAATATTCAAAAACGGCCTAAATATTCATCATGCTATCTAAAAATAAATTCATATTACTGCACACCACTGCAAATGACCTAATCTGAGGAAGAATAGACATCGATTGCAGCTTATCACTGCAGTGAGTCTAAAACTGACCGTATAGTGAAATAATGGAAAATAAAGCATTAATTTACACAGAGGTGTTAGTTATGTGCCATGCGTGATACACGCTTAGGCGATCATGTATCATTCGATACATGACTGACGCGGCAGATATTTTTTCCCGCAGTAGGTTGCCATTTCTTTCTGCAGTAGACCATTTACCATCCAAGGCTACCCGGTCCGTCCAGCTATTTATCTATCAGCTGGGGGGGGGGAGAAGAAGAGTATTCATACCTTTTCCAAAGGTATTAGAATGTATGTGTATGAAATGGATTCAACTGGAATTCGAACTCGGCTCTCCGAGTCCACAATCCGAGCCGCTATCCATTACTCCACCGAACTGATCTCATTCGCTATTGTCTTATACTCTCCTTGCCTTTTATGACATTGTTCATTATTTATTTATTTATTTATTTATTTATTTATTTATTTATTTATTTATTTTTATATATATATATATATATATTTTTTTTTTATTTTTTATTTTATTTTATTTTTTTTACTCTTATATTAAGAATTTTGGTTAATTCAATTAAAAAAATTCACTTATTCACAAAATTTCAAATTTTGCTGTGTGTATCAAAGTTACAGTTTTAATTGCTTTTTAATTGTGCATCTTATATGCTGATAATTATGACGTTTTTATGATGAAATATGATTCCTTCCTTCATTGACATGTGTGATTCTCGCTTCGGCAATCTTCTCTCGTTCAATACAAAATCACACGTGACAGAAAAATTCCCGTAGTAGGCTTTCTTTTGTTACTTTCTGGGTAGATTGTTTGCCAACCAATATTTAACCCATAGCTGAGGGATAAGAAATGGATTCTTACCTTATGAACATATGAACACTGTCACTTTTTCTAACCACCTATAATCGCTCTCTTTGACAACTCTCTTAAAAGTCCTTCGTATTTCATAGTTAAATTATTTTATTGTTTTTATCTGATTTTTGTTATGATTATACGAAATTTTCATCAATTCCACTGAAAAACGTCCGCTTATTCAATATATCTATATAGGATGATATCTATATAGGATGATATCTATATAGGATGATATACACTACAACTATTAATACTAATTCTAGTACTATTACACAAGTTCCGGATACTCCCTGGGGAGTAAAGTGCCACAGCTCTGAGCCTTCAAGGAATTGCTGCTGTCGTATCCATAGTAACTAGTATGTTTATTTACGGTATGCTGTTGTCATTTCTATACCAACGCTGTTTTGTATTCAAAGTTATCATTCCCCAAGACTGGTTACCAACCCCGATAAAGGAACCCTGTCTGCCGTCGTAGTTGGCTAAATGAGATGGATTTATGATTTCTCTCAAGAGTATTTTCGTGTAATTGAATGCAAAGAATTTCTAAATATGGTCTTCGATTTCTAATTCCGAGCCGTAAATAATTTCTGTCTAGTGAAACATTGAGACCTAATTGCCAATCTAGTAGTACGCTTAAATTCTTGTGGTCGAACTAACAAGGAAGTAAGCTCGCTTGATAATGACTTAAAATTAATTCCAAAGCTTGCTGTGGATATTTTAAGCCTATCATCTGAAGCGTCTAATATTGTTCACTCCCATTTAATCTATTTCTCTGAAGGGATTGCTGTAAAAGTTACTAGGCGAAATTTCGACTCGATCATCCTATTTCAATTTTTCGACTCTTAACTCTCAGCCGAACTCCAATGCAAAATAACAATCATGCGAGAAGAATAAGCATTGGTGGAAGGTTATTGTAGAAAAAGTTGATGAATAATATATGAAGAAAAATAAACCCCAAAATGGCTGATGGTAGGGGAACTTACGCCAAAAACATAGTAGAAATAGAGGTTACGGCTTAGAGTCTAGAAAGTTCTACATGCTATCGGAAAAAACAACTAAAGAAAAACTCAAAGAAGAACATGATAAAAGACAAAAGAATTAAGTTCCGTGTACCTGAACATTTACGAAAGACAAGAATTGAAAGAAGAAAAGAAAAATACGGAACAAAGATATTAAATACTTGCAGTCTATTTCATTTCATTTGAACATATCTCTCGGTCACTGTACCTCTCTCTTTCACTATATATATATATATATATATATATATATATATATATATATATATATATATATATATATATATACATATACACACACAAGTATAGGATTAAAATTTTTTTAACATAAATATCTTAGAATATGTCACTATAAAATTCAATTATAACATAAATATGTTATAATATGTAACTATAAAAATAGCCATTTTGTTTCAACACTTCCGGTGTCTTCTCAAGTGAGGGTGTTGAATGTTTCTACATTCAACACCACCACTTTTTGAATAAATATTATATATATATATATATATATATATATATATATATATATATATATATATATAGAGAGAGAGAGAGAGAGAGAGAGAGAGAGAGATATAGATATATATATATATATATATATATATATATATATATATATATATATATAATAGGAAAGTACGATCAGATTTATAATCCAGAGTTCTTTAGCATTTATAGTTATTTTTTAAAAAGTCCACACATACACAAAGATTCAAATAATAGACAGAAAACAAAAGGGACGATGAAAGATTGAATTAGAGTATGACCTTATCCTATCTCCTCACGATCATCTCACTCTCTCTTCCTGTCACTCTCTTTGTATCTCTCTCTCTCTCTCTCTCTCTCTCTCTCTCTATATATATATATATATATATATATATATATATATGCACATATCCGAAGAGAGAGATGAACAAACATATATATATATATATACATATATATATATATACATACATATATATATATATATATATATATATATATACATACATATATATATATATATATATATATATATATATATATATATATATATATATATATATATATATATATGAGAGAGAGAGAGAGAGAGATAATCAAATGAACTACATATACACAGAAATAAATTCAACCAAGGTTTTTATCTAAAAATGCCACACTTATCAAAAGAGAAAGGAAGTAAATTATAAGGAAAATTCTCGAGAGAGCCGCTATCGAATCTTATCAAAATATCAATCTACGATCCGGTATCTTTCCAATCTCATCTTTCTTCAAACAATTACTACTTTCTCAAGCCAAAAATACGTTGAAAAAACTAAAGAAAATGGTTAATTTCATTACCTCATCTTTTTAAAGATGTACGGGACACGTCCATCCAAATCATCACAATCTGATCGTAATTTAAACAATATTCATTTATATATATATATATATATATATATATATATATATATATATATATATATATATATAGATAGATAGATAGATAGATACATACATACATACATACATACATACATATAGATATATTGAATATCCTTGCTTACTTTTGGCTTACCAAACTTTGAATTATTGAACTATGTGTCCCTCACTTATTTTAAGCGACTTTTCAACCATATCATCAATATTCATGAACGTTCTCAAATTTTAAAGCCCTGATAATCCAATGACATCCTTGCCCTTGTATATAAACACATGAAACAAAATAAATCTTGCATTTACCTTGGTAAAGTTCCTCGGAAAACGAAACGCGTCGACTAAGAATAGGTTTTCCTTTTGTCTTCTTATTCATATATATATATATATCGAACGGTTAAGGCACGTCACGCGAAATGACGGTTCCGTATAGGATACAGGTTCGATTCCTGTCGGAGAACGAAAATTTTCTATGAAAATTTCTCGGATATTCAAGCCGGTAAATGTTATTTAATACTGTTTATTATAAAACAGAGCATTTGCTTAAATACTTGTATCTATAAAAAGAACGTTAATCATATCATATATATATATATATATATAATATTTGTGTATTTAGGCAGCAATCCTTCTTTCAAGCACATTTCATTAAAAACGACTGACAAGGTGCTTTTATTTACTTATTTATTTTATTTATCTATTTACGAGAAATTATATAAAAAACTAAATAAAAGCACCTTGTCAGTCGTTTTTAATGAAATATATATATATATATATATATATATATATATATATATATATATATATATATATATATATATATATATATATATATATATATATATATATGTGGTGGGGCAAAAATAATTTATCCAACCATAGCTAACATCGCTAACTGTTCTTTCGGCATGATGGTGTACCTAAAGAAAATGGTTAATTTCATTACCTCATCTTTTTAAAGATGTACGGGACACGTCCATCCAAATCATCACAATCTGATCGTAATTTAAACAATATTCATTTATTGGATAAATTATTAAACAATATTCATTTATTGGATAAATTATTTTTGCCCCACCCCATATATATATATATAGCTAAGATCGCTAACTGTTCTTTCGGCATGATGGTGTACCTACCCATTATGTCTTGGCAGTAAGGAACTACCTTAACGAAACATTTCCAAAGCGTTGGTTCGCAAGAAGAAATAGAACCAATGGATATATTTAATTAATTTTTGTGTAGTAAAGAACAAGTTTTATGAGAGAATTCAAAGAGTTTATCTCAGAAGTATTTATTGAAATTGATGCGGGTCGGGATTTGTGTGGTGCTGTGTTTTGTAGTATTCTAGGAATGTTGGAATGTTGAACGAGGACGTATGCGATTAAACTCTGTTCAGAAATGTACGTAAAATACTAAACGAGTGTGCGTGAAGAGTTTCGAATAAGCTGGATAATTGCAATACAATGTTTTCTAAAAATGAAAAATGCCTATCTATTCAATACCTATTTAAAACCCACTCAATACCTAATTTATGCCAATGAATGGCCAAACAACACCTACTCAATATCTAACAATACCTACACAATACCTATTTTAAATCCACTCAATACCTAATTTATGCTTATGTTTTTCCGATCAATACCTACTTAATATCTAACAATACTTATTCAATACCTATTTAACACATATCAATGCTTATTCAGTATCTACTAAATAGATAGTAATACCTACTCAGTACCTAACAATACCTACCTCAATATCAATACCTAATTTATACCTATCAATGCCTACCTAATACTGTCTCAATACCTACTTAATACCTATCATTACCTACTTAATACTTAATTAATACATATCAACACCTGCTTAATAACTAATTAATGCATATCAATACCTACTGAAAACCTATCAATGCCTACCTAATACTGTCTCAATACCTACTTAATACCTATCATTACCTACTTAATACTTAATTAATACATATCAACACCTGCTTAATAACTAATTAATGCATATCAATACCTACTGAAAACCTATCCAATACCTACTTAATACCTAAAATACCTATCAATACCTACTTAATACCTACTCAGTTCCTAATCAGCGTAATGCTATTCCTAACCGACCCTGTTTAAGATGATTTTAATTGAAAAACGACAGCCGTCATTCATTGGAGATCAATGGATATTATTAATTGATGATGCAATATTTTCTATCCTTTCAAGCGTCATTCATTCTTGATTCAAATATAAATGGTTAATTTGCAAATCTAAGATTCATGTCATTAGTCTTTACTACGATTGAATGATATTCTGAATTATTTGCTTTCAAATTATGCGGCAAGAACAGATCGTACGAGAATGTTATGTATGCATATGTTCATCGACTCTCTTGCGTGAGGATGGCCAGACAGTTGCGTGTATGCATGAAATAGCTTGTCTCCACTAGGTGTTGACATCAATGTCCACCTTATATATATATATGTATATATATATATATATATATATATATATATATATATATATAGTGTGTGTGTGTGTGTGTGTGTGTGTGTGCGTGTGTAAGTTTTTTGTTTTTTTTACGCAACTATCTCACTTTTGTGTGTGTATATATATATATATATATATATATATATATATATATATATATATATATATATATATATATATATATATATTACAATGAATCATTGATACAAAAAGTAAATTAGTAAAGTTAATGATATGAAATGGCGAAACCCCTTCGTTAACTAAATTTTAAAGGTGCATTAACCTACCAATCACTCGATGAATATTATGATCCTTGTTATATATATATATATATATATATATATATATATATATATATATATATATTAAGCTTATCTCCCCAAGCAAGGCTGGAAGCCACTAGCACGCAAGGGGTTACAGAAGGTTTGGAGGAAGAGCAGATAGGAGTGGTAAAGGAGAGGATGTGGAGAAAGATAGTGGATCGATCAAGGCAAGGGGGTTACAGAAGATTTGGAGCGAGAGCAGATAGGAATGAAAGGTGAAAGGATGTGGAGAAGGGAAGTGGATAGATCAAGGCAACTGGAGATGTCGATTGACGTTACACTTAAATGGTTGGAGATTGTATTTGTCAGGGAAACAGGAATAAGGAAGGGAGTTCCACAGGCGTGATGTGCGAGACATGAAGCTATTGGAGTAGAAAAGACGTCTACATCTAACAGTTTCAACGGTGAAGGGTTGGGAACGGGATGCCAGCCTAGTAGGACGTTTAAATTCACGAGGCCTAGGAACCAGCGAAAGCAGCTCCGCGGAGCAATTACCGTGAAAATATTTGTAAAAAAGACAGAGCGAGGCAACGTCGCGTCTGTGAGAGAGCGACTGCAGACGAGATGACAGATCAGGGCCATATATATATATATATATATATATATATATATATATATATATATATATATATATATATATATATATTATTCCTCGATCATTTTCCACTTTCTTCTTTCTCTCTCACGTGACAAACGACTGCTAGGACCCCATGATCCAATTTCCTGTCTATTGTTCTTTCTTGATGGTTTGCCAATGGACTTTGAAGCCAAAGTATGAATGTTGGTACCAATACTGAAGGCCTGAATGATCTTTTTCCTCCCACCATTACTCCTTTGGGAAGATTGCCTTACATAAAACGATTTTAACCAGTTCTCTTTCTAGTGGAATAACTCAAAGGGTTTTCTAGTGATTCATACTCAAATGGTGTCAAGATGGCTAAATGTCTTCTCCGAAAATCTGCAAAATGTAACTTAATTTGTTTAGTGTTTTTTTTAGATATTAAATATTTTGTGGGATAGACAATTATGCTGTAACACAATTTCGATAATTTTGCTGATAGACACGGTTTATATATATGCCCATTAAGGAATTGT
This sequence comes from Acanthosepion esculentum, assembly GCA_964036315.1. Lineage (NCBI taxonomy): Eukaryota > Metazoa > Mollusca > Cephalopoda > Sepiida > Sepiidae > Acanthosepion > Acanthosepion esculentum. Next base: position 71,468,989 of record OZ038505.1, read on the forward strand.
ATTCCAGATCAATCAAAATTCCTAAAGAATTATATAGGCCACACTACATGTTTAACACGCAGACTAACTCTACACCTTTCTGACAATAGCTCAATTAGATCTCATTTAAATACTCATGGAGATTTACCGGACACTATTCGGAACATACTTGTCGACAAGACTAATATAATAGCATCATCTACATGCATTAAAAGGCTAGAAATAATGGAAGCCTTATTAATAAAAACAAACAAACCAACACTTAATAATATTAACTTTGAACATGGAGATAATATCTTGACCGTGTTTTGAAACAAAAAAAATGAAAAAATTTTATAAAACATACATATAACAAACTATTTCTAATTCTAACAGTTAAAATATAATCCTTGAAAATGGATAAATGTATAGCCGAAAGCGCTCGGATAAAAAGAACATTCGAACAGTTTTTATATAATTTATCATCCGAAACGAAAAACATTATTAGATCGCATGAAAAATTGTATAAAAATTTAAATAAAAGCACCTTCTCGGTCTTTTTTTAATGAAATGTGCATGAAAGAAGGATTGCTGCCTAAATACACACAAACACACACACACACACACACACACACACACACATATATATATATATATATATATATATATATATATATATATATATATATATATATATATTTATTATATTATATTTATTATATTATATATATATTACTCATAGGGGCACCAATCCAATACTGCAGTCACAGTAGAAGAGCTTATTGGGTAAGATAGCGTCTCCTGAACGGTTTTGAATTCAGAGTACTTTTCCTTCTAGGCCATTTTCCATCCAAAGTGATAGAACCAAGTCTGTACTGTTATTTACACACTTCGTCTAACCCCATAGCTGGAGGGAGACGAAATGGACTCATCCCTTTCCCAAGGGTATTAACAGGTGAGTGAATGTAATTGACCGGATGGAAGACAAACTAGGCTCTCCGATTCCTCAATCCAATATTATTTATTTCAATAAAAGCACATTGTCAGTCGTTTTTAATGAAATGTGCATGAAAGAAAGATTGCTGCCTAAATACAAATATATATATATATATATATATATATATATATATATATATATATATATATATATATATATATATATATGTGTGTATATTTGTGTATTTAGGCAGCAATCCTTCTTTCAAGCACATTTCATTAAAAACGACTGACAAGGTGCTTTTATTTAGTTTTTTATATAATTTCTCGTGCGATCTAATAAAGTTTTTCTTTTCAGAGGATAAATATGGCGTATCAAAAATACCTTTTACAAATTTTGCGGGTGGGTTTCTCAGACCAAAACAAGGACAGAACTCCACATAAACTAAACATACGTGCGCAATTCCTTAATTTTTAATTTAAATCTTAAGAAAGTTTACTGTTGATCACGCTGTGTTACCATGTAGACAAGGTTAATTTATACAATTTTGTTGTTACACCCGGTATATTAGCGAAGAATTATATGCCCTTCGTCCTTCATGCGTGGTCATATGTGACGTCATGAGCTGTGGTGCTATTTTCGCTTTCAGCGTCTTATATGCACATGTTTATCGTTGCTTGGAAATCATCCATGTAAACAGAAACAGACTATCATCAATTTCTCGTCCGTGCATTGCTTAATATATTGTATAATTGTCATCTTTGATAATGGCTTATGTAAGCCGAAACCTTAGATTGGATTAAAAAATATGTATCGATATTGTGATTTTCTTTCTTCGTTTAATGATAATGTTATTACGCTTATCAGACGATATGAAAAGAATTTACATAAAATATATAGACAACACTTATCTATATTATTTAATGAAACATGTATGAATGAAAAAATGCTGTCTAAATACACACACACACAATATATATATATATACACACACACACACACACACACACACACACACACACGTATATATATATATATATATATATATATATATATATATATATGTATATATATAACAGTCTACGATCTTACTTTTCCCAGATGATTTTGGTGATAAAACAGTTGTTTATGCTTATCTATGCTTCAGAAAAAAAATGCCCTTCTTTTATTTGTCTTCGACCCCTAAAACATTATGGGGGGATCATTTTGGCATGAAATAGCTTTCATGCCCAAGACAGCTTCAAAATTAATTATATGTGAGGAATATAATCAAATGCTGAAAAGACCATTACATTCTACGTTGCGTAATCCTTCCTCGTCTTCGGAGACACTTTTCCTGATGAAAAGGTCTTCCAACAGAATAATGCTCAATTCCACCCACCAGTTCCTAGCTGTATGAAAATAGTTTTATGCATTGAAAGGCGGGAATAGACTGCACAAACCCGCAAGGGATGAAAACGAGAAAATTCATTTTTAAAGGTTAGATTCAAGGCTTATTTTCGCGTTAATTATAAACAGAATATTGTCATTTTAAATCGTTTAGATTACAAACATTTTATGTTACTAAATTTAATATATTCGAACACATTCGATCAAACATAATATATACATAATGTAAGTAAGAAATAGGAAGATACTTTTCAATCACCCTCTCTTTCTCTCTCTCTCTCTCTCTCTCTCTCTCTCTATATATATATATATATATATATATATATATATATATATATATATATGTGTGTGTGTGTGTGTAATTTGGCAGCAACTTTTCTTTTAAACATGTAGTATTGAATGTTAAAAACAACATAGTCTTGCATATTTTCTTTTGAATTTTCTCATATTCTCTAATGAGACTTTTTATTTGAAAATGATTTCGAAATAAGTCTTGTCCATACGATGACCTAGCGATTTCGAACATCATTGTTCATCTTCAGGGTCAATATTTTTAGTCAAAATATTTTTAAACAAACATTTGCCAATTATCTTGTAACGTAATCATGTTATTATTTATTTGCATTTTAAAATACAAAATGTGCCACAAGGGCTAAAATGGGGAGTGGGGAAAAGACTGGTCTTCTCTAGTCCTACCTGAAAACTATCTAGTCTCATTCGTTGACCCATTCGTACTTACAATTTTCCTTTCACCATAACAACACATTTACTTTCACAACACAATC
>OZ038505.1:71477057-71489557 GCA_964036315.1 Acanthosepion esculentum
CATATATTGCGGAATTGAAGTATATATATATATATATATATATATATATATATATATATATATATATATATATATATATATATATATGGTGAGCGAATATGTAATGCGGGAGGAGAGTCTGCTCCGTTGATGAGTAATAAAATGAAAAAGCAGTAAGTTGGGCTTATATTGTCATACCGTCAATCTTTCGATTGTGAATGTTCTAAATGGACAAAATCTCACTCGCATTCCAGTCACTTTATCTTCAGGGCGCGCTTAAAAAGTCATTTTCGTTTATCGTTCCAGATTTGTTTTTGTCATGATCAGTTTTATTTCCTATTCTTTTTTCCCTCCACCATTTTCATTTTTGATTTATTGTCGCCATTAGAACGACATTTCTTTGAAATGCTTTTATTGTGTATTTACATTGTTGCTTTTGTGTTGTTCGTGTTCCATTTGGTTTCATATTTACACACTTAGTAACTGCTGGCTTTCGTTAGAGATCAGGTGACAGCATGTTTGCTCAATATTTCGAAGAAGTGCGGAAAATTTCTCCTCCATACCGCCATCTTCAGGTCGACCTCAATCAAGATAATAGTGTCATGTAAATTCCACAGTGCTTTCGTTAACTCTATACTGTATGCTTCGCCAAATACTTTTTCGAATTTAGAGTTTTCCTTCTTCTGGGCTGGTTGCCAACCAGGGATAAAGAACTAAGAATGTCTTATATTTAACCCATAGGTGAGAGGAGACGAATTTGATTCATACAAGTGACTGCAAAGAAACTCGACTGGAATTCGAACTCGGATCACGGAATCCCATTTTCGATCCGCTATATATTACACCAGTCGCATGTCCAAGCCCTTCTGAATATAAATATGGCGCTGAAATAACCTGACACATACATATATATATATATATATATATATATATATATATATATATATATATATACATACATACAAAACATATAAAATACACATACACACATATATATGTATATAAACATACAAACATATAAGCATACATAACACACACACACACACACATATATATATGTGTGTGTGTATGTGTGTGTGTGTGAGTTTTATGTTTATTACTGATGTGTGATATATTCAACACATCCAGACGCGCACACACAGACACACATAGACACTGTTCTTTAATATAAATGTTTAAACTATCGAAAAACTACTTGATTGCTGTTTTCAATCCAGATCTCTTATATACAATCCACTGCTAACGAAAGTAACACCTATTATTACTAATTGTTCATTTAATGCAAGGCTCAAGAGCCACTCAAGTTATAATGTTACTGGTTGAGGTTGTATGAACGCAGCAGAAAGAAGTAAAAAGTGCAGTTTATGAGGATAGCTAGGAAAGGCAACAATTTACCCTAAATTTGTAGATTATATCGGGCGAAATTCACTATAAAAATGTAAGAGAATTTCTTTTTTGCTTTTCGTTTATTTGTCGGTTGCTCTTGTCCGATTGTCCAATGTTAGAACATGCGATATTCGTATGATTTTGTACGATTGACAATTTGGCGTAGCCATGAGAGTAAGATCTGTAAAATGAAAGAATGATTTTAATTCATATGATTTTTCTTTGGATATTTGTGTTTAAATATTTTAAAAAAATACAAAGCAAAATGCATTCTTACATTAGACAATGGAGCCAACTGGCGAGATAAAAATCTTAAACTATTCGTGTGGAAAACGGAAACGATGCTATCGGAAAATACCTTAAATAAATGTGTCTTCTTCTACAGTAGATATACAGTATAATATATATATATACATATACATATATATATATACATATATATATATATATATATATATATATATATATATATATATATATATATATATATATATATATATATATAACAAGGTATCTAGACATATAGTTCGGTTATAAATATTTCGGTCTCTCACGTGGTACGACGTCATAGAACTGCATCAAGAATTTAAGACCTACCTCTGCTATTCCGCGACCGTTATCGTCGCATAGCAATGTTCTATGTCATCATAACAGAATATCATCGTTGATAGTAAATGTATTTCTTTAAATATCCATATAACCACCCCGAAGGTGGCTCATGTGAGCCCATAGCTTCGATCATGGAACGGCTAATGAAATAATATCCACATTTTGGACAATTTATTTTCGCCCAAAATTAAAGCAAATATACGGAGTTTAGGATGGCTCATGATCAAACATAATAAACATTGTCTGTTATATTTAATACTATATGTTTTAATAATGATCTGCTGCCTAATACACTATGCAGAGTGTCCATAAATTTCGTGAGCACTTTAAAAAAAAGTGTAATGTATTTGCGATAGAAATTCCAAAAAAAGTTTAATGTATCTAGTTTTAAGTATAGTTATTGAATAATTTTTTAACAGAAAATTTGCAACAATTTTTAGATAAGTAAAGAAATATTGTTTTCCGTGAACTGCAAAATCGTCTTACCCTTTCTATTGATAATGATGGAGGACATGTGGAGACTTAAATAAAATTTCAATAAAACATTAAAAAGATATAGATTTACTTCTTTCTAATCCTTTTTACAAATTATATTTATCGCAAATACAAATAAATTTATACATTTTTTTAAGTGCACATCAATTTAATGGACACCCTGTATATATATATATATATATATATATATATATATATATATGTACGTATGTATGTATATATATCGTAGGTTGAGTGTTGCTGATGTTAATAAACTATCCATTATATATTAACACAGCAGAGTTTCATGCACAACACAATCTTCATGTTCTGAGTAGAGACTGACCGTTAAAAAATATCATATTTTTATTCAAATTTACATATATATATATATATATATATATATATATATATATATATATATATATATATATACATATATATATATATAATAAAAAGACTTAAAGATTAATATTCCATGGTCATAATTTATTCCATTGGAATCGTAAAAACGATCCAATTCATCAGACCTACAGATTCAAAAAGAAAACAGAAAAAACAACTCCGGGAAAATATTAGTAAGAGTATATGTGTGAGAGTGTGGGAGGACATGGGATCTATATAGAGGGGTAACAGACAAGACAGGCAGGGAGGTCAAAAGGTGGAGGGGGCATTAACCTTTAACAGAGAGAAGATTCCATGTCCTCCCACACTCTCACACATATACTCTTATTTATTTATCTAATTTACTGTCTTTGTCTTATTTATTTTTAGAATTTAGTAAAATTTAAGCTAAATGCGTGACCTCTCTGAGTTCGAAAATGGGAAAATTGTTGGAGCTCGCATGGCAGGAGACTCGATCAATAAGGTTGCTGAAATGTTTGGTTTTTCAAGAGCTACCATATCAAAAACTATGACGCAATTCGAGAAACAGGGCAAAAACTCAAAGAAACCGTAGCAATTCGGCCCGGACTTGCAAACATACTGACAGGAACCGACGTGCATTGAAATGCAATGTGCCAAAAAATCATCGGATTACTGCGGCCAAAGTGACTGCTGAGCTGAATAATCATCTGAATGGTCCAGTTTCTACGAAGATTTTTCGTCGTGAGCTCCATGAGGCTGGATATCATGGAAGAGCCACCGTAGTGAAACATCTTCTCTCCACTCGCAACATTCAGAAGAGGTTGAAGTGGTGCAGAGATCACAATAGAAGCCAGTCATATTCTCAGCCGAGTCGAGTTTTTCTCTTTTCCCAATTTCAGGGCAAGTTTATGTGTGGAGGCAGCCCAAAGAAGCTTACAACCCTGACTTTCTTCTTCTAACAGTGAAGCATGGAGGTGGATCAGTGATAGTTTGGGCCACCATATCATGGAAATGCCTCGGTTCAATTGTTGCCCTGCATGGTAGAATCAACAGCAAAGTTTACCTGAACACTTTCGGAGATCATGTTCATCAAATGGCCCAGACTTTATTCCCTGATTGTGACTGCATCTTCCAAGAGGATAATGCTCCAGTACAAACCGCTCGAATGGTTAAGAATTGGTATAATATGCATGAAAGTGAGCTAGAACAAATGGAGTGGCCACCCCGATCTCAAGATATCAATATTATTGAACATTTGTGGTGCATTTTGGAGCGACAAGTTAGGAGCCGCTATCCTCCACCGTCGTGTCTTAAAGATCTAGAGCAGGTCTGAATGGAAGAATTGCTGTAACTTCCTCTGGATGAAGTCAGGAAGCTGTATGATTCCATTCCTAGACGTATTAAAGCTGTATGTGAGACTAAAGGAGGCCCAACTCCGTAGTAAATAAATTTTCTTTGAATTTAACAAGTGTTTCAATATTTTGTCCAACCCCTGTATATATATATATATATATATATATATATATATATATATATATATATATATATATATATATATATATATATATATAAGATATAATACGAAGATATTATGCTGAGCCCGTCGAACGGATGCAGTGTTTTAGAATACAATCTACCCATATTTCTTCTATTCTCAGACAGTACAACAAATTCATATATATATTTATATATATATTAGATATAGCATAATACGAAGGTTCTATTTTGAGTCCATCGAATGCTTCAGATGCAGTGTTTTAGATTAAAATCTACCTATATTTCTGCTATTCTCAGACAGCTCTACAAATATATATATATATACACACATATATATATATATATATATATATATATATATATATATATATATATATATATATACATACATACATACATACATACATACATACATACATACATATATATAAATATAATTATAATGAAATTCCTCATAAGTATAGGAATCGGGTTACTCTATGGGTACCATCATTTGTAAAATCAAGGAATTTCGTTTGCACGCTACTGTCTAAAATCAGATTACCAGCTCTAAGCAAAAATATCGCAGACATGTAAAGATACGAAGAACTAGATTTTCGTACCAGTCGGAAAAATTAAATTGTACTATTTTTCAGTGCGTCAACAGTAGTTGGCAATGTGCGCTGTCGTATCAGTAAAATTCCTCACGAGCTAACTCGACGAAAACTAAAATTTTACAATATCTCTCCCCGGCCAGTGTACTCCAATGTAAAGAATTATTTCGTGGTCTGAAATTTTTATCACGTATCATACCATGCCTTCTTGGCTATCTACGAATTTCACGTCGAACGAAATGATATTTTAATTCCGATTTATGATAAAACTTACTTTAGATATCATAAAGGCAGGCATATATATATATATATATATATATATATATATATATATATATATATATATATATATATATATATATTCTGTTTATACCTTATTTCAAAGTAGTGATTTTAAACTTCAATATCTATTTGAAGCGTATCTTAACGTAAACAAATGACGTCATATATTATGAAATGTACGAAATACGACTGTAATTTTAATATTTTTCTCTTTATGCGTTATTTTTATAGATACAAATTGACTTTGCTGACTAGATACTTCCCTTTTAGCTAAATGGTATAGCACGTCAGGTTATGTGACCGTTCCGTGTAAGAGACAGGTTCGATTGCTATTGGAGGTCTCTTATTTTTTATGAAATTTCACGGACATTCAGGCCGATTAATACTGTTTATTATAAGCAGGGTATTTTCTTAAATATTTGTATTTATAAAAATAACGTATAAACAGAAAGTATACTAAAATAATTGTGGGCCTTTCAATTGTCCATTTCATTATATTTTTAATATGAGAGGTCAAAGTAAAATCTTTTTGAATTCGCTACAAAAATGCTTTCGAGTTTCAATACTATGATTGTATTACTTCACAAGTTATCTTCAGTTACTTACAATTACCTGAAGTATACGATCATAATATTGAAACATGGAAGCTGTTGTGTAGCGATTTCTAAATGTATTTATTATAATCTCTTATAATAAAATATAATAATATATTGCTCTATTTTGTATTGAGCACATTTTAAAAGTAAATGCTACGAACAGTGGATTTTAGCTCCATGTTTTCTTTCTCTCATTATATATATATATATATATATATATATATATATATATATAAGAGTGCGAAATATAGCTACATACAACCCCAACCATCATGAATGAATTTTCAAAAATTAATATATATAATATCCTACAATCTCATATAATACCCTATATATAATACATGCAATATTTTATAATACATGTAATATTCTATAATATATACATCCTTCAATTTCATATAATATCCTACATATAATACATATAATATCCTAAAATACAATTAATATCCTACAATTTCATGTAATATCCTACATGTCGTATATATAATATACTACAATATCATATAATGTGCTACATATAATATATATAATATCCTACGATATATATAATATCCTATAGTATATAGGATATTAAATATCCTACAATCATATAATATGCTACATTTACTACATATAATATCCTAAAATACATATATACTACAATTTCATATAATATCCTACATATAGTATATATAATATCCTACTATTTCATATAATTTGCAACATATAGTACATATACTATCCTACAATATATATTTAATATCCTACAACTTCATGTAATATCCTAGATATAGTATATATTATATTCTACAATTTCATAATATGCTACATATAATGCACATAATATCCTAAAATACATATAATATCCTACAATTTCATATAATATCCTACATATAGTATATATAATGTCCTACAATTCATATAATATGCTACATATAATACATATCATGTCCTACAATAAATATAATATCCTATAATTTCTTAAATCAAGAAAGAAAACAAGTACAGCATAAAGCACATATATCACCGTCTCTGTTCATATCCACACGAAATTGTATTTAAACAAAAGCTGAGTTTCATCTACCATATATTCATTTATGAAAGCAGACTAACATATTTTTATTACTTGAAAGCTTCCAAGAAAATTAAATTGCAGCATTAAATGACCCATAAAGGAGTAGATATGCCGTCAAAACAAAACCAACCAACAACCATCCACCTTCATCGTGTCCAATGTCATCGGTTTATTCTAAGAATAATGTGAATATATATATATATATATATATATATATATATATATATATTGCAAGGAAATGATATAATTTGTTTCCGATAGGCATTGTGAAATATGAAAATAAATTATGAAATGAAAACACTTACATGACAAACCAACTGGTTTCGTTCCCAAGCTCATCAGGGTCGACTGGGAGCAGATTAATAATTTATTGCAAAGATACATTTACGCCCACAAACACTCTATATACAATTAAAACATTCAAAATTGAAATGATTAATGGTATGAGGGAAGACCAAAATCAAAACAACGCCAATTTGCGAAGCGAAAAGAAGGGGAATATGGAAGAAAATGTAGGATTCACAGATACTAGAGTCTAATAACGTGAAGTCCAAGGAGACACTCTTTTTTCTTACAAAGAGGCGGCTCCCTGGACCGGATGTACAGAGACTCCCGGAGAAAATGAAAGTGTGAACTAGACAGAACAGATAATCTCATTGCACAATCCCTTTAATTAATAAGATGTTCAGTGATAGATGACACGGAAGTTTTGACCAGCTGATTAATATTCAGACTGATCTTACTTCGTTTGGCTATACAGCATTTGACCCTCTTCTATTCCTTGTAAGTTGTCTTGTTAATTGTTTTGTAACTCATTGCCCTATGTTTTATCCAATTATTTGTCGTAACTCTGTTGTTTCAATTGCGACTTCTCGAATCCTTGTCGCCAATCTGTTGCATTGTCGAGGTGAATGATACACAGAGTATTCATTCAGCACCAGTATCTGGTCCTAACGGATACATACAAAAAACACAGAATAATAAGTTACAAAACAATTAACAAGACAACTTACAGGAGGGTCAAATTCTGTATGGCCAAACGAAGTATAATCAGTCCGAATATTAATAAGCTCAGTATCAATTTATTAATCAACTGTTGAAGTCCTTAATCTTAGTCTATTTAATGCTATGAGCCAGGCCATTTGGTAGAGTGCTGAATATGTGCTAGCTACTCTACAACAGTTGGTTGAATTTGTTTAGCGGCATATCAATCTTTTTGAGTGATTTAATACCCGAAATTTAAATATGAACTATCTTATGACTTCAATATTTTGAACGCAGTATTATGCCTTGAACTGCAGATAAAATGTATTGCTGGTCATTTTTATATAAAAAATGTATTGCTGGTATTTTTATAATGAAAGCGTAATTTCATACATTCGTACACTTTTTGTTGGGGTTGGGGATCACTATTTTCCCACAGCTGAGAAGCTAACGGGTACTACCACTCTGGTTCAGAGTAGACCTGAGAACAACAATTTAAATCTGGCTCCAGGCTACTAAAATCTTCCAAATACACTATCAGAGGCCTTCCTGCCGGACGTAGTTTATCGTCATACCTAGACCAGAGGATGGCTGTAATGCTTCCCGAAGTGCCTGGATATTGATACCATCATGTATTTATTATTTACATAAAGGATTATTTACATAGAGGCTGATACTTAACATCAAGAAGAGGCAACTGATGTTTCTGGGACACATAATGAGAAAGGAGGGTCTGGAGAATCTGCTACTCGCGGGTCGAATAGAGGGAAAGAAAGACAAGGGAAAACAACGGGTAACATACCTAGCAGGCTTAAGTAAGTGGATAACAGATCGTGGTCTTGTGGAGGTGGCAGCTGGAAGGAACTTGTTGAGAGCTGCAAGGGATAGAGGGAGATAGAGAGCCATGATCACTGACGTCCTGAAAGGTCAATGCACATAAAAAGAAAGACAGAAACAAAGAAAAAGGAAGCTGTAGAGAGCCATGTTCACGTATAGATTTGGTACATGAAATCAGTTGGACATAGTCTGACATCAAGCCATAGGAGCAGGGACATTGAGATTCGAACTCACTAATCGTAATGATGACTTTCCCATAATTCGTACGATGGTAGCGGCCATGGTCAGGCAGTCAGTTATGTGCCACGCGTGATACACTCTTAAGCGATCATGTATCTTTCCATACATGACTGATGAGGCAGATTTCTTTCTCGCAGTAGGTAGCCATGTCTTTCTGCGGTAGACCAGTTGCCATCGAAGGCTATAGAACCCGATCTGTCCTGCTATTTACCCATAGCTGGGAGAGAAGAAGATGATTCATACCTTTTCCAAGGGCCAGGCATTCAGTTATGTGCCATGCGTGATATCCGCTTAGGCGATCATGTATGTTTCGATACATTACTGATAGGTCGATTTCTTTCCCGCAGTAGGTTGCCATTTCTTTCTGCGGTAGACCCGTTATCATCCATTGCTATAGAATCCAATCTGCCCAGCTATTTACCCATAGCTGTGGGGAGAAGAAGAAGAGGATTCATACCTTTCCCAAGGGTAATAGCACGTAATTGGAATTTGAACTCGGCTCTACGATTCCGAGCCGCTATCCCTTACCCCATCGTATGAATATAGGATTTATTTTTCCCTGCATGCACCTGTTTTGCCGGCGTGATTGTGCGTGCAAACGCACAGCACCCGGTGTGCGTGTTGTGCGCGTCTATGTTCAGGTGAGAACGACCTTACGCATAGATCATGCGTCTATCCGAGCGCAGAGGCGAATTTCACAAGGATGCGCATATAAATGAAAATGAAATAAAGATCACAGAGGCACACAAAACGAATCTGTGACGGTAAAAAAGAATTGGTGATGGAAATCACGTGCTGCAGGCGGAAGAACTCTAGAACAACATTACCATTCTTGGCTAACCTATTTCTGCTAAAGAAAGAAAAAATAATAGAGAGAGAGAGAATCGGCAACGAGAGACAATATCGTGCATATGCAAATCAATTATACGAGTACACTTAAAAAAAATTCCCTTTCAATCAGCTCAAACATCCATATATAGTGCGCGGATTGGTGTATGCATACATATACACGCGTGGGCGAGAGAGCGCGTACACACACATACACACTCATAAATATATATATATATAGAGAGAGAGAGAGAGAGAGACAGAGAGAGAGAGAGGGAGATAGAGATAGAGATAGAGATATGAACAGCTTGAGATAGATAGTAACAGATAGATAGATATGAATAGATTGAGATAGATAGGCAGACAGATATGAACAGACTGAAATGGATAGATAGTTATGAACAGACACATTGGTAGGTTGATAGATATAATCAAACATATATACATATATATATATATATATATAGAGAGAGAGAGAGAGAGAGAGAGAGAGAAAGAGGAGAGAGATTGATATGAACCGACTGACATAGATAGATAGATAGATAGATAGATAGATATGAACAGACAGATAGGTTAATGAATATGAACAGACATATATATATATATATATATATATATATATATATATATATATATATATATATGTGTGTGTGTGTGTGTGTGTGTGTAGAGAGAGAGAGAGGGAGAGAAAGAGATAGAGATAGATATGAACCGATTGACATAGATAGATAGCTATGAACGGACAGATAGGTAGGTTGATAGATATAAACAGACATATATATATATATATATATATATATATATATATACAGAGAGAGATAGAGAAAGAAAGAGATAAAGAGAGGAGAGTGAGAGAGATAAGAACCGACTGACATAGATAGATATGAACAGACAGATAGGTTGGTTGATAGATATAAACAGACATACACACACATACACACACACACACACACACACACATATATATATATATATATATATATATATATATATATATATATATATATATATACGTGCATGGAGAAAGGATATATATATATATATATATATATATATATATATATATATATATATATATATATATATATGCGTTCGTGGAAAAAGGGAGAGAAAACGGCAAATGCGAATGGTGACTTTTATACATATACAACCTCACATTCGATGTTCTTTTTCGCTATTTATTAACTACAAACACAACTGATAAGCAGTCTTAGTTTTATGACATCAGTTTTCATTATTCGGAGACGAACGCTTTCACATGGATCAAATTAGTGTGCCGCTCCCTTGCGGTAGTACTGACCTCGCCACAGGTCCGATTATTCCTATAATAGATAAGCCATAAACGACAACTGGTTGTAATCATTTTTCGATATTTTCCGACCAGACATCGGCAGAATTACACAGTTTGTTGGTCAAAATACACATCGCTCAACCTCCGTGATTCATTTAATGTAAATTAACACGCGAAAGGGACGTAAGACACCGAACACGGCTACAGCATTTTTTTTAAAATTCTTCATCCAATATAAGGCCTAAGACTCACTCAAGGTAGATAGTTGCTAAATGAGGAAGAAATAATAGGGACATTTTATGATGATATCAAGGAACGATACGCAGCATCTGAGCGGTTAAGGCCCTATTGAACGAAGAAGCACTTTTTTGGAGCGTCTGTTTCCAAGAGTAACAGTCCTGCATTATATTTTCGTGTGGAGAAGCGAGGGACCTAGGTAGAGAAACGGCCACCCCCCAAGTGGTGCATTTAAAAATCTAACATCCAGAAAGCACCTTTCTAACTGTACACTTCATCGTGCTATCTAGCGGTACCACCGGAAAGTACGGTCGCCCGGATTTTACGCATATACTGATAATTTAAAATTTAGATCCCTATCAGATTCGTTACTTGGTTGATTTTGTTTTCCGGATTATAAATCTCTATGGGTTATTTAATGCCGAAATCTGAATATTTTGAACACAGTTTTATCGACTTAATATATTTTGAACGCAATGGTATAAATTATATTGTTGGCAATTCTACTATAAAATATATTGGAAGTCATTTTACTTTACATATGTATTGTCAGTTGTTTTATTAAAAATATGTATTGTTAGTCATCTATACTAAAAGATTGTAAATGTGTGCGTGTTTGTGTGGTGCTTCCGTCTGGCACATAATGATTTACGAATCGTTTATACAGTAAGTATTTTTATTTTTATTTTCTTCAAACAGAAAACATTTTTTACTTAAAATATGTTAATGTTAAAGACAGACACAAAGAGATTCCGATTTGCTGTTTCGTCCAGTTGTTTGTAGAGTAATTAAAAATATTTCAGCTTTCTTTAAACAAACAATATTTTAAATATTTAAAAAATAATTCTTGGCATATTTAAAAAATATTTTCAAGTGAATATGATTCTAAAATATTTTCTGACATAATAAAAACTTATTTTTAAGTTAATCTGATTTTTAAAATATTTTAAGTGAATAAGATTTAGCAATACGAATTGTTTACACAATACATATTTTTATGTCAACTTTCTTCAAACAGAAATTATTTAATGGTGAAAACATCTTCAATATTTTATAACCTGAACTATTGGTGACCCGTTGGGTCACAGGTGATCTAGTTTTACTATAAATACGTATCGGTGATCATTTTACTGTATGAAATGTATTGTTATTTTTTACTATAAAAATGTATTTTTATACATTCATAATGTATTGTCTTATTACCAGGAGGAAAACACAAAGCCCATAAAACATTTACGTCTAGCCCC
>OZ038505.1:71494557-71559557 GCA_964036315.1 Acanthosepion esculentum
TTAAATTTCGAATTGTCTTTTTTTTTCTTTCATATATGTTGTTCCTTAGAGCTTTTCAGATTTATTTTCTTTTGGTTCCTTGGTTTGTAAGTTTTGATGTTTTTTTGTTTTTTTATTTCATAGTGTTTTTTTTTTTGTTCTATTCTTTCAGTTAACAAGTGTTTAACTCTTTGCCGTTATTTTTTTTTATATCGGCACGCCTGACATTCATTTTTCTTCTTCCTTTTCTGCTTTCTTCCTTATTTTCTTCTTTATTCTGATTCCTTTTCTTCGTTTTCCCACTTTCTATTTTTCTTTGTTTTCATTCCTTGTCTTCGTTTACTCCTTCATTTTTTCTTTATCTTCTTCCTTTTTTTCTTTTTGCCCTCCTTTTTTTCTTCTTTTGTCTCGTTACTTTCCTCCGTTTTATCCTTCCTTTTCTCATTTATTTTCTTTTTTATTCTACTTACTTTCCTTTTTTTTTATCTCTTTCCTTTTCTTTTTTTGACTCAATTCTTTTCTTCGTATTCCTCGTCCTTTTCTTCTTTTACTTCTACCTTTTTCTTTTTTTTTCTTTCTTTTTTCTTTTGTCTCGTTCCTTTTCTTTTTCTTTTTCCTTTTCTTTTTTTCAGTTTCATTTTGTATAATTCCTTTTCTTCTTTTTCTACTTCATTTTCTTCTTTCATGTCCTTCCTTTGCCTTTTTTGTTTCATTCTTTTTCCCGTTTTATTTCTTCTTTTTCTTCTTTCTTTTCTTTTTCTCCTTCATTTTCTTCTTTTTCCTACTTCCTTTTATCCTTTCTTTTCTTCTTTTGACTCATTCATTTTTCTTAGTTTTTCTCCTTTTTTCTTCTTCCTTATCTTCATTTGCTCCTTCTTTTTCTTCATTTGTGTCATTCCTTTTCTTCTTCCTTTTCTTCTTTTTCTTCTTCATTTTCTTTTCTTTTATCATTCCTTTACTATCTTTGTCTCCTTCTTTTTCTCCTATTTCCTCCTTCATTTTCATAAGTTTTCTCTTTCCTTTTCTTTTTCTTTTTCCTTTTCTTTTTTCTCTTTCTATTTTCTTTTATCTCGTTCCTTTTCTTTTTCTTTTTCCTTTTCTTTTTTCTCTTTCTTTTTTCTTTTGTCTCGTTCCTTTTCTTTTTCTCTTTCCTTTTCTTTTTCTCTTTCCTTTTTCTTTTGTCTCGTTCCTTTTCTTTTTCTCTTTCCTTTTCTTTTTCTCTTTCCTTTTGCTTATCTTCTTTGTTCTAACTTTAATCCTAATTAAGCTCTTCTTTCCTACTTTTGTATTTTTATCTATTTCATCTCAAAGTTTTCATCTTTCTCTTCTTTCTTTCTTTATTTATTTCGTTCTTTCATTCTTCTTCTTTTCTTTTCTTCCTTAAGCATTTTACTCTTCTTTATTTTTTATTTCTCATTTATTTTCCTCACATTTCTTCCTTCTTAACTATTTAAGCACTTCGCTTTCTTTTTTACCCATTTTTATCCTTCTTTTTCAACTTTCTTTTCTTTCTTTCTCAATTTCTTCGGTATTTCTACTTCGTCTTTCCTTCTAAAGTATTTCAACTACTCCCTCTTCTGTTTTCTTCAATTTTTCTTTTCTTCTTCTTTCTTACATCTTTCAGATCTTCTTCCTTTTTTCTTCCTTCTTTCCAACTTTCTTCTCTTTCGCTTTCTTTTCTTTTTTCTTCTTTTCACTTAATAATTACATCGTCTTGTAATTTTCTGTTGCATATTCCGTTTTTTATTCGTTTCTTCTTCCTCATCTCTTCTTTTTCTTTTTCCTTTTTCGTTTTTATTTACTCTTTCCATTTTGCTTTTTTGTTTGTTTGTGTGTTTGTTTATTTCTTTCGTTTTTCTTGACTTTTGTTTTACTCTTTTCTTCTTGTCTTTCTCCATTTACAATGCTTTATTTTCAAAAGTTTTCCGAATATTTGTCATCTTTTTCATTCCTTGTTGTACCTCTTCTTCTCTTTGTTTTTCTTCTTTCTGTTGTTGTTGTTGTTGTTCTTCTTCTTCTTCTTCTTCTTCTTCTTCTTCTTCTTCTTCTTCTTCGTCGTCGTCGTCGTCGTCTTGATCTTCTTCTATTCCCTCCATACTTCTTCGGGGAGACCAGTTCGTACCCCAGACGGTCTCGTTACATACACTTTCTCGCGAATACACTTGAAAAATGGATTAATCCATTTTCCTCACTCCAGCTATGGGTTAAATTGTAATATTTGTATCTGGAAAAATCATCGTTATTCTCCCCAAAATATTAATGCAATATACTCTCGAAAGAGACAATCCAAAAATGTTTCGGTTTTAAATAATCCACAAATGCATCAAAATCAACAAGCAGATGAATAAAGAAACAAACAGATAAAAAAGAAACAGATAAAAAAGAAACAGATAAAAAAGAAACAAACAGATAAAAAGAAACAAATAAAAAAGAAATAGGTAAAAAATAAACAACCAAATAATAAAGAAACACATAAAAATAGAAACAAGAAAATAAAAAAGAAACAAACAGATAAAAAGAAACAGATAAAATAGAAACGAAAAAACAAATAAAAAGAAACAGTTAAAAAAAAGAAACAAGCAAATAAAAAAATAAGGAAAAAAAAAATCAATCAAAAATAAATAAATAAATCAAATCCACCATTTTTATTTGTCTTTTTTTCCTTTCTTTTCTCCCAGTTAAATTTGTATTTGTTTTTGTTTTTTGCTTTAAAATCTTTCTTTATTTCTTTTTTGTTCTTTTCTTGTTTGTTTCTTCCTTCACATACGATCACCAAAGTTAAGCAACGTTGAACCTCGACAGTACCTAGAAGGGTAGCAGATTGGAAATATCAGCTGCCAAAAGCCTGGATGTGCTGGTGGTGTAATGGATAATTGCTCGGAATTATTAGTCGGAGAGCCGAGTTCCAATTCCAGTTGGGTACTTTATATTGACATTCTCAAAAACCCTTGTGAAAGGTATCAATCCACGCTTCTCCCTCCAGCTATTGGTTAATGGGGACTTGTATCGCTAAACTATTATTATCTCCTCCAAAGTGTCTTACAATATAAAAAAATGTTTTCTTGATTTTAGTAACCTTGTTTAAATATTGTGTTTATTGCCATAAGTCATGATTTGAAATGATTTGAAATGGTTTAATAAGCAGTAGAAGACGAATCAGTTGCTTAATCTTTTTCTTGCTTATTTGTTTTTATTCTAATTTTTTCCTTGCACTTTTTATTTTCTTTCTTTCTATCTTTCTTTCTTTCTTTCTTTCTTATTCTTACTTTCGTTTTTATAACTTTCCTACTTTCTTACTTTCGAAAGTCGTTAAACATTCTTATCTCCCCTTTTTTATTTCTTTCTTTCTTTCTTCTTCTGACTTTCGTTTTTATAACTTTCCTTCTCCTAATATTGTTGGGATTTTCTTCGAGTACTTAAAAAATGAATACTCTCAATGTCTATTTGGAAACGTTTTTCTTTCCTTTCAATTTACCTCTCTCCCGTTTTTTGGTTTTTTATTTTCGAATCTATCTCTGTCCATTTTTCTAGCCCTTTGGCACGACACAAATCTTTCTTCCACTCGTGTCGTTCGCTTCCAGTCGTCAGGACACAAAACGTTACATCTCACCAACAATCGGCAATTCGCATAAACTTAAAATCATGTGAGATCGTTAGCTGAGGAAATTAAAGCCCTATGTCTCTGTGTCTCTACACAAAAACACACAAACGCGAGCGCATATGTATATAGGTCACTGCGCATGCGTAAATAACGGTTCCAGAGTTAGCAGAACAAAGAGAAAATGAACTAAAACAAATTGCTTCACTTTTAAGTCCTTTTGTACGTCTTTGCCAGGTTTTTAAAAATTATTTTCGCCCTTTTAACTTCCGTTGCTCTTATTTGACTGGAAGAAACTAAATGAATGCATTCTTTTCTCTTTTTGTGTTTAGACGCATTGCTGGTCTGTGTATATATGGATAAACGTTGCACACAAGCAAACACACAAAGATATGCATACATACATATACACCGTTCACTCCTCAGAGGGTATCAACAATTGACTATGGGCGTATATTATTAGCGTGTGGCCGAGTGGTGAGATTGTTTGCTCTCTGAAAATGAGACTCGGGTTCGAATCTCAACACGGTCGATTTGTCAAGAAGGAAAACTTCCTGATGTTATCGGTCTGGCGGGAGACGATCCCAGCGTGCGGCACATTTGGATAATGCCTGGAAAGTAAATCATTTTTTTCAAAAGTTACTGAATATCGCTTGATAATGGAACAAAGTTAAGGTTCCGAAACATAAAAATTTCCGTGTCGCGATGAAAAAATATTTTTAAATAAAAGAAAATATAATATTATGCTCTACTTTGTATCGAACACCTTACAAAACAAATTAAATGCTGAAGAACTGAGGATTATTAATCTGAGTGTTCTTTCACTTTGTTGTACACACACACACACACACACACACACACACACACACACACACACACACACACATATATATATATATATATATATATATATGATCGACTCTCCAGTCGAATTCGACGTATGAGGGTCAGGCAGATAAGTTCCCAGAAACTGAAAGCCCGACACCGACACATGAGATTTGATTATAGTGGTGAAGGCTTTGTGCAGGGCCATCCACACTTTTTGGAGGGACGAATACAGGGACCTGGTGCAGCGAATGCCACAAGGTCCCCAAACGACCCTCCGCAGGTTTTGAATTCAGAGTTGTCCTTCTCCTAGACCAGTTGCCATCCAAGGCTATAGAACCCAGTCTGTCCTGCTATTTACCCATAGCTGGAGGGAGAAGAAGAGGATTCACACCTTTCCCAAGGGTATTAGCACGTAAGTGAATGTAATGGATTCGACTGGAATTCGAACTCGGCTCTCCGATTCCGATATATAAAATAACATAATAATAATGGACTCTCCCGTCGATTTTGACGTATGAGGATCTGACAGCTTAATTGTTTCAGTTATGAAATTTTGTGCGATAATCTTAAGTGGCACTTAAGACCCGCTAAGAGTTTACAAAGTAGACCATATATGGAACAAGAGTGAGGATTCTGGGGTGAGATCACTGTTAGACTGGCTGGCCTTTTAGATCTTGCTCTCGCTTCTTGAAGACGATTCAGACAAGCAGATTGAAAACTGCTGAGTCCACTAAAACACGTTCATCTCCATTCTACCCGCTCAAAGGATAACCACTCAAGAGTGTTATGTGGTATATTGACAGCTGACAAATTGCTTTTCAGCTTGTCTTTGTATCATAGCAATCGGCGTCCTACATTCCTGTATCCCTGATCTAATATATATATATATATATATATATATATATATATATATATATATATATATATATATAGCCTTGAACAAAATGGACGTCATACCTAAGGTTACGTTTCGGCCAACACTTTTTCATAGATATTCGTTGGCACTATTAAATATATAGGAATACAAGGACACTAAGTCAAGTAAATGAGTAAGGAAAGGTGGAACTCGACTAAAAGACAAATTTTAATAATATTAATTAAAATTGAACAAAGGAGGATGTAAATAAATAGTTCCCCTTTGTTCAATTTAATTTAAAATTTGTCTTTTAGTCGAGTTCCACCTTTCCCTCCTCATTTACTTCATCTGAGTATCCTTGTATTCATTTATATTTAATAGTGCCAACGAATATCTTTGAAAAAGGTATGACGTCTGTTTTGTTCAAGGTTATATATCAGTTCTTAGGGTACAAATCTCTGTTTATATATATATATATATATTTTAACATACAACGTGTGTTAGCACGTGCGATACCCTGTCTTCATCAGCCGCCGAAACAGGGTGATCTCACGGTTTCGCTGACTATGGCGGGACCGCCACTCCAGGCACCACCAGCAGCATTTGCCATCAGGCAGGGTATGAAGAAAAGCTATTGATCCTTCCTCTTTGTAAATTTTCGTAATGAAATAAATAAAACGATGGTTCCTCTTCGCCGCTTCTGTCCGTAATGAAAGTTCTTGAACGCGTTTGCCGTTATTTATATCTATCTATCTATCTATCTATCTATCTATCTATCTATATATATATATATATATATATATATATATATATATATATATATATATAGAGAGAGAGAGAGAGAGAGAGAGAGATAGATAGATAATTATAACATAGTTTTTGGTTACATGAGACCAAGAAAAAACAGTTTTATTAAGAGTGCGCAATACCCATATAAAGAAAATAAAGAAAAAATTAAAGTCGGTGATCAGTCAATGACGCTACCTAAGTTTCTGCGTTTTGCTATCTTCAGGCTGGTTGTGTTGATAGTGTACCAGCTATCGTTGCCCAAATTTAAATCGTCCAATCGAAATTTAAATCACTTTATCGAAGAATTTGAATTGATAAATTGCTTCGTAGGACGAAACGCTTCTGTTGGATTATTTTGTGTACTTATGGAACTAGTGAGCCAACCTAAATGACTTGACTCACTTTATAGTTCCCCAGTAGAAGGTTAACCGATCAGGAGACGTGAAATATTCAATCCGTCGTGTATAAAGGCGGCCATTCTGTTTACTCTCTTCGAATATTCACTGCCAACCTCTGGATTCTACACTCAAAGACTACCGTCATTATGAACAACAGCTTCGGCTATGATAAGTTTTACTTTTGTTTTTTATTAGACAGTAGAGATGCAGATAACACAGTGTTGAAAGCAAACAGAGAAAAGAATCCACATGGACACTTACAGGAGGTAGTAAAGGAAAGGGATAAGAAAGGACTGAACATTAATTATACAGTGTAACCCGGATATAAGAGAGTTGTCGGGACCGGAGAAGAAGTCTCTTATATCCGGGTTTATCTTATATCCGGGTTTGGTCTATTATATATACATTAACACAGGCTCTAATTTGGGACAAGATAAAAAATCTATCTTATATCCGGGTTTCTCTTATATCAGGGTCTCTTATATCCGGGTTACACTGTATAACACATAATTTATTGTTCTCATGGAAACGAATATCCCACCATGTGGATAACAACTTGGAGAACCCAAAATCAAACAAGTATAATATTTTAAGTATCTAGGTAATGTTTTAAAACTGAGGAGAAAAAACGCGACATCGAAATCCGAAGACGAATTTTGATAGGGAAAAATATCTTCCAAATACTAATCAAAGTATTAAGAAACAAGTAAATGTCTCTTATATGACAGTCAATGAACACTTTCATCAAAGACAAAAAAGAGACTTTAGGCAACACAAATGTAGTTCCACAGAACGATGCTGTTAATACCAGGGACACATAATGTGAACATCGACGAAGTTTTCGAGAAAACGGTAATAAAAAAGAGAACATCCACATCATCAAAAAGAGAGGATTGAAATTTCTAACATATAATGAGGAAAGACTGCTTGTAAAATGTGACACTCAGAGGACATACTGAAGGCCAACGAGACAGATGAAATTAGCGGCTATCCTACCTAAAGATCTTCTTTTAATGGTTAGCAGAACAGGGATTAGGGGAGATAGTAAAAGATGTAGAAAATTAACTAAGAGCTAGACACGAAAGAGAATTGAGGAAAGCCATAATCGTCAACGCCCTGAAAGGACACGTCATGTAGACGAATATATCAGAATATAACAGAAATAATCACAAATATATAGTTGATAAATATAGCCTGGTATTCTGATATCATTCTTTGTTGTTTTGTGCGCTATTCGAACCATAATTCATATCGTTGTATTTTCTATCTAATATCCGCTAAATGAGTCATCAGGCTTCAGCAAGTATAGTGTTCTTCCGTATTATTTTCTCCTATGAACGTTTCTTGGTCCAGACATCAAAAACATCCAATAGCCAGCACTCTGTGATTAAATGAAATCCTAATAGCAGAAAAATACACTAGTATATTCCTTAGATCAGAATTGAAACTTACACACACGCATCAAAATTCCAAACACGATGGAATTTGCTGGATCTTAGAGTACACAATTATTCTGTGTTTTTGATTTCCAGATTAGCCTCTTGTTTGAGTCGAAATAGTTTATTTACATAGTCTAACCAAAACCTTTTTAGATTATCTCAGAATAAGAATATTCCTACTCTGTCATACCTGATTTTAGAATAGATTATCTCTTGGAGTAGGGCGAAATATACAAACCCATGATAAAAATCTAAAACAGAAGAACTGAAGAAACCCTTTCAGTTACAATTCAACTGAAACTGTTACTTGAGACCGGTGCATTTCTTCTGTTTTGGATTTTTTATGATGGGTTTATACTTTTCTATATTCTGCAACATATAACCTATTCCAACAGCTGCTATGGCATAGTAGATGCCAGTGGAAATAGAATATGCACCAGAAGTATGTCTACAAACTCAATAAAAAAACAACGAAACTAGTGACGAAGTAATCGAGAAGGCAACAAAATATTTGCAATATCATAAATCACACTTGACGTTAAAGTTGCAGTTATGAAAAAAGCTTACACTGCCCCTGAATGCGTAAGCAAATATCTGAATTTTATAAGAAAGGCCTGGAACCAAACTCAGATACCAAAGCATAAATGCACTTTGTACCGAACGTTTATCTACGTTTTTGGGAGTAATTTCTAAATCCATTTTACCTGACTGAACACAGCGTTCACTTCAGATGAATCCGCTTCTTTCTGTCTTTCTCTTTCTATATACTGCGTCAATAATATATCCTAGATTTCGAGCTCTAGAATAATTACACATTTCTTAATCTATTCCGTCCTGGGTAAGACTATAAACTACATGCAACAGTTCTCTGATCATGAATTTTTTTTAACAGCTGTACATTTTTAACAACCAAAAATTATCACATACATTTTTGGATATAAAATATTACCAGCAATACATTTTTGAAGAAAAAATATTATCAGGAATACAATTTCGAAAAAAATATTACCAGCAATAAAAATCTCTATGGCATTAAAAAACCCATTGAGGTTGATATGCCGTAAAACCATCCAAACCAAACCAAAAAAAGTGATCCTAAATTCTCATTAGTAACTTTCGAAGAGGTTCAATACTTTGAACATTCAGAAAGGTCCAATATTCTTTGAAAAAAATATTACCAGCAATAAAAAATCTCATTGGTATTAAATAACCCACTGAGGTTGATATGCCGTAAAACAAAACAAGCCAAACCAAACTTAATCCATTGATGAAGCGATTTAATTTTAATTCCTTTACTACCTGCGAAAACATACCTCCAAAGATACGAAAAAATGACCTTATTAAGAGTTTGCATATGTCGTAAAAAAAGATGGCATTTGTATATGAAAACAGAATGGCAGTGTGACAAACCCTAGGATATATGCCTAATGGGTCCAAGTCAGGCAATTATTCTTATATTCCTTTATTTGAATAGTTGCGTACAACGTCAGCTTATCGCTTCAGATTTAATGAAAATACGTTTTCTTGCATTTTCTTCATCATTTACCGCGTGTTTTGCCGATATATATATAATCCTTTGTTTTCATTCTTCAACCTTTTATCAGTTGGAACAAACATGTCTTCGATCTAGCATGTTTGACGGTCATTGTTTACGACTATCAAATACCGGATTCTCGTTTGCTCGAGATTTGTATTTTGAATCTCAAAATCTTGGATTAGCTTTTTTTTTTCCCCCAGACAAACAAACTCTTATTGTGAGGATACTGTTTGTCAACACAGCCAAACATATGTTATTTGCACAATTCTTACTGTATGGATCTTCCTACCCTCTCATATCTATAATTATTAACATTATTACATAAATTATTAGGAATAGTTGTTTCATTTCTGTCAGAGTCTTAGTGGTAGCGATAGTGTGACTAACGAAAACAAACAATCAGATATCCATTAATATTTTTTTTCTGAACAAACAGCGATATCGTTATCAACTTTAAACAGTTTATTGCCCAGAGCAAGAAATGATTTTAGATGGAACTTTTCTATCTAAATTTATCTATTTTTTTTTGTTTCGCTTTATTATTCCTTTTTACTCGGTATTTGCAAAAATTTTCCCGTGTTGAATTTAATTAAATAATCATACGATTTCGTGTGTCTGGTTTTTCGACATTTTTCTATATTTTCTTTTTATTGTTAATTCCACTATGGCCCCAGCAAAATGAGGAATCAGTTTCATTACTTTCTTTTATCGTTGTCTATTGTCTATTTCTTTATTCTTCAAAATTATTTTTTCTTTCTTTTAAGTTTTTCTTTTATTGTATCATTTAAGATCTCATCAGTTAATTCTGTTTTGCTTTTCTTTCATTCTTTCCCAAATTCCTTAATTTCGGATTTTAAATGCTTTATTATGATTCAAATTTGTTTAGCTATCACTGAAATTCATTCTTTCTTTCTTTACTTCTTTCTTTCTTTCTTAGATATTTTTCTTATTTTGAAAATCCTTACATCTTTTATTTTCCGCCTAATCACTTCTTCTTCGTCTATTTCTGTTTCCGTCTGCATCATCCGTTATTTCTTTCATCGTCTCATTTTTTTTTTCTATCGCTGAAATCGTTTTTTCCTTTCACTCTCTGTTTATTTATTTTGTCTTCAGCGTCTTTTTGTCTTATTTTTGTTTTATGAACATTCTTCTTTCTTTAGAATCTTCTTTTTTTCCTTTTAGCTTAACTTTTTCTTCTTTTGTTTCTGAATTCTTCTTTCTTTTGCACCCTCTCTATATTTACTATTATTTTTCCTTCGTCCTTTCTGTTATTCTTTCTGTCTTTATTTGTTACCTATCGAATATCTTTCTTTTTTTCTTTCTTTTATGAACATATTTCTTTCTTTAGCACTGCTTGTATGTTTATTTCAATTTCGTTTCATTTTCTTTCGTCCTCCTACCATGTTTCCTTCTTTCTTTCTTTCGCATTTCCTTTCTTTGAAATCTCTATTGATTTTCATGATGCTTTCTTTCTATTTTCTTTCTTTCTCATATTATCTAACTACTTCTTTCATTCTCTTTCTTTCTTTCTTTCTTTCTTTCTTTCTTTCTTTCTTTCTTTCTTACCGCCACTCTTTCATTCTTTCTTTCTTTCTTTCTTCTATCACCTAACAACTCTTTCTTTCTTTCTTTCTTTCTTTCTTTCTTTCTTTCTTTCTTACCGCCACTCTTTCATTCTTTCTTTCTTTCTTTCTTCTATCACCTAACAACTCTTTCTTTCTTTCTTTCTTTCTTTCTTTGTGTCCGCCACCCCTTCTTTCTTTCTTTCTTTCTTTCACCTAACGACATTTTCTTTCTTTCTTTCTTTCTTTCTTTCTTTCTTTCTTTCTTTCTTTCTTTCTTTCCGCCACTCTTTCTTTCCGCCACTCTTTCTTTCTTTCTTTCTTTCTTTCTTTCTTTCTTTCTTTCTTTCTTTCTTTCTTTCTTTCTTTCACCTAACGACTTTTTCTTTCTTTCTTTCTTTCTTTCTTTCTTTCTTTCTTTCTTTCTTTCTTTCTTTGTTTTCACCTGTTCAAATCTTTGTTTTAATAGCTTTACTGTCTCCTTTATAAGTACTACAAGTTTTTTTCACCGCCCACTCTTCATTCCTCCTTTCTCTCTTTCGATATTTTCCACTCTTCTTTAGATTATATTTGACTTTTAGACACCTCATAGCTTCTGTTCTCTTCAACTTCCGATCATAAATATTTTATTTTTATGCTTCTTTACCCTAACAAAAAGAAGATTAGAAGACGAAGAAACGTTCGCTTCACACGCTTTTCAAGGAACAAACATTGCACTGTATTCGATAACAATCTTTGCCAAACCTTTTCAGACCAGACTTGACCGGAAGAACACCAAATCCAAAATTCTGTCAATATCCGCCCTCAGACAACCAATCAGAAACTCACACTTTGAAAACTATGTTTTTATATTTGTATTTTTTACACGTATTTTTAAATTGTCTTCTGGTTCTTGTTATCCATAAAAACACGAAAAATAAAGATCTTTACGGTTTTCGGTTTATAGCTGCCGAGAAAGCCCAGTGGTTACATCTTTCGACACGAGCTAAAGTAAATTTCAATCATTTCTGTTTACTCTACTGACCTTTAAGTGTTACATATCTAACTTAATACGCATTTCACAAAGTACTACTGTAAAATTTACACGAAGATAAGTAAATAATAAAAAAAAAAATCACTTCGTCTCAGATCCAAAATTAGGGTTCAGATTTCAGTAACACTAAAAGCAAAATTCATATTTAATTACGGATATTAATCAGTATAGCAATGGCATGGGTAACTGCATGGGAGACTCAACTAAGGTGTATATTTCAATTACGCTGAAATTATCAGTTCTACATCCTCGTGCAAATTAATTGAAACAGTCTCTTTAGTTTCCGTTCTTTCACCATACGGTCAGTTTTAGACCCACTGGAGGGACAGAGTGTAATCGGTTTCTATTTTTTCTCGGATTATGTTACTTTCAGTTCGTTGCAGTAATATGAATCTATTTTCGGGTTATATGATGAAATTTATTTCGCATAGAAAAATATTGCGTCATTCGACAGGTTCTTATCACGCCCAGACACTATTGTCTCGGCTTTTGATTAGTTGTCCTACGGTCATTGTCTTCGATGGACGTTAATCCAAGGAATCGTACGAAAATTGTAACGCTGCACGAAAACAACGGCAAGAATTATCAGTGAACAAATCAAAGTACTATAGATTGACCCGGAAACTCTCCTGATTTTAATTGAGTCGAGAATCTGTGGTCATTCTGCAAGAAATGACATATAAAGAACTAACATGCTTTCTGGATCATGTTTCATTGGAAAAATACGAAGAAAAAGTAAATAATAACGGAATTATTCGTTTTGTTTCCGGTGTAGTTTCAAGTTAAGCATCGTCGATTGTGGTCAGTACTAATAGGAATAATTATATGATCGCATCAACTATACAGTAGCTTATAGTTCAATGACACTGAAAGCATCAATTCTTATTTAATTAACAATGTTAAACATCGTCGATTTTCGTCAGTCAATCAGTCATGTGCCATGCATAAATGAAGTCAATGTATGGTCGTCAGTAGAAGGGACAGTTCATGAAACAAATTACAAATTGGAGATGCCAAATACATATATATCTATATCTATCTCTCTCTCTCTCTCTCTCTCCATATATATATACATATATATATATATATATATATATATGTATATATATATATATATATATATATATATATATATATATATATATACGAGGGTCATTCAATAAATAAGTTGAATTTTTCGGTGTAAGGTCTTCTAATACAGATAGAAGCTTACTCTTTTTTTATTGTTTTTTTGTTTTACTTCTTTTTCACATGGATTTAATTTCTTTTGCAGATTAAAAAAAACTTTGAGAGTTTTGGCGATTAACCGATTAAGATGGCGATTAAGATGGCCGACCAAGAAGCATGCTCCACGATTGAACAGCGGTCAGTTATGAAGTTTTTAGTTGCTGAAGGGTTCAAACCGGTTGAAAATCATAGGAGAATGTCAACTGTGTATGGTGCCACATGTTTCAGCCAAACAAATGTCTATAAGTGGGCTAAATTGTTTAAAGAAGGACGGAGCAGTGTTGAGGATGAAGACAGGCCTAGGAGGCCTACAGAAGTGAGGTCTCCTGAGGTGATCGAATCAGTCAATGACCTCATTCAGTCTGACAGAAGGGTGACAGTGGATGACATTGCAAGGACTTTGAGCTTATCTGTTGGAACAAACGCAGGGGTCATCAGTCAGAAGGAGTCATCTTGCATCATGACAACGCAAGGCCTCACACAGCAGTCCAAATGGTGCAGGCCATCAACAAGCTGGGCTGGGAACTCTTCCCTCATCCCGCTTACAGGCAGACCTTGCCCCTTCAGACTTTCCCCTGTTTGGTCCCTTGAAAGCGTTCACGAGAGGCACAAAGTTTAAAAGTGACGATGAAATCAAAATTGTTGTGACCGACTGGTTGAGACATCAGTCCAAAGATTTTTACACTGATGGAATACGGAAGCTTGTGCACAGATGGGAAACGTGTGTGACAGTACTAGGAGACTACGTTAAAAAAAGAAAAGAAAAGTAAGCTTCTATCTGTATTAGAAGTCCTTATACCGAAACATTCACCTTATTCATTGAATGATCCTCGTATACATATATATATATATATATATATATATATATATATATATATATATATATATATATATATATATATTGTTTACGAAAAACTAGGTAATCCGTATGGGTAGACCCAAGGAGGATAAAATCCAGAGAGCTCAATGTAAAGCAGAGCTAATAATTTAAATAAAAATAAAAACAGACCACTTTAATTTTCCATGTAATAAATTATTTCACCACAGCCCTTTTAAAGGACCGCGGATCATCAGACTTATTTGGAAGTGAAGTCTGATGATCCGCTGTCCTTTAAAAGGGCTGTGGAGAAATAATTTATTACATGGAACCTTAAAGTGGTCTGTTTTCATTTATTTATTTATATATATATATATATATATATATATATATATATATATGGTGTTTTTTATGGAAGTGAGAGGAAAAAATTGTTGTGATGTCACTCATGCTAACGCAAAACATACATGCACGCCCGTACACCCATTGAGGTACGCAGACACACGTACTCACGCGCTCGCCCACCGGAGCTCACACACACATAAACATATGTGGACAGTATGGGACGACATATATATGTATATGTGTGCTGTTGTCTACCTACATAACCCAGGGTCACAAACTCACATCAGCCCGACTAAATATGTTAGCTCTATCGTTGATATTGGGCGCTTTGTAATAAGTACCGCGCATATAATATATACATGATATTATATATATATATAATATATTGCATATATATATATATATATATATATATATATATATATATATATATATATATATATATATACTTTTAACATATATGTGTGTGTGTGTGTCTGTATGTGTATGTGTGTGTGAGTGTATGTGTGTGTGAGAGAGAGAGTTGTTTTTAAATGTTTTATATGTTGTGAGTAGAAATATGGCATCCGCTTAATCACTTTTTTTGGTTTGGAATGTTATTTTATAATTTTTGCCACAGCATATAAAACTCTGAGATGACGATAGGAGCGCCCATGACCACGCCGTCAATTTCTGGATAGATGTCCCCGGTATGGTGGTGGTAGAAGTGCTCTTTTGTGATGCACCAATATCACAAACAACCTAACAAACTCCCCATACCTATTGACCACATGTCACAGGCTTTCAATCAAATCATGATTACCTTAAAAAATATAGCAATGAAATCGCACATGAATTAATACAAATTCTACAAACTGACCGAACAGTCCGAAGCGTAAAAACATCGCTGTACTGCAAGAATGTAAACATCAAATTGCCCATCAAACGGACAACAGATATAATTTTAAAATATCATATGCACATATCTCTCAGTATTTGTCTATATTTCTGAGATGAGGTATTATATACACTATTTACATTATTCGGAGTATTCTCCTCATCTTTTTTGCAATATTTTTTACAACGTTGTACGCCCCGGCCTTCTTCAGGTGGCTGGAATGTCGAACTAAACCCTTTATTTCGCTCACTGGGGTAGACTGTTCTAGTTCCACGTGCCATGTTTAATGGATGTCAGCTATCAGTTATATCCTGTTAATTCCTCTTTCCAAGTTCTCCACTGCCATAACCGGGTATTGAACTCACACTCTTTGGGTCCTGACACTGGATCTAACCAACGCCTTTATTAACAGGAGATTACTGACATCCATTAGACATGGCACGAGGAACTAGAACAGTCTACCCCAGTGAGCGAAATAAAGGGTTGAGTTCGACATTCCAACCACCTGAAGAAGGCCGGAGCGTACAACAGCCGAAACGTTGTAATAATATATGGCGACAAAGATGAGGACAATAGTCCGAATAATGTAAATAGTGTACATCATAACTCATCTCAGAAATATAGACAGATACTGATAGATATGTGCATATGATATTTAAAACAAAATTGATAATTATCAATATTTACAAAGGAATATTGTTTGAGTTAAACAGAAATATGTAGGTATTTAGAGAGAGACAGATAACGAACCGTCATAATAGACTCTCTTATAAACCATGCAATTCGCCTCAGACCAAAACATGTTTTCGGAACGGAAATATCTCGATATATGTATTCTCTTGTAGTGCACGCAATGGAATTCTTTTGCCACTGCTTGCAGATGCCTGAGGATGCCACGTGTGCTAAATTTCGAAGGGAACAAATAAATAATGCTCGAACGCTGTAGAATCGGTTGTTTTGGAAAATGGATTTGGGTCATCAAGGAAAGAAAAATGAGATGTTGCGAGAGAGAATCGATGGTCGGCAAATTATATCGATCTTCGGCAGCTTATTCTTCTAATTTTTTTTTCATATTTCTCTATCGATCGATCGATCGTCCAATAGATTTATCTGCTTTCATCTGTCTGTCCGCCGTTCTCTATGTCTGTCTGTCTGGTGGTATAGAGACTATATTTACCTTTTTGTTTTATTTATCGCTTATC
The DNA here is from genome assembly GCA_964036315.1 of Acanthosepion esculentum. NCBI lineage: Eukaryota > Metazoa > Mollusca > Cephalopoda > Sepiida > Sepiidae > Acanthosepion > Acanthosepion esculentum. The sequence continues at coordinate 71,511,045 of OZ038505.1, forward strand.
TCCGAATATACTTACTGCTCGTTCTGTCTGATTGCTTTTTTTCTCTTTTTATACGTATCTTTTACAAATTGTTGTTTGGTTGGATGCCATGGATAATTGTTTCTTTAAGATTTTTTTTTCCCATTCGGTATATTTATCTGATGTTCCGGCAGAATTTGAACATAAAAAAAAACCCGTATTAATACAATTTATATCTGTTTAGAAATGGACATGGGAAATATATTTCACAAGTTAAAATAAATGAATAAATAAAATAAAAAAATTAAAAAAATTAAAAAAATCCCGACAACAAAAACTGCCGCGTGAAAACGGGAGAATTAAAAATACATACTTCGCGCGCTTCCACACACACACGCACACACACACACACACACACACACACACACACACACACACACACACACACACACACACAACACAGATAGAGAGAGAGATAGAGAGAAATAGAGAGAGAGAGAAACACACACACAGAAACACACACACACTCTCTCTTTCTCTCTCTCTCTCCCTCTCTCACACACATACGCATACAAACACAAAAATACAAACGCGTTTACAGCGATATCATGTTAAAACATCGGTTCCCGTTTGATCACCGAAGTTAAGCAACGTCAAGATTGGTCAGTAACTAGTTGGTTAACCGCTTGGGAATATCAGGTACGCTAACTTGGTATCTGCGGATGGTATAATTGATAACATCTCGAAATTTAAAGTCGAAGAGCCGTGTTCCAGTTCAAGTCGGGTTTGTTATATTCATTTATTCCCAAAGGCCCTTGGGAAAGCTATGAATCCACCTTGTCGCAAGAAAAACGAAATCCTTACAATCTAAAATAATTCCTGGCTTTATATATAATGAAAAAGGTCGATATACCGTAAAAATCAAATCAATCAATCTTATCATTGTCTCCTTTTTAATCGTGTTCACCCCAAGCAAGGCAACTAAAGCCACTGAGACACAAGGTATTACGAGTGTGGAAGACTTAAAAACAAGAAACATTATTAAGGAACGAGAATGAAAAGAGAGTAATCAGGACAAGAGATATCGATTGACATTGCATTTAAAATTGTGCAGATTAAAGTTGGCTGGAAAACATGGAGGCAAAAGAGAGTGACACAAGCGAGAAGAGCGTAGAACTTACTGTTACATCTAGCCAACACATGCAAATTGATGAGACCTGTTGGCCAGTCTATTAGTCAGTTACGTGGCATGCCTTATACACGCTTAGGCGATCATGTATCTTTGGTTACATGACTGACGAGGCAGATTTTTTTCCCGTAGTATGTTGCCATTTCTTTCTGTCATAGACCAGTTGTCATCCAATACAATAGAACCCGGTGTGTTCTGCTATTTCTGCTGGGGGAGAAGAAGAGGATTTGTACGTTTCCTATGAGTATTAACACGTAAGGGTATGTTATGAATCCGACTGGAATTCGAACTCCGATTCCTCAATCCAAGCCGCTATCCATTATTCCACCGTGTCTCCTTGCCAGTCTATTACGGCGCTTAAATTTATGAAGTCTAGTTACTATAGCGAAGATATCATTCGAACAATTACAATGAATTTATTAATAGAAAAGCTACAAGGAGGCCCCCTCACGGCAGTTGGAAAGTAACTTAAGCCGAGGCGCCAGAAGAGGGCCAATAATATTGATGATTCTTCTTTGGATTTTACCAAGGAGATCTAAATAAATAGTCTTTCTACTTCGTGACAGCCGATGACCCTAGCACGAGAATGCGCAACGGGTCACTCTCCCGAAGTTCAATGCCAGCCATGCTGATTGAAAGCAGGGAGGATTCTGTTAGATATTTAATAGAGAGCAGATAAAGTTAACAAGCCATCCTTTGACCGATTCATCGGTACCCGCTCGTATCCAAACATTGGGATCGTCATCCTCTCTACATATTCATTGTCTCCCCTCTGGTGGCGCTGGGGGAGATGACTATGAAAGACCAGCCTACACCTGAAGTGTCGTAAACAGGAGTCACAGAGGAGTGCGGGTGATAGACACAGCTGGACGAGTCGATGCCTCCCGACAGCACGTCGCAGATCCTCTTCCTGTTGATAGATGGACTCAAAAGTCTCGGTCCCTTCCCGGATGGTCCTTCGCTTGCACAGGTCTCAGCGTTGATGTTGGCCTGTGCCAGGGATGTCTTCAATTGATCGTTGAAGCATGGATTTGGACGAATTCTCCAAACAGGATGATACGTAGGAGTCGAGTAGGACGCATTCTGGACACGTGACCCGCCCACCGGAAGCGATGTAACTACAGTCTGAAGGTCATTTTGGATATCAGCTGCCATTTTGACTATATTAAACTGATCAGACTATTTGAATCATGAGTAAATTCTTGCGTCATAAGCGTAGATATCAAGTTGAGAGCTGATGTCATCGGGAATGCCATTAATGAAAATGACAAACAAAGTAGGCCCTTTATCAATTTTATTATTTTTGTAGCATACCTACGGACGATAATGAGTATGTCTTCATTCATATAAATACAGTAGTAAATACTGTATGTTGGTCAGCAGCTGGAGATTCATTGTGAAATTCACTTCTAGCAATTAACTACATCTTCAACTCGCCGCTGGTGAATCTTATATGTGTTGTTCTTGTCCTAAGTATTATCGTTCATTACCAACCTTCGTGTGATTATTCTATTCACTAACCTTCCCTAGGTTACAACAGTTATAAACACAAATTTTTGGCCAATTAAATTGTGGCCATATTTATGCTTAATGATTTTATCTATGCGTTGGTTTCATGCTATTTTTTATTTTTTTATTATTGTGATACTCTTTTTTGTTCTTTATTTCTGAACCAAAATATATGGGATTTTATTTACAACCAGCAGGTGACGTCAACACTTCCTTAACGAATATTAAACTACGGATATAGCCTGAGGATTATTGACGTACTTTTGTTTTGTAAAGTTTTATGCTGGAGAGTTTCCGCTGAACAGTACCCTACGATAAGATAAACAAGTTGAAGGTGATTGCAGTCAAATCGAAACTTGATATTTATAAATATTATACAAGGCACGAGAGCCAAGAATCTAAAAATATTAAAAAAGAACAATGAAAATAATTTCTATCAGCTCGATTATGTTAGTCATATTGAGGTGTAACTTCCACAAAAGAAAAGTGAATTCCAAACCATGAAGAAGACAACAGGAAACCAATATCTTTCCAAAAGTAACGCATGGTAATTCACAGAAAAAGAAAAGGAGTCATGGCTGGTGGGACTTGACATTTTAAAATCCAAGAAAGGTCAAATAAATAAATAACACATATACACAAAAATAATTATGTGGATTATGGAAACACTGATTAATCAAATGTATCAAAAGCGTTTTTTTTTTAAATTCCATGTGGGAGATTTTCCACTGAAGTTGAGGGTGATAACAATCAAATCAGGTCTTGATAATTATATAATTACTATATAATCATATTATATAAGCCATGAGAGTCAAAAAACTGAAAATATCCAAATAAAACAATGAAAATCATTTGTATCAGCTTGATTATGTTTGTCACAACTGCTACATAGCACGTTCTTCACACCATCACGATGTTAGGAGAGTAGTGTGATGGGGAAAATTAAACGAGTTACCAAATAAGAATTATGTCAATCGGGTTGAAATCGGTTTGTTTTTAAATCGATTTTTCGTTTTTCTCAGTTTTTTTCTAAATGCAATGGCGTAGAAATAAAAATGAGGTATCGTTGAACTCGTCATGATGTAAGTAACCTACATACCGTGTTTGAACAAATTTGTAGGAAAAAGTTGAATTTATCGATTTTTGATCGGTTTTATCGATTCTTGGTTTTTTTAAATTATCGATTTTTTGCGCTAAGAACCTATCTTTTACATTGTACAATGTATGTGCCAAGTTTGGTCAAAATCGTTTGGATGGATCTCGAGTGAAAAGGTATCACACAGACAAACAGACAGACACGCACACAGACATCCTCTGTTTTATATATAGAGATCTCTCACTTATTTCTACCATTCGTTCATTCATTCACTCGTAAGATGCTATAAAACCTGAAAACTCAAGCCAGTTTCTTAAATAAATTCATGATATCTGGACTATCATATGGCTGTCAAACATGACGTCCAACTCGTTCAGAAATGTCTAAACTATCATCTGTAGACAACGCTTTTCTCAGATCAGTGATTAAAAATGGCTTCAAGTGAATAAATACTCTTTGTCTTGAAGAAACGGTCCTTTACTAACATATATATACTGGTGTTATATAATAACGAAAAAATTTACAAACAGTAAAAAAAAAAAAATTACTTGATGACTTCCAATAATAAATAGAAAGGACAATAATGATATAATGAAAAAATTCAACTTTTCACGCGACCTTAAACAAAATATCTCGAGGGAAATCCCATCAATTTTAAAAATATATATTTTAAAATTCTATTAATTTTCACCGACAGTAAAGGTACTATGATTTCAATCAATGCCAATCATTTTCTGTTTGAAAACAGTCAATTGTATCTTTACGATTCAACCAGTCAGTTAAGTGCCGTACGTGTTACACGCTTGGGCGATCATGTCTCTTTCACTTCAAGACTGATTCAGGCAGACGATCTCCCCGCTGTTGGTTGACATTTGTTCTGGAGTAGACTGTCAAACAGGGGTATAAGACTAAATCTGTTCGTCCATTTCAACCCACAGACCGAGAACAGCTTGAAGCATACCTTTCGCAAGAGTATTTGAGCCTAACCTGACTGGAATTCGAACATCGCCTCTTCAATTTCTCATTCCAAGCCGATATTACACTACGACGGACAGCCATCAGCATTTTGAAAAAAAAATGTATTGATAAGTTAACTGACTTTAATCTATCAAAATGAACAAACTTGCGAGCAACAAATGATGATGAACTAACACGCTAAAGTGGTAACGGTTCCCGCAGTAGCTTGATAACTATTGCTACATGACGAAGATCCCATGAGGTGTAGGGGTCGTGAGGTACGGTATAAATTCTGATCATCGGACAGAGCTAATGCGTTTTTAATTTGAATGAATCCATTCAAACATGCAAACCGATCAAGAAGAGGATGCATGTATTTCTTCGTTGAAACAACGATAACAGAATACAATAAACCGGCTGATGAGATTACCTAATGAGCGTTCTACCTTGCCCCTTTCGTCTCTCACAGACAACAGGACGAAAATGCTACATTTTTGTATTTATCCCGCTTTGTGGCGGATCGGGGGAGGTGTCCATTTCTTTTCTCTTATTTGAATTGATTTCTTTTACTTTCGTCTCAGAACAGCAAATAGACCTTTTTTTTTCTTTTAGATATCTTTTCTGGTATTTTATTATCTTTATTTGTTAAAGACACAATAAAATATTATTAATGGCATTACAGTCTTTGTTCGAGGAAGAAGACACAATGAAAGGATACTTGCGTTATTCTCTCATGTCAAGAAATGTTCCACTTTCCAGACTTTTCTTTACCTTAGGAATGTTTCAAAGACACTTGTTTCGCTTCGACATTTTGTTGAAAAAGGTTCTTTTATTTGGTCACATGAATTTCATTCTTTCTTTTTTTCTTCAATATCTCTTTTTTCCGATTTTCTTCATTCTTTTTCGGCTAGCAGAAAGTAGTTCTGTTTTTTAGTATTTGTTCCTGATATTAATTTTCGTTCATATTTTTCATTATTTATGCTTTCTGTATTCTTTCTTTCTTTCTTTTCATTTTCTTTCTTACTTCTTTATATATATAAATTCTTTTTACTATCATTTTTCTTTTATTCTTTATTTTCATTCCTTTATTCTTTCTCAGTTTCTTCTTCCTATATGTTATTTTTACTAGCCTTTTTCTTTTCTACTTTCTTTATTTTCATTCATTTTTTTCTTACTGCTTTCTATATGTCATTCTTTTTACTATCATATTTTATTTTTTCTGTATTTATTTTCATTCATTTTTCTTTCTTTCTTTCTTTCTTTCTTGCCACTCCCTGTCTGTCATTCATTTTCTTTTCTTTTTTCATTGATATTTCTTCCATTTATTATCTCTTTTGTTTTAACTTTACTTTCATTCATTAATTCTTTTTTTTAGTTTAATCCATTCTTTGTTTTCCTTTCATTAATATTTTTTTCTCAAATTTTTATCCTTTTCATATATTTATTCAATTGTTCCCTCTTCTTTTTTTTCTCTGTCTCTCATTTATTTTTCGTTCACTTCTATTCATATTTATTCCTTTCTTGCTTCTCTCCTTTTATCAAACGTCCCTTTTTCTTTTCGTTTTTACAATCTTTCTTTCTTTTCATTCGTTCTGTCATTATTCTTTTATATCTTCTGTTCAGTCATTCGTTTACGTTTTCTTCCTTCCTTCTCTCCTTCCTTTTTTCCTAATTCATTTTTCTTTCTTTCTTTCTTTCTTTCTTTCTTTCTTTCTTTCTTTCTTGTTTCTTACTTGCTTGATTCATTCCTTATTTTCTTTTTCTTTTTTTCTCTTTTCATTCTTGCTTTCATTTTTTACATTCTTTCTTTCTTTTCATTCATTCTGTCATTATTCTTTTATATCTTCTGTTCAGTCATTCGTTTACGTTTTCTTCCTTCCTTCTCTCCTTCCTTTTTTCCTAATTCATTTTTCTTTCTTTCTTTCTTTCTTTCTTTCTTTCTTTCTTTCTTTCTTGTTTCTTACTTGCTTGATTCATTCCTTATTTTCTTTTTCTTTTTTTCTCTTTTCATTCTTGCTTTCATTTTTTACATTCTTTCTTTCTTTTCATTCATTCTGTCATTATTCTTTTATATCTTCTGTTCAGTCATTCGTTTACGTTTTCTTCCTTCCTTCTCTCCTTCCTTTTTTTCCTAATTCATTTTCTTTCTTTCTTTCTTTCTTTCTTTCTTTCTTTCTTTCTTTCTTTCTTTCTTGCTTGATTCATTCCTTATTTTCTTTTTCTTTTTTTCTCTTTTCATTCTTGCTTTCATTTTTTACATTCTTTCTTTCTTTTCATTCATTCTGTCATTATTCTTTTATATCTTCTGTTCAGTCATTCGTTTAAGTTTTCTTCCTTCCTTCTCTCCTTCCTTTTTTCCTAATTCATTTTTCTTTCTTTCTTTCTTTCTTTCTTTCTTTCTTTCTTTCTTGTTTCTTACTTGCTTGATTCATTCCTTATTTTCTTTTTCTTTTTTTCTCTTTTCATTCTTGCTTTCATTTTTTACATTCTTTCTTTCTTTTCATTCATTCTGTCATTATTCTTTTATATCTTCTGTTCAGTCATTCGTTTACGTTTTCTTCCTTCCTTCTCTCCTTCCTTTTTTTCCTAATTCATTTTCTTTCTTTCTTTCTTTCTTTCTTTCTTTCTTTCTTTCTTTCTTTCTTGCTTGATTCATTCCTTATTTTCTTTTTCTTTTTTTCTCTTTTCATTCTTGCTTTCATTTTTTACATTCTTTCTTTCTTTTCATTCATTCTGTCATTATTCTTTTATATCTTCTGTTCAGTCATTCGTTTACGTTTTCTTCCTTCCTTCTCTCCTTCCTTTTTTCCTAATTCATTTTTCTTTCTTTCTTTCTTTCTTTCTTTCTTTCTTTCTTTCTTTCTTGTTTCTTACTTGCTTGATTCATTCCTTATTTTCTTTTTCTTTTTTTCTCTTTTCATTCTTGCTTTCATTTTTTACATTCTTTCTTTCTTTTCATTCATTCTGTCATTATTCTTTTATATCTTCTGTTCAGTCATTCGTTTACGTTTTCTTCCTTCCTTCTCTCCTTCCTTTTTTTCCTAATTCATTTTCTTTCTTTCTTTCTTTCTTTCTTTCTTTCTTTCTTTCTTTCTTTCTTTCTTGCTTGATTCATTCCTTATTTTCTTTTTCTTTTTTTCTCTTTTCATTCTTGCTTTCATTTTTTACATTCTTTCTTTCTTTTCATTCATTCTGTCATTATTCTTTTATATCTTCTGTTCAGTCATTCGTTTAAGTTTTCTTCCTTCCTTCTCTCCTTCCTTTTTTCCTAATTCATTTTTCTTTCTTTCTTTCTTTCTTTCTTTCTTTCTTTCTTTCTTGTTTCTTACTTGCTTGATTCATTCCTTATTTTCTTTTTCTTTTTTTCTCTTTTCATTCTTGCTTTCATTTTTTACATTCTTTCTTTCTTTTCATTCATTCTGTCATTATTCTTTTATATCTTCTGTTCAGTCATTCGTTTACGTTTTCTTCCTTCCTTCTCTCCTTCCTTTTTTTCCTAATTCATTTTCTTTCTTTCTTTCTTTCTTTCTTTCTTTCTTTCTTTCTTTCTTTCTTGCTTGATTCATTCCTTATTTTCTTTTTCTTTTTTTCTCTTTTCATTCTTGCTTTCATTTTTTACATTCTTTCTTTCTTTTCATTCATTCTGTCATTATTCTTTTATATCTTCTGTTCAGTCATTCGTTTAAGTTTTCTTCCTTCCTTCTCTCCTTCCTTTTTTCCTAATTCATTTTTCTTTCTTTCTTTCTTTCTTTCTTGTTTCTTACTTGCTTGATTCATTCCTTATTTTCTTTTTCTTTTTTTCTCTTTTCATTCTTGCTTTCATTTTTTACATTCTTTCTTTCTTTTCATTCATTCTGTCATTATTCTTTTATATCTTCTGTTCAGTCATTCGTTTACGTTTTCTTCCTTCCTTCTCTCCTTCCTTTTTTTCCTAATTCATTTTCTTTCTTTCTTTCTTTCTTTCTTGTTTCTTACTTGCTTGATTCATTCCTTATTTTCTTTTTCTTTTTTTCTCTTTTCATTCTTGCTTTCATTTTTTACATTCTTTCTTTCTTTTCATTCATTCTGTCATTATTCTTTTATATCTTCTGTTCAGTCATTCGTTTACGTTTTCTTCCTTCCTTCTCTCCTTCCTTTTTTCCTAATTCATTTTTCTTTCTTTCTTTCTTTCTTTCTTTCTTTCTTGTTTCTTACTTGCTTGATTCATTCCTTATTTTCTTTTTCTTTTTTTTTCTCTTTTCATTCTTGCTTTCATTTTTTACATTCTTTCTTTTTTTTCATTCATTCTGTCATTATTCTTTTATATCTTCTGTTCAGTCATTCGTTTACGTTTTCTTCCTTCCTTCTCTCCTTCCTTTTTTTCCTAATTCATTTTCTTTCTTTCTTTCTTTCTTTATTTCTTTCTTTCTTGTTTCTTACTTGCTTGATTCATTCCTTATTTTCTTTTTCTTTTTTTTTCTCTTTTCATTCTTGCTTTCATTTTTTACATTCTTTCTTTCTTTTCATTCATTCTGTCATTATTCTTTTATATCTTCTGTTCAGTCATTCGTTTACGTTTTCTTCCTTCCTTCTCTCCTTCCTTTTTTTCCTAATTCATTTTTCTTTCTTTCTTTCTTTCTTTCTTTCTTGTTTCTTACTTGCTTGATTCATTCCTTATTTTCTTTTTCTTTTTTTCTCTTTTCATTCTTGCTTTCATTTTTTACTTTCTTTCTTTCTTTCTTTCTTTCTTATTACGACTTCATTTTCAGGCAATGTTCGGTAACTTTTTGATGTAAATGATTTATATTTGAAAATAGAAAACAACATGTTTACTCATTAAAGAGATAAGATGGAGGGGGATCCAGATTTTTAAATCTTACGGTTACGTCTCATTTGACTAATCAAAAGAAACGTTAAAGCTAAACCAGAAAAGTTCAAAATATATGTTAGGTTTTGAACAAACACAAGTGTGCTTGAGCGAGCGCCTGCAGTAGTGCTTTAGTAGACGGGTATCCTCGTATACGAATGGACAGCTAATACATCAGCGGGTACCCGTAGCCCTGATGTGTTAAATCGCTTGGTTAAAATTTTCTTTGAATATTCAGGTAGACTCTGTCCACTGTACTTGTTGTACTTTATTGATTGATTGTTTTCTGAGGCCGTCCAGAAGCTGTTCTTATCATTCTTATCAGGATCGAGGCACGATAAACGCATCATTTAAATCTTACTCAGTATTTCCCTAAATAATTCTCCTGTCTGTCGTAGGTCGACAATTTGAGTTCTCTAAAACTGGACTAAGTCAGTTATGTCACACGCGTAATACAGGCTTAGGCGATCATGTATCTTTCAATACATAAACTTACGAGGCCGATTTTTGCCACAGTAGGTTGCCATTTCTTTCTGCTGTAGACCAGTTGCCATCAAAGGTTATAGAACCCGGTCTGTCCTGCTATTTACACATAGCTGGGCGGGGGGAGAAAAAGAGGATTCATACCTTTCCCAAGGGTCAGTCAGTCAGTTATGTCCCATGCGTGATACATGCTTAGGCGATCATGTATCTTTAAATACAGAGACTGGCGATGCAGAATTTACCCGCACTAGATTGCTATTTCTTTCTGCGGTAGACCAGTTGCCCTCAAAGGCTATAAAATCCAGTCTATCCTGCTATTTACCCATAGCTGGCGGGGGGGAGAAAAAGAGGTTTCGTACTTTTCCCAAGGGTCAGTCAGTCTGTTATGTGCTTTACGTGATATACGCTAAGGCGATTATGTATCTTTCAATACATAAACTGACGAGGCATATTTTTTCCCGCAGTGGGTTGCCATTTCTTTCTGCGGTAGACTAGTTGCCATCGAAGCTTATAGAACCTGGCCTGTCTGCTATTTACACATAGCTTAGAAAAAGAGGATTCATACCTTTCCCAAGGGTTAGTCAGTCAGTCAGTTATGTGCCATGCGTGATACATGCTTAGGCGATCATGTATCTTTCAATACATAGACTGACGAGGCAGATTTTTTCCCGCAGTAGGTTGCCATTTTTTGTGTGGTAAACCAGTTGCCATCCAAGGCTATAAAACCCGGTCTGTCCTGCTATTTACCCTTATCTCAGGGGAGAAGAAGAGGATTCATACTTTTCCCAAGGGTATTAACACGTAAATGAATGTAATGGATTCGACTGTAATTCGAACTGAACTAATGAAAGAAAAAAAGTACCATAGCAAGACACAATCTCAGACAAAACCGTATTTTCCTGAAAAAAAAAACTGTTTTACGAAAAAGATTTTATCACGTTCAACCGAATATAGCACTGGCTACTCTATCAATGAATACCCAATATTTCTTTATGAGGAAACTGTTAACATTGGAAATCGGTAGAACGTATACTACACTTTAATCTTATACCAATGGCCACTGAATGAAGAATAGCGTAACTCTATGAGCCCTTCTTACACAATGAATGGATACCGAATATTTCCATATAAGGCTTAATATTACCATTACCCTTAGAGATAATAAGTGCAGGTACTATACTTAGTATTCACCTGCACCTCCATGGTGACAGAAGATTTTTTAATGTGGGAAGCCCAAGAGCGTACACGGGTTAAGGCCCAAAACTTTCCAGTACGCGCATGCAAAGTAGCACGGATGTCGATATTCCACCGACACTCTATCTCTTTGGTGTAATGGGGTGAGGTACTGCAGCAGGGTTGGAATACACGGCATCCTTGAAATATATATGTTCTCTCCGAACACAGAAACACATTTGAGGGATAAAATGTAGTTTGTCCGCCCGATGGCAGATTGTATTTATTTGCCGCCACACGATGGCACAGGGTCAGTTTAATGTGGGTGGTCCGGCTACATGTTCCCAGGACATGTTCAAAAATAGCCCAACTTCCGCAAAATATAGTTTTTCTGACCGAACCCAGATACTACACTTAGTATACACTTGCCACCCCACGCTAGGTGAATGTGACACAAGGTTTGCGAAATGCGGGGAGTCCGAGATCGTTCATCGGTACTATGTCAAAAATAACCCAATCCCAACAATCATCGGTGGTGCTAACATCAGTATTACGACCGATCCCGTCGCTTTAGTGCCATGCTGGAAGAACTTCTGCCGGGGAGGGGGTGCTGCTGTTCCCCGAGACCGGACACTTCTCGATATTTTTTTCCGTTATGCTCTGTCCGAAAACAAAGACACATTTGAGAGTTGAAAATTAGTATTTTTTTAAATTAATTTCTGGGTTGAAATGCTATCATTATTTACTCTATCTCTATTCTGACTATTATCCTCATGTTTGTTGTTTTAATCACAACGTTTCAGCCGTTGTGTCCTCTGCCTTTCGTCAGGTGTATCTGGAACCAGGAAACCTAGGGTGAATCTTGATCTGAACCCTTTATTTAATCAACGGAGGTAGACTGTTCTGGCTCCACTACTCGTATTTAGAGATATCTCGTCTAGTGCTTGTTTTTATTTAGAACTGTTCAGGTATTTCTCGCCCGTTTCCATATATATAGACAATATATAGACACTGCCCGACATTGAGATTGAACTCACAACAACTATATCACCAAATTCACAAATCAACGCTTTTCTTAACTAGGACATTGACCCGGAGTACAAATACATGTAGTTTATCCGCTCGAGAGCTGATACTACACTTTGATCCCATCCCGGTTGCAATGGAGTGAGAAACAACTCGACTAGCAATGTCTGTTTGGTCAATGTTTGCCGAATGTTTCCTTATAAGGAAATAGTTAATATTACTATTAACTTTCTTTTCTAATATCTCTGTTCTTGAATTTCTTACTTTCACAGCTCTTATTCGGATTATCTAGCAACTCACTGTTAGTTATTTATTGTTATTTCATTCCAATAAGAAAATCTTTCTTTTTGATTGTGCCCAGATGACTTGTGCCATTCTTCTCTTGTAGAGAAACGTCAACAATTGACCTCAAGAACTGTTGACAGAATTATGGATGGACTCAGTTTGATGTCATGAACAAAACACTTCTCAATGTGTTTTCTTCTTATTTTTTTAACATTTTATTCTGACTTTTTCTTTCGTTTCACTTCTTTATGAATGTCATATTAAAAACATTTTTCTTTTTTTTTCCATCTAAGTTCGTCCTTTGTTTAACGATCACTCATACACTGAATTATGTCTTCCTTTCATTCCTTTCTTTAGTTATTCTTACTTTCTTTGTCTCTTTCAACCGTAGTAATGTTATCTTTTCCTATATTTATTCAGTACTTTTATTCGGTTTTCAGCGATCATATATCATTGTGTTAACTCATCTGTCCTTTTTTCTTTAAACAAATATATTTTTCGTTTGTTCGTTCATTCGTTCTTAAGCAATATTTCAGTCATTCACTGCACTTCTTTCTCTCATTCTTCCTTTCTTTGATCATATTTATTTTAATCCCGCATTTCCTTCTTTTCCCTTTCTTTCTTTCTTTCTTTCTTTCTTTCTTTTTTTCTTCCTTTCTTTCTTTCTTTGATCATATTTTTTTCCAATTTCTTCCTATTTTTCAGTTCTTTCTTTCTTTATTTCTTTCTTTCTTTTGCAGGATTTCTTTGCTACATACAATTTCTTTTTTCTTTCTTCCTTTCTTTCTTTCTTTCTTTCTTTCTTTCTTTCTTTCTTTCTTTCTTTCACCTCTCATTATTCCTGTCCCTAAGTAACGCTTCTATGCTTGCTTTCTTTTTGTTCTTTTTTTCTTTCTTTCTTTCTTTTACATGTTGCATATTTTCTGTCCCCATAGTAATCTTCTATGTATTTCTTTCTTTCTTTCTTACTTTCTTTCTTTCTTTCTTTGATCGTATTTTTTCCAATTTCTTCCTATTTTATCAGTTCTTTCTTTCTTTCTTTCTTTCTTTCTTTCTTTCTTTCTTTCTTTCTTTCTTTTGCATGCTTTCTTTGCTACATACAATTTCTTCTTTCTTTCTTTCTTTCATTCTTTCATTCTTTCTTTCTTTCTTTTTCGAGTATATTTCTTTCTTTTCTTATTTCCTTCTATTTTCATCTTCTTTCTTGTTTTCTTTCTTTCTTTGCCATATTCCTTTCTTTCTCTCTTGTTTTCTTTCTTTCTTTTGCGTGCCTTCTTCGTTACATTTCACTTTGTTGCATACACTCACTTTTTCTTTCCTTTGTTCTTTTAGCAAATTTCTTTCAATTTTTACATTTCTTTCTTTCTTCTTTCTTTCTTTCTCTCAGCATATTTCTTTCTTTCCCAATTTTTATTTTCCCTTTTCTTTCTTTCTTTCTTTCTTTCTTTCTATTTTCTCTTTTCATCGGTTATTGGTTACATATCACACTATGTTTCAGGCATTCATCTTTTTTTTTATTGCCAAATCCTTCTCACTATCTCATACATTATCCTTATTTTGGCCATATCTCACTTTCGTTTTCTTTGATTACATTTCACTCACACTCTCACTATTCATGCCTTCTTTTTGAAGAATATCACACTCGCCCACACTCCTGTTTTCTTTCTTTCTTCCTTTCTTTTTCATGATGTTTGTTACATTTCACAATGCTTCTTACATTCATCTCTTTCTTTATTTCTTTTTTCAAATCCTTCTCACTTATTCAATAACTATTCTCATTTTGGCATATCTCACTCTTGTTGTCCTCGATTACATTTCAATCATTCTCTCCTTGCATTCTTTAAATGAATCTCACTCGCCCACTCCCCCTCTGTTTGCATTCATTTATTCTTTCTTTCTTTCTTTTCTCCATGTTTCCCATTTTAATTTTACTTTCTTTCTCCATGTTCTTTTTTTTTTCTTTCTGCTGATATCTTTGCTGTCCTGTTTCTCTCTCTTCTTTCTTTCTTGCTTTTTCTTTCTTTCTTTCTTTCTTTCTTTCTTTCTTTCTTTCTTTCTTCCTTTCTTTCTTTTTCCGTGTCCTGTATGTTATATTTCCTTTGTTGTCTTTTTTCTTTCTTCTTTTGTCTATTTCTTTATTTCTTTCTTTATTTCTTCATGTCCTGTATGCTATATTTACTTACGTCCGTGCTCTTATTCGTTCAGTCATTCAATCATTCATTCTTTTTTTCTTTCTTTCTTTCTTTCTGCGTATCATGATCTAATATATCATTCTTTCTTTCTTTTTTTCTTTGTATCATCATTTGTTTGTTTGTCTCTTTCTTTCTTTCTTTCTTTCTTTCTTTCTTTCTTTCTTCCTTTCTTTCTTTTTCCGTGTCCTGTATGTTATATTTCCTTTGTTGTCTTTTTTCTTTCTTCTTTTGTCTATTTCTTTATTTCTTTCTTTATTTCTTCATGTCCTGTATGCTATATTTACTTACGTCCGTGCTCTTATTCGTTCAGTCATTCAATCATTCATTCTTTTTTTCTTTCTTTCTTTCTGCGTATCATGATCTAATATATCATTCTTTCTTTCTTTTTTTCTTTGTATCATCATTTGTTTGTTTGTTTGTTTGTCTCTTTCTTTCTTTCTTTCTTTCTTTCTTTGTGTCCTGATGTAATATATCTTTCTTTTGTTTGTTTGTTTCTTTCTTTCTTTCTTTGTGTCCTGATATAATTTATCTTTTGTTTGTCTCCTTCTTTCGTTGTTTCTTTCTTTGTTTCTTTGTTTCTTTGTTGCTTTCTTTGTTTTTTTTGTTTCTTTGTTTCTTTCTTTGTGTCCTGATGTAATATTTCTTTCTTTTGTTTGTTTCTTTCTTTCTTTATCAGGTTTTACATACTTGTCCACCTTAATATTTTAAAGAAACGATCCTCTCACCTTAACCCCTTTATAATATTCAACAGCAAATTCCTCTTCTCCGTTTTGACCTAAATGTATTTAGTTTCATCGGGAGAAAAATCACGAAAAATTTGTTTTATTTTGTTGACGTTTCGACATGGATGAATACGTGAAATTCAATACTAAACACTTGGAATATCTATAACAGATTTCGTACAGCAGATAGGGAAAATGGTGAAAGAAGAAAACTGTGCTAACACCAACCTAAACTTCGACATAAAAACGCATGTTTTTTCAATGATCTCGACAGATCGTGACTTTCATAAAGATGTTATGCATGGCACCTCTCCTACTCAGAAATATCTCAACAATCAGATCCATGCAACAACTTGCTCAGAAACAGTGATTAAAAGTTGCTTAGAGCCTCCGTCTTTTGTTCAATGAAGGAGGTACAGTCGCAGAGTTGGCATCCCTTGGAATAGAGCTTGTCCACCCGAATAAATATTCTATACTTTGATCCTAGATAATAATGCCTAATATAAGCTCGCGCGCACGCCCCCTCCCATATATATATATATATATATATATATATATATATATATATATATATATATATATATATATTTCTAGAAAAAACAACACTTTTATGAACACAAGACAAATTGAATAAAAAGTTTAATCGCAGTAACTTGGCAGCATCTTTAACGAAATTACACATTATATGTGTTATCCAAAATCGCCCGATAATGGAACAAATTTTAAGTTGCGAAACATGGAAATACTTGTGTAGCGACGTAAAATATTTTATAATAAAATATTATAATATATATATATATATATATATATAAATCTTTATATATATGTATCTTTATATATATATTTATATATATATGTATATATATACGTTTATATATGTATATAAACACACACACACACACACGCACAAACACACACACACACACACACACACACACACACACACACACACACACACATATATATATATATATATATATATATATATATATATATATATATATATGAATAAGATATATTTAGCCAGCAAGTATTCATTCAAAGAAGTTACATTAAAGGAACTGACAAGATCTGTCTGTTTAAATTTTATTATATATTTTTTTCTAATTTTCGAATGTACTGAGTATTGTGTTCGTATTTATGGTTAAACTGTTCGACGATAAAATTTTGTTATTTTTGTTCAAGTACTTTCCACTTTGGCAGTTATTATCAAAACTGAATATGATGTGTTTGTGTGCTAGTTAAAATCTCTGTGTCTCCATCCCCGTATTCTTTGCGAAGCTCGTTGTTTGAAATGACCTACACATATATATATATATATATATATATATATATATATATATATATATATATATATATATATATATATATATATATATATATATATATATATGTATATATAAATAAAAAGGAAAGAACAGTAAGATATAAAATCCGGTGTTCTTATAGATATTTTTATTTTTACACAATAGTGCTCTATGTAAATTTTAATTTACAGAGCATTAATATTATAAATTAATAGATTTAAAATATGGTTTTACCGCTACACAGTGATAACCATGTTTCAGAAATGGAAGCTAAAGCCCCTGAATTTAATTTTGTTATTAAACCAAAGACATTAGTTCCATTTCCTCATCAAGCGAATTTTGGAGTAACTTACTTTTTAAAATTTACGGTTGTTAACGGCACAGGAAAGATTCATAGTTTGAGGGTTTCCAAGGTTACCGATAAATCCATTCATCTAGACAAGGGGTGGTAGAGGGTTCAATTTTTAATCATCGTGGCCCGATGATTGCATCTAGCATGAAACAGACTGTCGCCTCTAAGTGTTGACTTCTATGTTCACTTTTATATATATATATATATATATATATATATATATATATATATATATATATATATATATATATATATATATATAGAGAGAGAGAGAGAGAGAGAGAGAGAGAGAGAGAGAGAGTGATATGTTAGACCATTTTTTAAAATTATTGTTGCAATTAAAGCTGTGTTATGCTATGGATAAGAAATACCAAAAATAAACAAAAAGAAATATATGCCCCCTTGATTATTATGTGTGGGGCACAGTGGAGTGTGAAACAAACAAAATTCCTTGTAACATCAAAGATGAACTGAAGGCAAAGATTGTGGTAGCATTCACCTACTTTAACAAGACCGTCCAGAAGAGATGTAAAAGATTCCGAAGTCGTCTGGAAGCTGTTGTTAAAGCCAATGGGCGATTTTATTGAATAAATGTTGTTTTTACTATTTCTTTTAGTATTTCAAGTTATTTTTGTGCAATCTTTGTAATTAAATCTTTTAAAAATGAGATATTCAATGTTATTTTCATTTTTTTAAAAATCTAGATGACAGTTTATTTATTTCACCCTGTAAAATCACCAGAAGTTTGCGCTGACACGTGAAAGTATGTGTGCATATGTTTCTTTTCAAAGCTTCACTTGAATCAGACGCTGTAAGTCGGGCCTTTCTACTAACCGCCTCATCAGTCAACCTGCATCAAAAGATCAACGTCTTCTGTATTCTTTCCCTCTGCAAAACCTGCATTTCGTATTCATTTTAATATATTTGTCAAATTTAACTTGTTTTATTTAGATTTTTTTATTTTTATATTGGGGATTTATTTTTTGTTTTGTTTTCGTTTTTTGTTTTTACAAGTCGGAACGAATTTTAAAATAAATAATGTCGTGACGTCTAGTTGTTTTCGTAGTATGAATGATTGATTGATAGTTCGAGATGCATTCAAGAATAGAATCTTTTCTCACATCACATATTTTTATTTTAATCTACACTAAAATTGGACAGGATTAATGGCGAAAATATTTGAGACATTTCAAAAAAATGTTCGATTCCCTTTTGTGTCTTTACGTTCTATCCAGTGAATGTTTAAGAGGAGAGAAAATAAAGTAAGATATTTATTGATAATAAGACACATCATATCTGTAATAAATTTCACTTCATATATATATATAAATAAATAAATAAATATATTGCTAAAATATGGAAATATTTTCTTTTTTTTAATGAAAAAATATTCTGGTTGTTCGTTATTTAAAATATTCGTTATAGTAAAATAACCTTTTCCTTGAAATTTTTTTAATTAATATCACTCCATGAGACTCACTAAACCCATTAAGAAACAAGACGCTGCTGAGTGTGAAAGGACAAGAAAAAAATGGGGCATTAGGTAGCGAGAAGAATAGAACAGTAATCAAAATATTAGATAACAATTGACTTTGCATTTAAATTTTTCAAGGTCATAGTTTTCTGGAAAGTAAGAAGACGGAAGAGAATTCCACAAATGGAAAGTGATGAGTATAGAAACTTTAAGTATAGAATTTACGGTAACATCTTGCCATTTCAACTGTGAATTTATGAGACTTTGCCGCCAAGATTGTACTTTGCTTGCTTTCATAGAGTCTAGGTACGAGTGTCCTTCTATATAATCTATAGCAGAAGCCAATGTTTTATACCAACGGCTTCCCATACTTAATACTTCTCGTTTTTCAATCTCGCGTGGTCATGTGTGACGTCCCGAGATGCAACGCGATTTTCGCTTCCTTGTTTCGTAAATACGAGTTTGTCGTTACTTTGAGCTTATTCAAGCAGTAAGGGTGGGCTATTATTGTAGTTTCAACTGTGTTTTGTTTGATTTATTGAAATTGTCATTTTTGATAATGGCTTATGTAAGCCGAAAGCTTAGATTGGATTTAAACATGTATCAATATGGTGTTTTGTTTTCGTCTTTCAACGATAATGCGATGAAGCATATCAGACAATACGAAAGGAACTTACTTAAAATAAATAGACAAAACGTGTCTATATTATTTAATGAAACATGTATTAATGAAAAGTTTTTGTCGAAATATACACTGTATATATATATATATATGTGTGTATATATATATGTATATATATGTGTGTGTGTGTGTGTAGCGTGAATGTGTGCGTATGTGTGTAATTCTAAAGGATTTTCTGTTTATTAGGTCAATTTTCTTCAACCGTTATTATACTGCATACTATTTGAAATAGACGCCCCATTTTATGTTTACTTCAGTCGGAGATTCCATTGCTTCGGCAATTAGTTCGGGATTCGTCTCCAGCTAAGCTAGTCGAACTCTCGCCCTTCGGAGAGAGAGGAACCCAGACAAGGCTATGCCGAAGGGCAGAGTCTCGTCTAGGGTGGTAGACAGCTATCCGACCCCGTTTTTACGAGTTCTGCGGGTAATTATTGCTCGAGCCTACGGGTTCGGATACCCCACGTTAAATTCGGCCTTGTGACACATCTGACCGCGTGGGGCGGTTGGCAACTTTTCTTTAAACATAAATGGAATGTGTCGGAGAAAACATTACCATTATTGTGATTTCTGGAATAGACAGTACGATAGACTTAAAACACGCTGTTTAACCTAAAATAGAAATGCGGCTTCTATTTCAAATGCGAGTTTCTACTATAACAATATCTAAAGTAATATAAACGTGTGTGTTTTGTGTTATGTTTTCTTATTATTATTCTTGTTTGACGCGGAGAATAGCTCATTATCGATAAGCGATGTAGAATCAATTAATGACAATAATCGAAAACAAAGAAATTCGCGGACAGAATCTGAAAACCCTTCAACGTTTCAAATTAAACGGAATGAACTGGGGATGTGGGAAATATACGCGTCTGCCATTGGTGCGTTTCCAAGTTAATTCTTTATTACGGATTGTTGGAATCTGCCAATGCTACAGTGATCAATCCTCTCGTTTCAGATACGCGCTGGAAGAGAAAATACATTTCCTGGGCAAGAAGGTCAACCGGTAAACCTGTCGTCTTCGTAAAAATACTAGGTTGGAACCGGAAGTCCTTTGACATGCATATTGAAGTGTGGGCACCATAACGATTATCGTCGCTGAAAGTAGAATCTGAGTATCGAGTTCAATTTTGGATCGAGACTGATACGTTTCATCAGCATTAACATCATGATGATGATGACTGGACGGGGTCGAAGGGTCTCTGAGCAACAGAACACCCGTCCAATTCCCAACACATATTTGGGCTGAAAACCGGAGAGATATCACTTTATGCGTTGTATGTCTTGGGAAAGTAGACCTACCGTCCACCATCGGTCTCCAGGTACAACCAAATTGAAGCTCCACTTTGCTCACGGCATTTGATTCTATCGTGGTAACCCACAACCCTGGTTATTCGCCTCACTCTAGAAAACGCTCTGAGTAGCCATCATTGATTCACGATTTGCGCATAGCCAGGACCTTAACCGGTGCTACCACACCGGGTCAGGGTGGACCTAGGAGAGACAGCAAGTTAAGAGGTGGTTCCACGCCGCTTAAAATAAAAGGTCATTAATGTATCCATAAGAGATTAACGCTTTATCAAGACGGACAGAAAAACTAGGATATAACAAAGAAATCAATTCGGAAAATGAGGCAAATATGAAAAGATTTTATATATAACACGCAAATATGAATAGTAATATGATACAGAACCGATATAAATACATATAGAAAAAGATAAGCTTTATATAAACGGGACGAATAAAAAGAAGTAACGACAGGAGAGGCAAGTTTCGGATTCTATTTATTAGGCTGGAAATTACACCTTCCTCCGTGGTAGGCGAAAACATAAAAGACAATTCCTGACTATTCTCATTCACGGGATGTCACTTGATACACAAAGAACGTAAAAGACATAAGTAAATTCTTCAAAAGAAAGATAATCGTCTACACTAGGAATGTCTTAGAATAAAAAATATCTACAAAACATAAGTAAATTCTTAAAAAGGGAGATAATTATGTACACTAGGAATGTCTTAGAATAAAAAGATAGGTACAAGACAAGTAAATTCTTAAAAAGGGTGATAATCATTTACACTAGGAATAAATTACAATAAAAAATAAATACAAGACATAAGTAAATTCTTAAAAAGGGAGATAAGTATCTACACTAGGAATGTCTTAGAATAAAAAATATCTTGATAGTCTCGATGAAGAATGATACAACATGGAAGATGAATAAAATACGGAAACATATAGAAGAATAAAGAATCAGATCCGTAATATAAATAAATATCAAATAACGTTGGAGATAATAATATTCAGTGTGTAACATTTCGGAGATTAGACATGTGAAGAATAAAGACATACATAATTTGTATAGGAAACAAGGGAGAAACTAAAGGAATATTATAGTTTAAACTAACGTAATGTTTTAAATGTTATAGTATCCAAGCTGGCACTTAGTAGATTAGACACTGGAAGAATGGAGAAAAAAATTAGAAAACGCCTATGTACATTCGTAGATAATGGAAATTTTCGACAAATCTGATTTAAAAGTACAAATACTTAAATGTATATATATATATATATATATATATATATATATACATATATATATACACACACACACACAAACATATAGACAAACTTGCATGTGTAACGCAGTCATTGTATCACTGTTCAGTAGATTAAATTATATATATATATATATATATATATATATATATATATATATATATGTATATATATATATATATTATATATATAAAATATTTATATATATATATGACTTTGTGTGAAGCATATTTTGACACGTGCGTATTACTTAGCTTTATAATTTCTTTGAAACCAACTTACATGCTCACAATGCATTAAAAAACGTCTTTAGCTACTCTGAAACTTGTCAATTCCTTTATCAATAAGAAATCGCTAAAATGATTAGTGCGCATGCTCAACCCAATACTTCCACCATTTTAATATACACCAACGCATTGCAATCAGGTTATCAGATACAAAACGGCCTATATGACGATGTGTTCGTCGTCTGTACGAAGAATGAGTAGCCGATTATGTTTGCAATCACAAAATTTCGGCTCACCAAATCCAACTGATATGGCAGACGACAGAACTTGCCTAATTCTGAAGCCGCACTTTGAATATGGCGGACATATTGTCTGACAATAGAAGGAAAAGACTGAGTAATATTGGATTATAGGATTTAATGTTCTAATTGTATGAAATGAATGAAGAAATAAAGATGAAGAAGAACAGGATAAAATACGCGTGTGTCTGAACGTTTACGCGAACGTCACTACACAGAGTACGTCTCTTTATCTACAAATATATTTCTTAAGTGTGTTTGCAACTGAGATGAAAGAGTCGATGTGTGTGTGTGTGTTTCTGAGAATATGTAGTTAGCCATATAAATTAAGCAAATTAAGTTATTCTCTCTTCAAAATCAGTACTTTTATTATAGGAAATATTCTGCTATTGGTATATTGGAATGTTCCAACGTATATATATATATATATATATATATATATATATATATATATATATATATATATATATATATATATCGATATAGTCAAAATTTTGGTTAGTCTGGTACAAGGCCAAACGCATAGTGAATATAGTATATATTATTATCAATTTTCTAAAAAGATAATGGATTTTTTTTAATCTCACATATTTTTGTTACTTCAAAAGTTATCTCTAGTGGATACCCCTCCTGCACATTCCAGAAAATATTTTTCTCGAGTGTGTAGGTCGGTAGACGAAATAAATACCATTTAAAATAAAACTGAGCGGTTACTGGAATACGGGCGTCGACTAAATGTAACTTTTGAAGTAAAAAATATGTCAGATTAAAAAAAAAATTAAAAACCGATTAATTATTTGGAATTTTGTTTTTACTTTTCGTATACGAGACGAAGTAAATAAATTCTAACAGATCTTCTTTCGAGAAGATTTGTTACTGTTATGGTCGGGTATCCTCGCACCACGGTTATGATCCAAGGTTAGGACCAAGGAAGAACAACACGAACACAAGAGTAGAAAATAACAAATATATATTACAACAGAAATATAATACAAGAAGTTGAAGGTGTTAGTATTAACTGTCAGTCTGGTTTAGAGTGAACTAATATGTCTTGACTCGTTAGGTCTCGACACGTTCCTATATTTAACAGTCCCTCCCACGAGGAAAGTATGTGGCACAAGGCCGAGTTTAACGCGGGTTCCTCCGAGCCCGTAAGATCGGCCAAAAATACTCCCTTAAGAACCCGTATAAACGGGTTCAGGCCTTGTCTACCACCCCGGACGAAATTTTGCCCTTCGGCAAAGCCTCGTCAGGGTTCCTCTCTGCGAAAGCAGAGGGTTCGACAAGAATCGCACACAGTCGGAGACTGCGTCTCGACTCGTTCCTATATTTAACAACCCTCCCACGTGGATCGCATGTGGCACAAGCCTCGGCCAAAAATATGCCCATTAGAACCCGTATAAACGGGTTCAGGGACTTTCTACCTCCTCGGACGACACTTTGCCCTGCGGCTTCCTCTCTGCTTTGGCAGACAGTTCGACAAGAGTCGCGCACAGTCAGAGACTGCGTATCGACTCGTTCCTATATTTAACAACCCTCCCACGTGAGTCGAATGTGGCACAAGGCCGGTTAAATGTGGGCTCCCCGAGCCCGTAGGCTCGGCCAAAAATATGCCCATTTAGAACCCGTATAAACGGGTTCAGAGACTGTCTACCTCCACTTTGCGTTGTAGTAGTTATTGGTTCGAACTTCGTGGTGTCATTTTCGGGTGCGTGCCATTGGAAATGGCTTCACAGAAAATATTCGTCCTCCAAAAATTTCTCGGACATTCAGGCCGGTAAATGTTGTTTAATGCTGTTTATTATAAACAGAGCATTTACTTAATTATTTGTATCTATAAAAAGAATGTATAAACATAAAAATGTCTTAATATATATATATATATATATATATATATATATATATATATATATATATATATATATATATATATATATATTCAAATGAATGGATATGATTTTGCGAACCTCGGAATATGTTAGCTCTATTGCTGATATTGAGCGTTTTACACTAAGTACTGTGCATATTAAATTATATATATATATATATATATATATATATATATATATATATATATATATATATACAAAACCAAATAAACCCGAAAAACATTTCCACAACATAGAGATTATTTCAAGCCGTTCTGTCCGCACGGATGATGGTAGTTGCGTACAGAACAGCTTCAAATAGACTATTTCTATTTTGAGGAAATGTTTGTTTTTTTTTGCTGTAAAAAATACATATGCTCTGTTAAAATAAATAAAAAATTCGAGCTCTGTGTGGATCAGTTTTAATAATATTACTAGGATCCAGCTGGATTATATAATAACGGATCGATTACCTGCAGTATATATATATATATATATATATATATATATATATATATATATATATATATATATCTATCTTTGGTTGCGTCATCAACATGAAAGTTAGAAGCCAACAAAATAAAGACGATTCTGATTGCAGGTGCGACGGCATTGTTCTTTGCCGTTAACCTCCGAATAATTTTTCCTGTTTTATAACAAGGTTTTCCATCACTTACTCGGGCGAGTAGGTTAGGTTTTCGAATTCTTTAATGCCTGGACCAAACCGGTTTTTAACTTTGGAGTTCTCTTTTTGTATATGTACTAGATAATGTAATAGGGTTCCTGTAGTACAAGTCCCGAGTATGACATTACATCCAACAGGATTGGCATTGATTCGGAGAAGCGGAGGACCCCCTCTCAATTGCTGTTGCTTACAGGTTCACCCTTTCCCAGATTCCTGGGTATGACGACAAGCTACAACAGGCAGCAAGGCCTCTGATCGGGGGATCGGAGGTTTTGAGATGAGTGGAATTAACTCTTAATTGCTGTTGTTCACAGCTGCACCCTGACCTCTATGGGTTGCACCTGTTAGGGCCCCAGCTATGAGAAAATACTGAATCCCTAAACAAAAAACGAAACACTGCCAAATTATAAAAATAAGTATTTATAGTGAAATTACCAAAAATATGTCAATCGATTTGAAAGAACTATTTCATAATAGCAATGCATACATCGTACAATTTATTAAAGAAATCAAACTGTATTCCAAAATATAACTTCAACAACAGCCTCTAGTAATTATTTTCTCACAAACATGTATATACACAAAATATGTCTATCAACTTTGATGATATTCACTTGTGAATGCAAAGTAACATATAAAATATTTTTATTACCTCAAAGCCTCAAAAAAAATTAAATGTCGACATTAAATGACCCATAAGAGTTGATATACCATTAGACAAACAAATCAAGTCTTTAGAAAAAATGATCATAGTCAGAATATATATATATATATATATATATATATGAGTCCCAAATATAGGACGAAACGGCCGTCCAGTGCTTTCTGCATTCTGATGAGGTTTCTTTCAGACTCAATGAATTACTTAATTATAATTATCAAATCCTCCTTACAATTTCTGTCATATGTATATCATTGCTTGATCCGGCTTCTAATGCTTCAGTTTGAGCGGCTTGGTGATAGTAGTCCTGGCTCCGGGGGGCACAGTCCTATGGTTACAGAGAATTTCAGTTGAGTTCCACCACGGAATATGTGAGCGAGCGGTGCTATATTGAGACTGATTTACTATCTCTTTATTACCGAGGCCCGTTGTACAGTTGGTATGATGTTTGCTTGACAACCCAACTTCAATTCTCGGTAGTGGATGCACACTGCTGATGAGTCCCAAATATAGGACGAAACAGGACGAAATATATATATATATATATATATATATATATATATATATATATATAGGTATGTGCGTGCGTGTGTGTGTGAACTATCAACTCTATCATGGAGGCATCAGATTGAGGAATCGGTGAGCCGAGGTCGAATCCATTACATGCTAATACTCTTGGGTAAGGTATGAATCCTCTTCTTTTCCTCCCAGCTATGGGTAAATAGCAGGGCAGATCGGATTCTATAGCCTTGAATGGCAACTGCTTTACCACAGGAAGAAATGTCAACCTACCGCAGGAAATAAATCTGCCTGTATCGAAAGATACATGATCGACTAAGCGTGTATCACGCATGGCACGTAACTGACTGATCAGCTCTATACATCCGTTTTCTAAGAGCAGCGATGAAAAAAAAAACAGATATAAGCGAATGAACCCCGTGCATTTTCAAAGGTTGATGTACTTCTACGAATGCTGTAGATTGGCGCTACACAATCACAATTAATAGCATTTACCAAATAATAGGAGCCGCGTCACTTGAAAACATCTATTTGGGACAATAACTAAAATAGTACATGTTACTAGAAGGGAAAATAATGACATTGACATAATGTTGACTTTCCTCACCACCCTTAGCAAAATGCTAGTAGGGAAACTCCATGCAGTACAAGAAGGCGCTACAACAGTTATTAGACGTGAGAAGCCTATTTTCTTCAACAACTGTTTTAAAAGAAATATTTTATAAGTTTCAATCGAAATATTACTTTTCGCTCAATGAATGTCAGATATTTCCTGTACGGAAAGAGTTTTCACTCGATATAACCATTGTCATTTACCGTTCATAGTTATAAATAACTTTGTTCAGGTAGCGACTCTTGAAGTTCTATTCCTTTGACTTCAGAATAACCTTTCGATACAGTGTCTACCGTCCTCAGTAAATATCTATTGGTTCATTTTCTTGGCTTGGTCATGTGACGCAAAGATAAGTGTAACTCACTCTATAACCGAAGCAATCAATGAAGTTCAGTTTGGCAAGTAATGCAAAACTAAATGGAACTGAATTAGCGTTACTTTTTCTGAAAAAAAAAAACAGAAACTAAAAAAAAAAAAATTACAACTAGATTCAAGATAATTGAGTCAGCAGTTTCCATGAGTCTCAAATGTAGTTTCAGAATGGCAATGACGTCGCACAAAATTCATTTTTATTGCTTTTAACACAGAGAAAGAAAAAAAAAACACATTTGTGACGTCATGTCTTCTTCTGTAAGGAACCATATTAGTCTGCATCTGCCACTAACTTAAACGCCGGCTCCCCTTCCAACGACTTTGTCGCTAAACAAACTGGTCGCTAAGTGAGGACTTGAACCAATTTTAGAGCATCCTGGGTAAGACGATAAATTACATCCGGCGTCTTGGGTAAGACGATAAAGTACATCCACGTCTTGGGTAAGACGATAAACTTATATCAAAGAGCAAGGCCTCTGATCAGGAGGTTTTAAGGGGCGTGGAACCACATCTTAATTCCTGGTGTTCGCAGGTCCACCCTGACCCGGGGTGGTAGCACCTGTTAGGCTCCCAGCTATGAGAAAATAGTTAATACCAATCAGGGGTCAAAGAAACTAAGAAAGTGTAAAAAAGGTTTTAATACTGGCAGTATATTTTGGCAAAAACAATATTACCAGCAATGAATTTTTGAAGGAAAAATTATTACCAGAATTACATTAATATCAGCAACATATTTTTGAAAAAAAAATCACCAGCACTACATTTGTGAAAAGAAAAATTACCAGCAATACTTTTTGAACAAAAAATATTACCATCAATTAAATAACCCATTGAGGTTGATATACCGTAAATCAAAACAAACCAAACAAACCTATCCAGTTTTAGATTGTAACATTTCTGATTTATTTCAAAATGCTTATACAATACTGTCAGACAGTTATGTGCCATGCGTGATACACGCTTAGGCGATCATGTATATTTCGATAGATGACTGACCAGGCAGAGTTTTCCCCGCAATAGGTTCCCATTTCTTTCTGCGGTAGACCAGTTGCCATACAACGTTATAGGAGCCAGTCTGTACTGCTATTTGCCCATAGTCAGTCACAACTTTTTTCTTATCCCAAATAGAAGAACGTTACGTTGGTCGATGGCAGTCTCAGCTCTTCGAGATTGAGTGTCTTCATATGATGTCTTAGCGCGTGTTTCTCTCCGGAAAGAGAGCAATAGAGTCGTGCCTCCGTATTGGGGCAGTGCGGAACTGAAAACGTCATGCAAAATTGGCCGGTCTCTGACCAAAAGTAGTAAACCATGTAAATTATATTCTGGCTCGGCAAGTATTATTTACAAATGTAAATGCCCATTCTGATCTTAGTTCCATTAAGCAACATTTCTCAGAAAAAAACATAGCCATGTACATAATATTAGACATATAACACAAAAGTACTCACATTTCAGTTTATAAAAACCCAGTAGTAAAGGCTCTTGCTATCTTAATTTCTCCTAGTAAATGTACTCGTATGTATAAGATATGTGATATAGAAATATCCTCAAGTGAGCGAACGAGAATTCATCCTCTTGCACACTTTTCTTTAAAGAATTAAATAATGTTAAACAAACGCTTATCAACGCTTTACCATCCTAATTTGACTAAAGAAGTGATCTTTAGCAATGGCGATACCCTCACAACCAACGTTTGCTAGGCTATTTTTGGACCTGGCTGGGGTGCACGCACTCTGGCTCCTCACATTAAACTGACCTTGTGTCATATTCTGCCAACGTGGCGAGGCAAGTTAATACAGTCTTACTTCTTCATGAAGAGCACTTCGATATGGTGCAATGGTTAGCAAACTAATCTCGGACGATCACTTGCGATTAATAAGTTCTGTCGTCCCGTCTAAGCCGCGCTTATTAAATCATCTCGTCCTTCATGAGTCCTCTGAGATACGTAGACGTATTGCGATGGCCAAGGACACATTCCAAAAGCTTGGTAGAGTATTGCTGGACAGGAGTATTTCTTTGGTAACAAATAAAAGACGACTGAGGTGTTACATGACATATGTCCTCTTTTACGGCAGCGAATATTGAACGGTCTCCTCAAAGATGAAAACGAGACTCGAGGGGACGGAGATGTGGTTCTACAGAAGAATGCTGAGGATAACTAGAACCGAGAGTATGCGCAATGACAAGGTCTTGGATTGGAGAGGATGCAAACAAGGAGGAAGCTTATACTTAAGATCAGAAAGAAGCAATTGAAGTTTCTGGGACACATAATGAGGAAGGAGGGCCTGAAGAATCTGTCACTCACGGGACAAATAGAGGGAAGAGAGACAATGGAAAGCAATGCACGACATACCTGGCGGGCTTAAGCAAGTGAATGATAGATGTGGTCTGGTGGAGGGGGCAGGATGTTCTTTGTATTACTTATTCTTCTATTCTCATTATTTTTTGGTAAGGGCTGACAAGACTTTCGGACCAACCTGTATAATTGATTTAATTAATGAGTTTCCGGATACATCACGTTAAAATATTGGTTACTTTACGATCGCCGAAGTTAAGCAACGTTGATCATGGTCAGTGCCTAGATTGGAGGCCGATTGGGAATTCTAGGCGATGTAATGGATAATGGTTCAGAATTCTTAATTACAAAATAGCTTGCTTCATGGCTTCAAGAGCTATTCCCAGTATAAATAAATAAGACGACTTTGATCAAATAAACTTTAAAATGGTGAACAGACCTCCTGCTAATGTGATAAATCTAACAATGTAAGTGATCAACTTCCTAACATCATCAAAGTCGTGATATAAACTCCAGTAGTTTTTTTTCCCCCGAAAGTCAGACTACAGAAAGAGCTGCTCGATCAGTACAATGTCCACCTTCTTCAACGCCAGTGAGTCTGTTTGATTACACAAACTTGTCTTTCAATGTTCGGATTACGGCAACATCAATTTTAAAGACCGGTTCCCGTACCAATCACCGACGTTAAGCAATGTCGAGCCTGTTCAGAACCTAGATGGGTGACCGTTTGTGAATGATGTAAGCCTGGATGTGCGGGTGGTGCAATGGATAGTGGCACGGAATTGTTAATTAGAAAGGCGAGTTCCATTTCTACTTGGGTTCGTTATATTCATTTACGCGCAAATCCCCTTGGAAAAATAACCTCTTCTCATCCACCAGCGACGCCTTAATTAGTAAAACTGGTATCATTAAATAAGTATCATCTCTAAAATAATTTATTATAATCTAAAATTATTTTCTGGCTTTAAATAACCTAGAAATGAGTTGATAAGCCGTAGAAAACCAAACGCTCAACCAAATTGAATTAAAAAATAAAACCTAACAATGCAAACAAATGTGAACACATATACACACTCACACACACACACACACATAGATAGATCTCTTCCTTATCTATCTATATATTTATCACTCTCATCCTCATCTATTTACCTATCAATCACTTCCGTATATATTTCTGTCTTACACACACACACACACACACACACATACATACATACATACATACATATATATATATATATATATATATATATATATATATATATATATATATATATATATATATATATATATATATTAAAAAGAAGAGAGGTACCGCAAAGTTTTTTGGTTGTAATGTGGATTTAAAAAAAAAATATTACCCTTTATTTTTCATAACTTTACAACACGTGGTTCTGGTCTCGCGACCGTCTTCAGGTAAAGGGTAGAGATTTCCACATATTACTAAAAATAATTAATTTTTTCTTTATGTTTTTCAATGTTAAATATTCTCGATACGAAACATTCTCTATTTTTGTGTTAGTCATCCGAATGTCTTTCTTGAAATGGCAGTGAAGAGTTCTGCGCGAAGAACTCTGAAGAAATATGAAGAAATATATATGGATTATTTATTTTTCTTATTTTATGAGATTTTATAACTGCCCGTCCATCTGAGGTAAGTTGGTAATTATCGAGAGTAAAAAGAAAAAAGAAAAAGCAAATAAATTAGTTGAAATCATTGCACATATCAACCCGAATGCTGTTCTGTCTAATTCATACCACTAATGATGTTTCATAAAAACAAAAAACAATACTTATTATAAGTTTAACATACCTACCAGCAAAACAATGGCGTCACAAAATGACAGATTTTCCCTTGACATCGATATTACTGTATACTCACTTTGGCAATTTTCATGGTCTTAAAAATTTATCTTTAGAATTTTAATTTTAATAAAGCCAAATATATGAAACTAGGTGTATACATATTCGTTTTTCTCGATAATTGAAAACAAAAATATGAAACATTATTTATTTTATTAGATTTTTTATTTGATTTACATTATTTGCATTATTCAGACTGTTGTCCTCATCTATTTTGCCATATTCACGACGTTTCGACCTTTGTAAACACCGGCCTTCTTCTTTGGAATGTCGAACTGAAGACTTTATTTCGTCTACCCTGGTAGATTTTTTCTAGTTCCACATGTCATACAACTTCCGGATATCTCAGTTATCTACCTTAAACTCATCTCTCCATGTTTTTGTTCACCAATGGAGTAGCCAAATATTGAACTTTCAATTATTTGGGTCAAATTACTGGATCCAACCAAGCAATGTAAATAATGCAAATAATTACAATAATTCATCACAGAAATATAGACAGATGTTGTTAAAAATGAACCAATAGATATTTACTGAGGACGGTAGACACTGTATCGAAAGGTTATTCTGAAGTCAAAGGAATAGAACTTCAAGAGTCGCTACCTGAACAAAGTTATTTATAACTATGAACGGTAAATGACAATGGTTATATCGAGTGAAAACTCTTTCCGTACAGGAAATATCTGACATTCATTGAGCGAAAAGTATTATTTCGATTGAAACTTATAAAATATTTCTTTTAGAACAATTGTTGAAGAAAATAGACTTCGCGCGTCTAATAAACTGTTGTAGCTCCTTCTTGTACTGCATGGAGTTTCCCTACTAGCATTTTGCTAAGGGTGGTGAGGAAAGTCAACATTATGTCAATGTCATTATTTTCCCTTCTAGTAACATGTACTATTTTAGCTATTGTCCCAAATAGATGTTTTCAAGTGACGTGGTTCCTATTATTTGATAAATGCTATTAATTGTGATTGTGTAGCGCCAATCTACAGCATTCGTAGAAGTACATCACACTTTGAAAACGCACGGGGTTCATTCGCTTATATCCTTTTTTTCATCGCTGCTCTTAGAAAACGGATATTTGAATTGATATAAATACGTGAACCAGTAACAATGCTGTATTTATTATTTAGCATCTGACATGGTCGGAAGATTATATTAAGCTCATTGCTGGGTCACCTGCTAAGAAATTTTGTTCACTGCGTCCTGGGAGACATTTTTTCTCTCCTGATTCTCTCTTGAATATCTATAAGCCTACCATTCGTCCATGCTAAGAATATTGCTGCCACATATAGTCCAATTCCCCTGCTATTTACCGTCAACTCCTTGATAAGGTTCAAAGAAGAATCAGCAATATTCTTCTCTCCAGAATTTATCTTACATATCTATAAGTCTACTATTCGACCATGCTTAGAATATTGTTGCCACATATGGTCCGGTTCTCCTGCTATTTACCTTCAGCTCTTTAATAAGATCCAAAGAAGAATAATCAATATTATTGCTCATTATCTGACGTCCTCACTTCAGTCAATTAACCACCGTCATAAGGATGCCTCTCTGTACCTATTTTTATAAAGACTTTCATGGTAATGTTTCGGATGAGGTCGTCGCTGCGGTAATTAAACTATATGGATTTAAACGCAGTACTAGACTGGCGTCGAGATCTCATCAATTTACAGTTTATTTGGCTAGATGTAGACGTAAGTTTTATTTTCTTGCATTTTCGCTTGTGGAACTCCCTTCCGGATCCATGTTTTCCAGCCAAATTTAATCTGTAAGAATTTAAATGCAATGCCAACCGCTATCTACTGACCTCCTGATTATGCTTTTCTCTTTCTACTCATTACTAATGTTTCTGTTTTTAATTCCGTCACACCCGGTACCCCTTGCGTCATAGTGGCTTTTACTGCTTTCCTTGGCGTAATGCCGATTAAAAAACGTTTAGGAATTATGAAAATGCTATAAATAAAATGTTACAGAAATAAAATTTGCCGAGGCAGTATACAATAATAACAGTGTCAAGAAAGACATTGTTCTTTTGAAACACCATTTTCTTGTCTGGACGTATGTTACGTATTTTTTTTAAAATGTTTTTTTTAAGCGTATCACCCCAAGCAAGGCTGGAGGCCACTATCACGCATGGGGTTACAGAAGGGTTGGAGGAAGAGCAGATAGGAGTGGTAAAGGAGAGGATGTGGAGAAAGAGAAAGACGGAGGGTCGATCAAGGCAAGGGGGTTACAGAAGATTTGGAGCGAGAGCAGATAGGAATGAAAGATGAAAGGATGTGGAGAAGGGAAGTGGATAGATCAAGGCAACTGGAGATGTCGATTGACGCTACACTTAAACCGTTGGAGATTGTATTTGTCAGGGAACAGTAATAGGGAAGGGAGTTCCATAGGCGAGATGTGCGAGACATGAGGCTATTGGAGTAGAAGAGACGTCTTTCTAGGGCGGAAAGTATGTTGTAACCATTGAGGATAGAACTCACTGGTAGGTCGTAATTGAGCTGATAAGCTAGCTAAATATTACACCATGTACAAGATCCCATCTCTCTCTCTCTCTCTCTCTCCATATATATATATATATATATATATATATATATATATATATATATATATATATATATATATATATATATATATATATATATATATATAGCGTATGTAAATATACAATTGTACACTGAGGTCAACACTGAGCGGCAAATGTCTGTTTTATGCATGAACAGAATCGTGTTGATCTCAATGACCAGGGTCGCATTACCTACTCAAGTTATTTTTTGATGTCGTCTGAGACCCTGTTTGAAGATGAATGGACGCATGACAACGCCATCACTAGGGATCACGCCAAACACCTTCGTAATCACCATTCGTCTCATACAACTCTTTCCGAATCCTCAGAAATGTTGGATATAGGAGCTTCCGGTGTGAATGCCAAGCTGTAATGCATGCTGTTCCCAGATTTCTAGCAGATTGAATTGCATCATGGTGCACTTGTTCTCACTCACGGTGCCCTACTATAATCTGCAGTCGACAAAATCAAAAACAAACATCGAGCATGCGCGAAATTAATAGTATAACATAGCGATATTTTGTCCATCACACCCACTATATATGTGTGTTTGTGTGTGTGTTTGTGCATATATATGTGTGTGTGTATGTATGTACCTGTGTGCATATATATATATGTATATATATATATATATATATATATATATATATATATATATATATATATATGTGTGTGTGTGTGTGTGTGTGTGTGTGTGTATATATATATATACAAGGTATACATAAAGTTCGTGTGCACTTTAAAAAATTTATAACTTTATTTGTATTTGCGATAGAAATAATCTGTAAAAAATGTTATAAAGTTTAATGTACCTAGTTTTAAGTATAGCTAAAATAACTAATGTGATTTCAGGCATTACTGTAAATCAGTTGGCAAATGTTTTCCGTGAACTGCAAAATCGTATTACCCTTTGTATTGCTAATGATGGAGGACACGTGAAAACTTAAATAAAACCTTTAAAAATATAGATTTACTTCTCTCTAATCCTTTTTACAAATTATTTCTACCGCAAATACAAATAAAGTTATAATTTTTTTAAAGTGCACACGAACATTATGGACACCCTGTAAATAAATATATATATATATATATATATATATATATATATATATATATATATATATATATATATATATATATAATGAATATGAGCATCTCAGAAATGATCCTGTTGAACTGTATTTTATGATTACGTGTTTGAATTCAAGTCAATCGAATGCCTGTCAAAAATCCGTTTACTATTCTTCTGTACTGAACGGTTTATGGCAAAAGGAGAATATCGCTTTGTAGAACTTGAAGAGGGTGGAGAATTTCCTGGTGATCTATATTATAAATATAATCCAAACAACCAAAATCATGATAATCGTCTGCATAATTCGTGGACGAAAGCCAGAAATTATTTCCAGAACTTTTGGATTCACTTATGCTTTGAATCTATTTTAGATAAACCTTCCCCTGTTAAAATTGAAAAAAATGAAGACTAATTCAATGTTGAGAATATTTTTAAATTGATTGGGAATGAACGAAAAAAAAATGGAGCTCGATTTGAATCTATTAAGAAGCAAAATCTCATTCATCAATATACTGATTGGTATTGATCTTGCATAAGATCAATTGCCCAAGACCATTGATCAGATACTCGGGCTATATCTATAACTTGTTCGTTGTATTGCCAACTGAATCAATTCAATTCAAATTATCCCAAGACTTAGTAGATCATCGTGGTAC
The DNA here is from genome assembly GCA_964036315.1 of Acanthosepion esculentum. Lineage (NCBI taxonomy): Eukaryota > Metazoa > Mollusca > Cephalopoda > Sepiida > Sepiidae > Acanthosepion > Acanthosepion esculentum. The sequence goes on from OZ038505.1 coordinate 71,546,559, forward strand.
AGTTTTGGGTCTTTTATAGCATATCTTACTGAAATGGGGTTACTTGTCTCTACTCGCTTACTTTCCGTGTTATATAAGACACGATCTACGAGCATGCTAGTAGCAGGGTATAACCGCTTTCTAATAGTCAGTAATTTGATGTGTGCATTAGCACGTTGGTCCTCGATTGACTATTTTAAAAATACCGTATCCCCTTTGAACATAGCAAAGAATAAGTCTCTGCCGCTTTGGTCTATTTCTTTTTATTATTATTATTATCTGTCAATTACCATCTAAATATAGCGGATGAATTTCACGTTGAATTTTAAACAGTTTTAAATTCAGAATTTTCTTTCTCGGAACCTAATTGCCAACCAAAGCTAGAGTTCCCATTCCATCTAACTATTTAACCCATTGCTAGGGAAATGAAGAAACGGACCCATATCCTGAAGCGAACACAACAAACTAAGTCCAAATTTGAACTCACCTTATATTAAGCTGTACTCTATAACGTCAAGAGATAATATATTTTAATTTTTCATAATTACCAAGTCGAATTAATTTGAATATCTGAGAGGTATTTTAACTAAGTCAACACCGGAATCCTAACACGTATTAGCTTAGTGAACAATGCTTTCCAAAAGCTAAGCAAAGTAATAAGAGGAAATTTTCGTTAAAACCAAAGAAAAGAGTACTGAATTACTGTGCGATACCAATCATCTTGTATAACGGTGAATGTGAGACAATAACCAATTCGATGAAGGGAAAACCGGAGGCAACAGACATTTGGTTCTACAGAAGGATACTGAGAATTATATGGACGGAGAACCTAAGGATTGAGGAGGTCTTAAATATGATGGTAACAATAAACAAAACAAAAAAAAAAAACACATACGCAGAAACAGAAAGAGAGAACAGATTTATTGGGTACATAATGAGGAAAGAAGGTTTGGAGAATTTGACACTCACAAGGACAGGAGAGGTTAGGGAAGACAGCAGCTAAAATACCTGACGAGATTTTGTTGATGGACAGAGGAAGCTTGGCAAAGAGACAAAGGTTGCTTAGGTTCCCGAAGAAGTTGTGGAGAGCCAGGAACATCCATGTCCTGAAGAGACAGGGTATGTAGAGAAATACATTACATAGGCAGGTTTGCCTGACGTCAGTTTCAGCTTAATTTCAATTGCGTTATTTCAACGAGTTGTATTTGCCGTCGTAATATAGTTTTTAATTTTTATTACATGAAGCATTGTCAACCATTCATTTGATATCAACTTTCTTGACTATGCGTACCTGTACGTTGTGTGGCTTTCAAACCTTCTCAGGCTGAAACTTGAGAATTATCAGCAGAAAAAGAATCATATGGAATACGTCTCTATGGAATGGAAGCCATTCTTTTTTGTTAGAGCATTGCACTGGAATTAAGTTCATTCCAAAAATATTGTCCAACGAACAACGATGATGCAGCAGAAATGCGCTTAATATTCGGCAAGCCGAAGCTTCTGTAAACTCTAAGCGCGTTGAAAAAACAAGATTATCCATTATCTTAGCACCTATACTCTCCTCTCAGCATTCTGTTGTTATCTCAAAATTCTCTCCTGTATACTTCCAAATCTTCTGTCCATGTTCCCTATTTTTTTTCTTTTCTTTTTTTTTATCTCAGATTTACGCAAGCCGGGCTAACGAAAAAGTTAAAATGAACTCATAAATATTTTCGACTCTTGCCAATTTTTTTTTTTTTTTTTTTTTTTTTTTAAGATATGACAATATTTACGCTTTTCCATTTCGTACCTGACTTCAATCTTTCGCATGTATTTGAAGATATCTGGCCAGTAAACTGATCTCCCCTTTCTTTCTTGTCTCTCTACCCATCTATCTATCTATCTATCTATCTATCTATCTATCTATCTGACAAAAGCAAAAATCCTGTTTCGCAAACAGCAGGTCGTCCAAGGTATTTTTGGAAGATAAGGTTTTTAAAGCAATCTCTGCAGTTACAGTTGTGAATGTCAAGAGATAGTACATTAATAATAGTGAATGAAATGAAACGTTAATTTATACTTTTTGAATTTCCCGGAGATTACCCGTACTTTTCTTGTGTATTGGTCGTAAAATTGATTTTATTTTTTCAGAATTGATATTATACATTCTATATAAGAAACATTTCTGAAACTAAATTCATTTATACAATATATCTTCCTGAAATGGCGAAGTAACGAATATTTTATATATATATATATATATATATATATATGTATATATATATATATATATATATATATATGTGTGTGTGTGTGTGTGTGTGTGTGTGTGTATGTATATATATATATATATATATATGTATGTATATATATATATATATATATGAGGTGTATCACACTCATACACACGTATATATATATATATATGTGTGTGTGTGTGTGTGTGTGTGTGTGTGTGTGTATGTATGTATATATATATATATATATGTATGTATATATATATATATATATATGAGGTGTATCACACTCATACACACGTATATATATATATATATATATATATATATATATATATATATATATATATATATATATATATATATATATATATATATATATATATATATATATATATATATATATATATATATATATATATATATATATATATATATAATAAGCTGTCCCGTCGATTTCAACGTATGAGTAACCGACAACCTCATTCAGTTTTTATATTCGTGTCCGATGTGACCCTTCAGTCCTGCATGCAAGTCCACCAATTGTGCAACTGCGAGAATCTCCGGACATTGCCATAGGAATATTTTCTGACGTCACTTGGCCGGTCACTACGACTGATTTCAAAATGTCTGATACAACTCTGGCACAAATACAGTGGGGGAACAAATATTCGTACACATACAAATTTTTAATTTAATGTATTCCCAACTAATAATTAAAAATACTTTTCATATAATTAACTGTACACAGATGCTTAATAAATAAATATGCACAGAAAACAGAAAACATTTCATTTAATAGAAATAAATCTCATGTATCCATTTTAATGGATAATGTATTCATACGGCCGTAAAGTTTCTTCCTCTGAATTTCTCTATAAAAATGTTCATGGCAATCATTCCGATGAGCCCACCATTATAGTAACTAGACTTTCTGAATTTCGGCGCAGTACTAGACCGAAAATTAGGTCTTACCAATTTACAGTTGAGATGGCTAGATGTAACCGTAAGTTCTATGCTAACAGTTTCTTCTCTCGCATTTCTCGATCGTGGAACTGTATTGTAGTTTCATGCCTTCCAGTCAAAATGTGAACTTTCGGAAATTTAAATGCAATGCCAATCGTTATATGCTGTCTTCCCGATATCATTTCTATTGTTCTTCCTCCTTAGTAACGTGACTGTTTTCTTACTCTTTCACACTAAGTAAACCCTTGTGTCTTAGTGGCTTTACTGCCTTGCGTGGAGTGAATTCGATCAACATATATATATATATATATATATATATATATATATATATATATATATATATATATACAGAGAGAGAGAGAGAGAGAGGGAGAAGGAGAAAGAAAGGGACAGAAAGGCAGACAGACAGAGACAATATAAGAAATAGATTTTAAAATGATATTGAAATATGGCTGCTTTCTTTCGACTTAAAGATTCATGTGTGATGTGATGGAATAGTCAGCCACCCCCATGAATGATTACACTATATGTAGCAAGTTCCTATAAAGTCAACTGTCTACGAGAGACTCGGGGAAGAGTGAGAGTGAGACGACACAAGCACGTCCGACCTTCCAATTAGTGGCACTCAATGCTTGATTGACCTGCGTCTCTAACTGTACCGTATTTCATATTTTACTGGTTGTGTACAATAAGCCTATGTTCTGTTATTCACCTGGTGTTAAATTTTTATTCCCTTAGCACGGAGTATAACAATGTGGACCCAGTTTTTGTTACATGGAGGTTTCTCAATCTTCAGGCAATTATGTATACAGAATTGAGTGTATTCTCATTTGAATCACCTGAAAGTTTTTCCCCAGAAAAATAAATTTATTTCAACTGAACAAAATCTACAGCAGCAAGACAACGTCATTCCGGTTAATAGCCTGACAAATTGTTTGTTCATTTTAACTGATACGTTATAGAAAATAAATTTTCAAAACCTTCTTCTTTTTTCTTCTACTTCCTTCTTCTTCTTCTTCTCCTCTTGCTCCTCCTACTACTTCTTCTTCTTCTTCTTCTTCTTCTTCTTCTTCTTCTTCTTCTTCTTCTTCTTCTTCTTCTTCTTCTTCTTCTTCTTCCATACACTGTGTTCCTTCAGGAGGTTGAAGATCATTACTCTCCAAAATGTTCTGCCCTTTTTATCTCTTTATATATATTGTCTTTATTTCGATTTCAATTTATCTGTTAAACAAATTCGCACCAGGCATTGCGATAAAGCAACCAAGAAACAAATGGCGACTAATATTAAAAGAGAATGGAAACGCCAGAAAACCAATTCTATCCATGAAATTAAGGAAAAACATCGACTCCTGTTCAAAATACAGTTAAATATATATAAAATTTATATTTAGCAGACAGCTCTGTTTATTTTGAAACGATGAGCCTAATATTTACTGGCATGGAGAACGAAACTCCGGTTAAAGAAAAGGTACCTCTCGAATCGAAACTCTTTCAAAATTTTAATTTTAGAAATTCATTCAAATCAGGCGCGATGTAACGTTAATCCTTTAAAGTAGGGGATGCCATTAAAGCCTCAGCTACCCTACCTAGAGTAAAGCACGTCTGACGTTCGAGTTTGAAGAATAGCGCGAAGAAAAGACTAAACTTCATCTGTAAAAAGACAAGTCGCATGGTTGTTAGCAAAAGGAACTAACATGCAAATTACAAATTGGAGATATTAAAATCAAACAAGCAAAACAATGTAAATATTTGGGAAATGTTTTAACGGAGGACGCTAATTGTGACATTGAATTCCGAAAACTCATTGACATCGTTGAAGTGTCTCCCAAAAGATAAGCAGAGTATTTTAAAATAAGAGCATTTCTTTAGAAACAAAGAAATGCATACTGAACCGTTACGTGATAACAGTTCTGCTATATGGCAGTGAATGCTGGCCATTCTCCTCACATATGAGCAAGAGAAAATTGTTTCTACATAAGGATTATGAGAATCACCATAGACCATGTGAAAAATAATGAAGTTTTAGAGAAAATAGAAAACAACAAGGGCATTTATACGTAACAACAGAATGAGACAATTGAAATTGTTTGGATATATAGTGAGGAACGAGGGATTAAAAACTATGATACTCACAGGGCAGATTGAAGTCAAGGGGGACATAGAGAAATAAGGCATAATCTACCTAGCGTGTTTGAGTAAATGGATAACAGAACAGCATCTATATCTATCACTCTCAAATTGTGTGTGTGTGTGTGTGTGTGTGTGTGTGTGTGTGTGTGTGTGTGTGTGTGTGTGTGTGTGTGTGTGTGATCGGATGTTGTTTGTGCGTTGCCACAGTTTTCATGCGATTTCGATGATTTTCTTTGTTTGATAGACATTTCTTCAGTGCCGGTTTTGAGTCGAAATTGTTGGCGACAATGGCTCTCCACTACTTCCTGTCCATTATAACTCTCAGCAACGTTTTACTATTTACTATCTGTTCTTGGGTATATATCTTTCATAAAAACTTTAATAAAAATAAAAAGTTTAAATTATTACAATAATATTATCTATATCTATAATTCTCAAAATGTGTATGTATGTATGTATTTATGTGTGTGTGTGTGTCCTCGGATGTTGTTTATGCGTGTACCACAGTTTTCATGAGATTTCAATGAATTCTTTTTTTGTTTCACAGATAATTCTTCAGTGCCGGTTTTGAGTACAAATTGGCTGGAAAAAACTACAACCTTGAAGGTGAAAATTCGAAAAAAACTGGTTCTTTACAATTTGCTCAAGAATCAAAGGCAAACATTTAATGTCTGTAAAAAAAAAACAGCGTACAATCAATTTAGAGAGTTGAAATCTAACACAAAAGATTATTAGAATTGTACAAAAAAAAAATATTATAAATAAAAATTATCGTATATTATTATTATGACTGTCCATGGAAGAGGTTCGTTCCTTGCAAGTTTGAGAACACCAAAACAGCACTTTTTAATGACACCCGCCCTCAATTCAAATTGTTAACGCCTCCCATTTGGGGATGTGTCTCAGTTGCACTCAGTTTTTACTAATATTGATTTTTGGGTGGGCTGATTTTAAATTTAAACTGCTCCAATTGAATGGCAAACATTTCCAGTTATGAAACAATCGGTCGAAGACGGGTTATACTGCTAGTTTAGGGGATAAGACAAAAATAGCAAAAATTATTAACAGCTACAAAGGAGAGGAAATTGCAGTGGTCCATGATCATCTAAGTCCTTAAGGGACACTGTACATAAAAGAAGATATCTGCTGGTTTTATTTCGTAACTGGAACGGGAACAAAGTAATTTTTAAGCAATTACTGGATTTTTTAAGCGAATATTACGTGTTATTAATATCATACATTATATTTGTGGGTGGACGCGTTTCAAGTGACAACCCACACTATTTCCGGTAAATTTTAAATTCGCAGTAAAATGAAACAAAAATAAACATGGATGACTGCACAAGAATGTGTACACACTAAATATAGCATTTATTTTATTCGGAAATAATGTCACATAAGAAAACATTAATGGGTTACAAATATCTATATTAGCCTGTCTGTATGTATGTATCTATGTATCTATTTATCTATCTATCGCTGCCTGCCTGTCTGTTTCTTTCTTTCTTTCTATCTATCTATCTATCTATCTATCTATCTATCTATTTAAGCAGGTCTGTTCCTTTCTGTCTATCCCTGGCTGTTTCGTTGTTTACATGTATCTATTTATCTATCTATCTATCTATCTATCTATCTATCAGGTCACCCCATAAGTTCTGTCCGAATTCTAATTAAGAAAACAAGTGACCAAATGTTACATTTAATTACAGATCCAATCAACAATGTATTTTCCCTGATTATCCATGACTTCCTTCCATCTATTAACAAGCTTACTAATTCCATTACTGTAAAATTCTTTTGGCTTTGATTCGAAGAACTCACAAATGTCAGTTTTAACCTCCTCCTGTGTTACAAAAGCTGTTTCTTCCAAATGATTCTGTAAGCTACGAAACAAATGGTAGTCTGAAGGACCAAGGTCGGGAGAATAAGGTGGATGAGGAATTTTCCCCCAAGCAAGTTCTTCGATCTTTTGTGACGTGATTCTTGCTGTGTGTGGTCGCGCATTGTCCTGATGAAACATCACCCGTTTTCGATTCACTAGAGCAGGTCTTTTTCCCCCAAAGCTTGGTTCAAACGCTCTAATTGCTGACAGTATATTTGAGCATTAATTGTTGCATTAGGTAGTAAGAATTCAAAGTGGATTATTGCTTGGCAATCCCACCAGATTGAAAGAAGAAACTTTTGCCCATGAAGTTCCCTTCTCGGCTGAGGCTGGGGTCATTCTCCTTTATCAAGCCACTGTCTACCACGCTTAACATTTCGATAAAAGATCCATTTTCGTCGCCAATCACAAGTCTATCCAAAAAAGGTGAAACAAGTTGGCGAGAATGGAGAGAAGAGCAGATGTCAACTCGGGATTTGAGGTTGTTTTCAAACAATTCATGAGGCACTCATTTTCCAAGTTTAGGAACTTTTCCAAGTTGTTGAAGATGATGATGAACAGTTGTATGGTTTGAACTGAGAACCACTGCCAATTTCTCAACTGATAAAGCAGGATTTTCTACATGGGCTGCTTCAAGAAGCTTTTCATCAAACTCAACTGGACGTCCGGTTCGATATTCACCTTCAAGGGTGAAATCTCCCCCTCTGAATTTTGCAAACCATTTTCTGCAAGTTCTTTCATTCACACATTCCTCTCCATAAACTGAGTGAATATTTCTAGCCGCTTCGGCTGCTGAGTTTCCTTTCTTGAACTCATAAAGCATTATGTACCTCAAATGATTCTTGGGTACTTCCATGTTAGCAGGGTTTTAATCAAACAAAATTTAATGTTATTGTTCTCTGAAATAAAATTTGATCAGTTTAAATGCATCTAAACATAAAAATAGTGTTCAGCTCCATTAGACATTATAAAATAGTCTTTAAATTTCGTTCATTTTAACAAAAAGTTAAAATTCGTACAGAACTTATGGGATGACCTTATATCTATTTATCTCTACCTTCCTGCCTCTTTCATTTATTCATTCATTCATTCATTCTTTCTTTCTTTCTTTCTCAGTGTTCCTTCCTTCCTTCCTTTTCCTTCCTTCCTTCCTTCCTTCCTATGTATCTATCTATCTATCTATCTCACCCTGGTTAAAAATTGTCTTCCAATGAATGAAGAAAGAATCTTTTATCGTCAGAGTACATCTCACACATTTACAAATTTGCCATTCGTTCGTACATATCTGGTCTGGTGCTCCCGCTATTCAACTCGAGGTTATTGTCAAAATACAAAAAAGGACCTGCAATTGAATCGGCCCTGACTTCAATTTCGTTCATCTTTTATCCTTTCCTCAAACCGCCAAGCGCCCAGTCTTTTCTCGCACTTTCGCCCTCTGTCACCCTCTGCATAAAAAGTGTCATTCTCGTGTTACTTGTAGGGAAATGATTTCAAATAGATGAGAAACCCATTTTCATGAAAGTCTGCTTTACTCCTTTGAGCACTGACCACCGCTTTACCGGTGGTAGAGAAAATTGACCTCATGCCCAGCCACAGGTTGAACAGTGGATAAACACTTGTAACAATTTTTATATCTACCGTAAAACATTGCATGCCTCTTATTTGTGAATTTTGACTCAGGAGCTCAGGCAGAAAGGTTAAAATTGTTCAGAAACGCAAGACTCAAATAATTAATATTCAGCTGACTTTAAATCTTCGTGATGCCAATCCCGGGCAGAGTGGCCAATCTTCACTGCTATTTAACACTTTGAACCCTGACCACCGCTTTACCGGTGGCAGAGAAAAATGACGTAATGCCCAGCCACCGGTTGATCGGTGGGTAAACACTTGCAACTATTTTTATATCTACCGTCAAACATTACATACCAATTGTTTGCGGATTCAGTTTGATTTCTTAAAAATTTGAGACCTGACCACCGCTTTACCAGTGGTAGAGAAAAATGACATCATGTCCAGCAACCGGTTGATCGGTGGGTAAACACTCGTAACTATTTTTATATCTACTGTGAAGCATGCCATACCAATTATTTGCGAATTTTGACTCAGAAGCTCAAACAGAAGTGGTAAAATTGTTCAGGAACGCGGGGCTCAAATGGTTAAGTGAAGGATTTTATCTATTGCAACCGAGCATAGGATTCGCTACACCGTCAATTAATGCCGAATGTTTCCTCATAAGGAACATGTTAAACTTTTCCTAATGAAGAAACATAATTTACGTTGCGAATTTCGGTAGCTGAAAACTTCCGCATTGGATAAATGATATCAGAATGACTTTTCTTCATTTAATATATAACTACGAATCACTGATTTAGTTGGTGAAATCCTTTATTTTTTCATGTGCCATTTCCTTTCAGGATACAGGCGAGCGATCATGGCTCTCCCCATCCATCTATTCCTTGCAGCTCTCAACATGTTCCTTTCCTCTGCTTCCTCCCCCAGACGACATTCTGTCATCCAATTGCTTAAGTCCGCCAGGTATGTCACGAGTTGTTTTTCCTTGTCTCTTTTTCCCTCTATTCGACCCGTGAGTATCAGATTCTCCAGGCCTTCCTTCCTCATTATTTTAATTTTTATATGCCATATCCTTTCAGGGCGTAGGCAATCATGGCTCTCCCCCTCCATCTATCCCTTGCAGCTCTCAACAAGTTCCTTCGCTCTGATTCCTCCCTCAGACCACGTTCTGTCATCCACTTGCTTAAGTCCGCCGGGTATATCGCGTTGTTTTATCTTGTCTCTCTTACCCTCTATTTGACCCATGAGTATCAGATTCTCCAGGCCTTCCTTCCTCATTATTTTAATTTTTATGTACCATGTCATTTCAGGACGTAGGCGAACATGGCTCTCCCCAACCTTCTATCCCTTGCAGCTCTCCTTCCGTCTGCTTCCTCCCCCAGACCACTTTCTGTCATCCACTTGCTTAAGTCCGCCAAGTATGTTACGCGTTGTTTTCCTTGTCTCTCTTTCTCGCTATTCGACCTGTGAGCATCAGATTCTCCAAGCACCTCTTCCTCGTTATATGTCCCAGAAACTTCAGCAGCTTCTTCCTGATATTAAGTATAAGCCTCCTCCTTGTTTAAAATCAGCCCAAGATCTCATCGTTGCTCATACGCTCTGTTCATGATATCCTTATCATCCTTCTGTAGAATCACATCTCTGTCACCCGGAGTCTCTTCTTCGTCTTTGCTGCCGTAAAGAAAGACAGATGTCACGTAAAAGTTTAGTATTCTTTTCTTTATTACCGAAGATATCCTCCTCGCTCGCAATATCTGCCCAAATTTTGGAATGTGTCCTTGGCTATCCCAATAGGCCTACGGATCTCAGTGTCGCACTTACCTCCTCTGTCAAGACGCTTCCCACGTATTTAAACTTCCGCGTCTGCTTGATTCTAGTGTTCCCGACCTTCAGATCGTATTTCGAGCTCATCCTCGTACTGACACACCATGCAAACCATTTACTTGTAGTTTATGCTTAGTCCTTTCTTCTCACTCTCCGTCGATACCTTCTGTAGGAGATTTTGTAATTTCATTTCCGTATCTGCTAGCAGTACTGTGTCGTCTGCGTATCTTATATTGTTAAGATTGTCGCCGCCAATGCTAAATCCCGGTAGGATTTCCAATTCTCTCAAAATTACCTCGCAGTACGGGTCGGGTGAGAAGATGCATCCTTGCCTTACGCCCCTTTCTATCTTTGTATGTTCACTGAACTTGTTCCCTATGCGGATGCATGCTGTTTGCTACCAGTATAGGTTCTTGATTATTCTGATATCTTTCCCGAAAATATCAAAGTTGCTGATCAGTTACACATCCTAATACCGTTCTCGTATTTATTTTCCATTCTTCTGTGGAGTATCTGGTACGTTGCAAGGTAACATGTCTGTAATCATAAAAGGAAACTTTGTGAGCCCATCTGTGGGGGAGTCTATAAAACAACATTTTTGGAAACTATACGTAACGCTGTAGAAACATTGGAGCAATGTCATTTCATTAACTTGGCAGTGAAGTGTTTAGAAAAATAGAAATGTTCTGAAGTTCAAATTTTGGTTAAGACAGTAAACATTCACTTACGTTTGGGAAAGGCATGAACCCATCTTTTTCGCCGGTTTGTAATAGAGATCATTTATCGTTGGCTGGCATCGTCGAATTTTAGCATTATCATTTTTCTGTCCGATTGACGTCAACAATTCTAATCTTAATATTACGTAAACTTACGAGGAATTATCTTTTGGATTTTGCAACTGCCAAAGAATATATTCTCCATACTGTTTTCTATATTCATTTCATATTATATTGACTAGAATAGTCAAAATTATTAAGATAAAAATATAGTAAAAAATAAAAATACAAAAATGTCTACTATTGGCAAATTTCAGATATTCATTTCTCCTGACCCATATTTTAAACCTTTGGTTGTAGGAAAATGCTTTTTGCTTGCAAAAATCTATCTACAATTACTTCGATTAGAGGTAAATGCCTGATCATTGATACACAATGAAAGATAAACAGAGGGAGAGAGATAAAGGGATAATGTGGGAGAAGGATCTTCAGGAAAACGAAATAAAAAAAAGGAAAACCTTTTAAAAGGCAATTGATTTCAGTAATGGGAGCCATTTTTTTCCAAGCCCCTCAATAAAATAATTATGTTTTTTCAGACAAGCTTTATACAAAATACTAAAAGTTACAAGTTGTATGCCTGCATGTAAGCTCTTAGGAAACGAATTGGTCCATTGTAGACAGAAATATTGAGCTAAACTGTTTAAGTCATAATAATAATATAAAGTTAATGTAATTGATATCGGTGTGGTAAGTGGTATCGCCGAGCCGAGGTCGAATTCTGCGATCGTCTATTGCGCTCACTTATGCAAAAATTCCTTTGCCAAAAGGCATGAACGCATTTCTTTTTCTCTCCATTCAGCTATGGATTAAATAGACGTGTAGATTCTGCGTTTAAGCAAGAGAAATTGAATTAATTGGAAAAAAAACTGATTCAGATTGGTTGGATGTAAATGTCGACAATTCATTGCAAATGATCCGCCACCAAGATGCCACGTTGAGCTGGCTCCGAGATCTTGCGTAGATGGTACGGATCATGTTCCAGAGTGACGTGCCAGAAGTCATGGCATTTCGTTCACGCTGGCGGAGTTTCACTCACTTTATCGCGTTGATAACCGGTACAGCTATTTTTCTCACAACGACCCTTTCAGCCTATTTGCTAGGTAAAACGATAAACTACATCCGGCAGCAAGACCGTTGATCGGGTGATTGGATGTTTTGAAAAGCGTGGAACCACCTATTAATTGCTGTTGTTCCCAGGTCCACACTGACAAAGAGTGGTAGCACCTGTTAGGATCCCGGCTATGGGTAAACCACTCTAAAAAATCTTTTGTGTCGATAGTCTGCAATTCAGTTATGTGTTCCTTCTTTGCTATTCCACCTGAACAACAAGTCCAGTGGCGAAAGAGCCAAGGCGACGGAGACAGGTACAGAATTAAAAACTGAACTGACAGACACTCATCCATCGAAAACAATGGGAGAACCCACCATATATATATATATATATATATATATATATATATATATATATATATATATATATATATATATATATATATATAATGAACTCTCCCGTCGGTTTCGACGCATGAGAATCTGACAACTTAATTGATTCAGTTTTGTGCGATAATCTTAAGTGGCACTTAAGACAGGCTAGTGATTTGCAAAGGAGGTCACATATGGAGCAAGAGTAAGGATTGTGGGATGAGATCACAGT
>OZ038505.1:71562057-71582057 GCA_964036315.1 Acanthosepion esculentum
TCTATTACGGTGTCTGATATTAACGTCTTTCCTCCCTGCCATTGGCGACGGGATTGCAAATTGTTCTTATAAGTTTTGTTTTTCCTTTTTTCTTTATTCCTTTTATTTAGATAAAGAAGCTGTTGAAATGTGTTCTATCATCCTTGGGGGCTAGGATAACAACGCTGCTAATGATAGTGATATGTAGAAATGTCATAGGCCTGACTCAAAATACAACAACATTTTATTTGATTTGTAATCTCTGTTGTTTTTTTTTCTTTTCTTTTTTTCAAATCCTGTTTGTAACACATACTCCGCTAGCTTCGTAGCCTCAAGAAATAAGGTCGACCGACTTCCGTCATCTGTGCGCAGTGACAAATTCCCAAACGTTCTTCATTTTGTTCTTTGACATCTGTGCCGAAAGCAACCACCAAAAGTGATTCATCTTTTATTTGCTTTCATTTTAACTACTTATATTTTTATCACTCAGATTTGTGAGAATGTCTGACAATTTGCCTCTCCTCCCATCTGGCTGTTCGTAGCAACATCATCAGTCGAAGCTGAAACAATATTTTTTTTCTTAGATATATAACGGTGGATGGGTACGTTTGATTTTTTTTTAAGTACATGTATTCCTGCGAGGTAAGTTTACTAAATGATTAAATCTGTTCAAATAGCATTTGAAATTTAACACTTAGTTCTAAAGTTTTATGAAGTGTAATCGAAAAGTTCTCAGCCTGTATGTGCTGCAAGTGTAACGCTTGTCAGCACCCAGCGTACGAAGTCAGTCTTTCAATAAGCAATCTACAATGTACTCTTTTTCAATTATTACAAAAGATTTTTTTGGAAGGTCTTTCGGCTCTGCGATCCTAACAAGTTGCAGTAAAGTGCCTGTATCAACTCTTGCATGAATCTCGGCGAAATCTGCGTCAAAAATGTATTATATATACGGGGTGTCCATAAACTTCGTGTAAACTTTATAAAATTTTTTAACTTTATTTGTATTTGCGATAGAAATAATCTGTAAAAAATGTTATAATGTTTAATGTCCCTAGTTTTAAGTTTAGCTAAAATAACTAATGTGATTTTAGGCATTAATATGTTAGTGAATAATTAATTAACACAATTTATAATGTATATGGAATATATGAATAATTTTCATATTTAAATGTCTCTGTTAAATTTATTAATATAATATTGTAGAGAACATTTAAATTTAATTAAATTTACTATATTAATAATTTCAGTCTTCACTTACCAATCTCTATAGAGTCTAAAAGCGTTTCCGCGTCCTTGTAGGCGATGAATTATTTTCTACACTGCAACCTCTTTCTCACTGACAAGATATCGCGCTATTCCATAGTTATTCCATGGTGAGTGTTCAGATGAATTACACTCCTTAGTCCCACCAGTTCTAACCTTCACGGTTAATCCCGGGCATGCCAAGCATATTGTAACGAACCACCCTCAATCTCTTCATACTCACTTGGTGAGATGCAAGTTCCAATCTAGCAGATTCTTCGCACGTACCGCTGACTTGAAAGTCATTGAAACAAAGCAAGTTCAGTTGACCAATGATGATAATTCCAGAACAACGTAACTATAAACAATTTTTCCTATCCTCTGCTAGCCGCTATGATGGAAAAAGCATTACCTCAAACCGTCGCCAGTGAGACACGCTGCAAGAGACACTCCGTTTCGCGAGGCTCGTTCATTAATCGAGACGCAATCGCGACAATCCCCCGAAGGAACGCCATCGAACGAGGGCCAATAACCCCTGAAGTCTCCACTGTCACAGGAGTAAAAAAAAAATCTATCAGCACGAGAAGAATATTTAGCTATTTTTTTTTATCTCTGCGTCGCGGGCGACGAACCCCGGCTCAACCGCGAACCTGATCAAATTACCGGTCGAAAATGTATCTGCACAGGTCGCATCCCAAATCGCATCGTGAATAGTTAATGAATAATGTATTATATGCATTGTTAAATGTGTCAAATCTTGCATGGATGTCGGCGAAATCTGCTGCAGCGCCTTCCAGATGTTTCACCCCGGTTTTGATGAAGGCCCCAAATACATCTTTTTGATCTATACACATATTTCAATGACATCTGAATGCCCTTAGCGACTCGTCACCAGCAAAAAACTATGAATTTTGAAAAATATTTGCGAATTATTTTATAACATAAAACAATCCAACTCTCTCAAATTCATATCACACACGTTATATCAGTAGCCTCTACTTTGAATAGCTCTCAAGCCTTTTATTGATTAAGTTGCAGTATTTTAAAAATAAAATATATTTATTACATTTATTTTTTGTTTATGGGGTACGTAGGGAAGATGGCGGTTAAATCTAGACTTGAAACTGTTAAGACTGTTGTGATCGGGAAAAGATCTTCTTGTGAGTCGGTTCCACAGAGTAATAGTTCTCCGGGAAAAATCTGCACGATTGGCACTTATTTACAGATAAAATGAGGGTGATTCGCTACAATGTGGGTAGCATGGTGGGTCTTAGCCGTTAAGAATACACTGGTGGAAATGAAAAATGTAGTTCGTCTGACCACTTTACATGGAAGTTGTGATGATCTTGCGACATCTCAGCAGTGAGAAAAAAGAGGAAAATAATTTGTCAGCCTTTACGGACACGGAGACACTTTTGGATTCTATCAAGACGAGAAACAAGTACTGGGGAATTTAAAAACTGTAATGGAACGAAGTAATTATAAATAGTTTATACATATTTTTAGCATGAATTACGACATTATTCTGGAATGACCTCTACATCTTAATTTAAATTTAAGAATTGCCAAAATATGTGTGTAACAAGAGAAGTGCAGATGCTTCACAGTAGACACTGACAATAGACCTTCTCTAAAATCGCTTGGATATAATACGAACGACCTTCAAATTAAACATACGTGAAGTTACAACAAACGGCAAAAACCCTTACAGAAAGATCTAACAGAATAACCGTGCTTTTCAGAAAGTTTTTGCGATATGTTGTCTATTGACACACGTTTCTACTTTGTCTTCGACATTTTTATTTCAACCCACAGTAAATATTGAAGATTAAAGAAGCCTCAGATTGACAAGAGGCGTCGTCAAGGAGAATCTGAGATTATACTCAAGAGATTATCGGATTTATCTCGGTGATTAAGGAGATAAACCATATCGTTAAAAAGCCAGTCGTTCTTTTCTCTATCTCCACGTATTACTTGGCTTCGCGACACTTGTTGAATATTTAAGCTAGCTCTCTTGGTTGCGGAAGACAAAAAAAAAGAAGAAAAATGATAGATATTGCTGTCATTGGTAAATAGAGCATTGAAAGGAACGTTTGCTTGAAGCCTTGGGGCGGAAGGAGGGAGAAAATGGCGGCCACAGTGAAGATGCTAATGTTTCTAAAAACGATGTCGAAGTGAGTGGAACGAAGAGAAGGATGTCGACGAAGACGAAGACAGAGCGTAAGATATCTAGAAAAATGGAATTTGTTGAATATTTTGTCGAAAAATTTTAAACACTACTACTACTACCAGTATTAATAATAATAATAATAATAATAATAATAATAATAATAATAAAATGATAGCCGATAACATGTCTTTCAAAGTTTTTAATAATAAATCCTTTTCACTGAAATAAACTTTAAACACTACTATCTTCTTTCTTTCTTCCTTTCATTTTCTCACTGAAACCAAGTATCGTCTCTAATATGTCTTTCCACGATCAAAATACAATAGTGTTTATTTATGAGGTATTGGCAAGAGACATTGAACACATTTATCGTTCTTTCTTTCATTTTCTCACTGAAACCAAGTAACGTCTCTGATGTGACATTTTTTGTCTTTCCACGAGCAATTCGGAATAGTTTATTATTTATGAGATATTGGCAAGAGACATTAACCTATTCTATCTTTCTTTCATTCATTCATTTTCTCACTGAAACCAAGTAGCCTCTCTGATATGATATTTCTGTTTTTCCACGATCAATACGGAATAGTTTATTATTTATTAGGTATTGGTAAGATACGTTAAACACATCTATCTTTTATTCATTCTTTTTCTCACTGAAACCAACTAGTGTCTCTGATATGTCAGTTCCGTGTTTTCACGCGGTCAAAACGGGATAGTCTATTATTTATGAGTTATTGGCAAGGTGTAACGGTCGTGGAAGCTAACTAAGGAAATAACTAACTAACAAAGTGGGGGACAAGCAGAATTATGATAGCAATAATACTAATAGTAATGTTTGGGTGTGGACGGATGGCGCCAACACATTACTATTATTATTACAGTATTATAGGGTTGCGCGGTAGAATACATATGCTGATATTGCGCGAATTCAACCTAGCTAGAGACAGGATTCCGGGAATAACAAAATGGAGCATCTGAACAAAGAAGAAGCCTTGAAGTAATTGTTCACAAACGGATTCATAAAATTAAAATCAGAAAGAGACATTCGAAATTATTGCGAAACATTATAGAGAAAGAGGGCTTGGGATATATATCAAATACAGGATTTAAAGTATGTGTATTGTCAACCCATATTTCCCCATTATAGGCATTATCATATCCATGATATAGCAACACCTTAATTCACGGACGAAAGAAAGTAATGACAAACATGCATTGTTCTCAAAGAGATTTGTACATTCCGCTATATACATACTTGTCACTAATTTGTCCCACACAAAAAAAAAATTATAATATAAAAATTACAACAAACAGTCTGAAATGAGGGAAAGCGAGAGGGTTATTCTTGTAAAACTGAGAGGTCGGTGGTGTCCTCTATGTAACTGGTGAGCGCCATGTTGTTTCCTTTGTATGCCCTATCGCTGTGGGTTTGTGACATTCGTCTTCTTGGCTCAACTGTCCTGGCCAGACACGTCTTGCATCTACACGTGCTAAATTGCAACTGATATTCTTCACTCTATATACAAACGTCACTAACCGGCCGATAATGTATAGACAATTTGAAATCAGGAGAGATAGAAGGAGACGGCCACTAATTTGCGTAACGTATTTGAATCTATAGCAGAGCAGAGCTAAATAGGGAGGGGAAAGATTCAAATATTGCTTAGAGCTGCAAGGAACTTCTTCTAGGTGATGTGTCCTTTCAAGACGTGAAAGATTTAGGCTCTCCACGATTACCTATAATTTCTAAATCTTAGAAAGCTTTTGCTTAACCATGCCCTACCATCCATTTACACAAACCCGTTACATAGGTTACTCGTAGTTTCGCTTCATTATATTTTACAATAGTATGTACTGTGGGTGTCAAATTCTCCAAGTTCTCTTTTCTCGTGACGTTACGGAGAAATTTAACCTCTTTCTGATTCTAAGTATGTGTCCTTTTTCTCATTTTCCTTGAAAATTCCTCGTAAATCAGTTCATGTTAATCTCGACATCCTCCTGTAGAACCACATTTGTGTCGCAAAAGATCTTCATCTTCACCTGTCAGCAGATTGTCCTGCATTCGCTGCCATATAAGAAGACCTGTATAACATTTTAGCACCGGTTCCTTTTTTTTTTCTCAACTTTTTTCCAATTTCTTGATAATTTGCTTAGTTTTTGGAAGGTATATTTGGCTCTTCCCAATTTTTCTTGTACAGTTTCTTGATAATTTGCTTAGCTTTTGGAAGGTATATTTGGCTCTTCCCAATTTTTCTTTTTCAGTTTCTTGATAATTTGCTTAGCTTTTTGAAGGTATATTTGGCTCTTCCCATTTTTTCTTGTACAGTTTCTTGATAATTTGCTTAGCTTTTGGAAGGTATATTTGGCTCTTCCCAATTTTTCTTTTTCAGTTTCTTGATAATTTGCTTAGCTTTTGGAAGGTATATTTGCCGCTTCCCAATTTTTCTTTTTCAGTTTCTTGATAATTTGCTTAGCTTTTGGAAGGTATATTTGGCTCTTCCCAATTTTTCTTTTTCAGTTTTTGGATAATTTGCTTAGATTTGGAAGGTATATTTGGCTCTTCCCAATTTTTCTTTTTCAGTTTCTAGATAATTTGCTCAGCTTTTGGAATCTTTTGATGTATGTGTGTAAGTAAATAGGGTACTTAATTCTGGATAATGTTTTCTCTGTCTAAATAATAGGATTATTCAAATTAAAATTTGTTCTCAAATAACTGACGCATCCTATGAATAGTCGTTCACCCGAACATTCTGGAAGAACATGGCGAATGAGAGCAATCAAGTTTTTTTCTTATTTCAAGCCTCTCAATCTGTTAATACATGCCTTTCGTAAGGAAGTAACAGGGGGTTTGCTTGTTGCTATTTGATTTTTGTTTTTTTAATTTTTTTTTTACTCGGCTCTCTTTCAATCTCCAAAATATCACATCGTTTTCATTTCATATTGGTCAGTTATTGGATCGCTAACCTTGAATGCGTAATATGTCAGTTGGTGGTGCTTTTAAATGCCCAAATCGGAAGCATGAATTTCCTTAACAAAGAGAGGTCATTGCGTGCGCTGATATAAACAATGCTGATATTTAAAATTTTATATCTGTTCACGCTCTTTCTAAGACGATATGCATGTACGTCTATAATTATTTGCAAACATATACCCATTTTATGGCTCATATATATATATATATATATATATATATATATATATATAGGGAGAGAGAGAGAGAGAGAGAGAGAGATAGATACATATATATATATATATACACACACATATATATCTGATCCTTAGAACCTCCTTCCTCAATATTAAGTTTTTTTAATAAAAAGAAATATAAAAATTAAATTTTAAAACTCTCCCTTTCCTCTCTAAACTCGAACATGTCTTTCACACCATTCCTCACCACCTTCTAAGTAAATTTATATAAGCTTAATATTGCCCGTCAAAATTGTAAATTTTAAATTCATTTTTTGTTTTACCTTTTGAACGTGAAGTCTGAAGATCCAGAGAAAAATAAAATTCCCTGTTGAAATAAATGATTACAAATGGATCCTTAAACTGGTCTGTTTTTCTTTAAATTACATATATATATATATATATATATATATATATATATATATATATATATATATATATATATATATATATGAGACAAGGATATATTTTTATATATCAAGAACAAAATTGTATGACAAACCGTACTATAGTTGTGAGGGGTTTCGTCCTTCAGGACATCATTAGCCAAAATTTATTATGTTGGCACGACTACACATGCGCACAATTACGGGGGTGAGATTTGTGAGAAGTTCCTAGAAAAAAATTCTAAAAAACGCCCAACGTTCGTTCGCATAATTAGTCATATCAACATAACAAAATTAGTCTGCTGATCTCCTGAAGGTGGAAACGCATCACAAGAAAACCTTTTATACGTAGCCATGTACACACACACACACACATATATATATATATATATATATTTGTCATCCACAGACAGACTGTTTCGCAGCTCATCAGTGTGGCTAGACGTCCGGTTGCCTCTAGCTAGGATCGAAACCCGACTGAATTGGCGTCAGTCGGAACTTCTACCACTAAGCCGTCGGCTCGCGGCAGGGATGAAGGTGAATTTTAGCGTGTTTATTTTTAGATTTAAATAAACACACAGTGACTGACAGTGACTAAAGAAAACGAACACTTAAATTAGAAAAAATCGATCTCATCTCATCAGACAACCGTCAGATGAGTTGAGGCCGGAATTTTTTGATTTTACCGAAATTAATATCACCATGATAATTTAAGAGTTCGTTTTCTTTATTATTATTACTGCTCTGTTTTTGTCATAGACCTCTCCCTGGATTTATATCCTTCTGAAAATATCCATACAGATTACTGAATATTATCGTTATATATATATATATATATATATATATATATATATATATATATATATACATATGTGTGTGTGTGTGTGTGTGTGTGTGTGTGCAAGCATGAAGAAAAATAGGAAATAATACGTTAGTTAAATAAACCGGAGTTCCTTACTATTTTTGCTTTTATTTTGAAAAAGACAGTGCTCCATACAGAAGTAGAGCTTATATTATAATA
Organism: Acanthosepion esculentum; assembly: GCA_964036315.1. NCBI lineage: Eukaryota > Metazoa > Mollusca > Cephalopoda > Sepiida > Sepiidae > Acanthosepion > Acanthosepion esculentum. The sequence continues at coordinate 71,570,042 of OZ038505.1, forward strand.
TTTAAAAAAAAATATGATTCCTTCGCTTTTATATATATATATATATATATATATATATATATATATATATATATATATATATATATATATATATATTATTTTATATATATATATATATATATATATATATATATATATATATATATATATATATATATGAAAGTGAAGATTGAAGTCAACACTGAGATCCGACAGGCTATTTCATGCTAGACGCAATCGTTTTGAAACAGCCTGTCGCCTCTGAGTGTTGACTTCAATGTTCACTTATATATTTATCTTTACATATGCTCTATCTCTTATACTTTCGATCTACTCCGAGTTCATCTTCAGTGGTGAATTCCGAAGCCAAAGATATTGTAACTGTCATCGTTGTGATAGCTATTTTTGTAAACACACGTAAACGCGATCAGTTATAATTTCAAATTTATCTCTTGTTGCTACGATGTTTTCTTCTTTTCTTCTTATTTTTGCATGCGTTCCAATATAATGTAACTGACGAGAGATGGTATAAATGCAAAATGGCATTTGTGGTTCTACAGAGAATATCAACGATGAGGTCCTGGAGAGGAGGCAAGCAAGGAGGAGACTTATACATAAAATCAGGAAGAGGCAGCTGAAGTTTCTGGAACAAGTAATGAGAAGGGAGGGCCTGGAGAATCTGATACTCACAGATCGAATAGAGGTAAAGAGATACAAGAGAAAGAAACGCATCACGTTCATGTTGTGCTTTAGCAAGTGAATGGCAGAAAGTGGCCTGGGGGAGGTGGCAGAGGGACGAATCTTATTGAGAGCTAAAAGGGATAGGAAGTAGAGGAGAGCTATGAACGTCTACGTCATGAAAGGACACGGCACATGAAAAGAAAGAACTATGCTTATAATAAGTTTTGTTCAGTGTTGGTTGGTTGATTTTGATATAGAAGACCCTAGAGAGTTTGAAGTTTTTGTTTATTATTTTCGAGCTTTAAATGTACTGGTACGGTCAACAATTATTTTCCTGTATTTTGAAGGTGTGCCATTAAATGTTTTTCGACAGAATTTGTAACCCGAAATCTAGTGTAAGACATCTTGATAATTTTCTGGTTGTCAAACCAACATATGTACTTACTTTTGTGTCAGATATTTAAGTTGATATACAATGTTTTTTTTTTTCCAAAACACTAGTTGATAGAGAAATGTTTATGCGTATAATTAAGCTGCTTGTGCCAAATTTTGTATATTATATAATTAGTTTTATTTTTTGCTGTGATCAGTGGGGAATATATAAGTACTTTTTTTATTTTTTAGGATTTTTTCCACATTTTTCATAGTTAATTATAATACATAGATAGATACACACACACACATATGTGTATGTATATATATATATATATATATATATATATATATATATATATATATAAATGTAATATATATATAATATATAATATAATATATAATAATATCATATAATGGAATAAATAATTGAAATAATATAATATATAATAAATGTAATAAATAATATATATTTAATATATATTAAATATTAATATATAATGTTTATATATGAATTGTTTGTGAAGCATTATATTTTGTTTTAACGATTAACCCCTCAGTACACTTTTTGAGACTACCAAAATGGCTGAAGATTTAATTTATATTCAACGGTACAATATCGTTAGCTTTTGTAAAGATATGCTATATCATTTGGTTTATGTATAACTGGAAAAATCGCCTTTCAACAAGTCAACGATCCCAAAAACTCTTCTGAATTGTGTCAAAATCACCTCGAGTCAAAAATAGGGACATTTTTTAAAAAAACTGACTTTATCAATCTTCTGGACTTTCTCACATTGAATTAGTATGGAATGAATTGGATAATATGGAATTGGATAATATGGAATTGGATAATATGGAATGAATTGAATTCAAAGGGTTTGAAGAGAATGCCAAAAGTGTTAGGGTGAGCTTTTTTAGTCCTTGAACAATATTTGAGAAGGTATGCCATTTTTTAATATTTTTAAAACAATTTTGAGAGAATGCCAATAATTTTTAAAGCAGTAATTAAGGTAGGTGCTGGTTTTATTGACGAAAACAAAATCTAACGCTGTTGTATTATATATTTTGTAGGTAAGAGCTGATTTTGTTTCAAAATATAAGCAAATACACTGCAGCGACCGAAATTTTATATTTTACTTAAAAGTGACAAAAATACCTCATTTTAAGTAGGATGTTTTCCAGAGAAATGCAGGGTGTTCCCAACCTTTTTTGTCTGCATTGTATACAGTAATATATATTATTTATATTCACATCACAGAGTTCATATCGAGTGACGTACTATTCCAAGCTGGAAGCAGAAAATAAAATAATAATGATTCTAGTCTTTTTTGTGGAGAACACATTTAAATCTGATATAAATAAACAATTTCTTTTAGTAATTCTTATCACCTACTTTGGCTCAAGGGTATTAAACTACTTCAACGACAATTCAAATAATATATTAATCTAAAACTATTTCTATATATATTTTTTAACGATATATACATATATATTTCTATATATTGCTTAAAATAAAATTTAAAAAGTACAGCAAAAATTCTAGTGAGCAAATATATAATGCGGTAGCAGTAAGGAATTCAGATCCTTTGGAAAATATGCGATGGAAATAATGATAAAGCAGCCATATTCTTGCAACATTGCAGCTGTTGTAAAGACGTTGCTGTGTGGAAACTCTGTAAAGAATTCGATCTTAACTGGGTACACCATAAAGAATACAGCATTAAATAGATACAAAGTAAAGTCAAGTAACATTACTAATAAATAGGCGCCTAAACTTTACCAAAATTAAATATATATATGAAAGCGGAAATTTTTATTTTTATATATATATATATATATATATATATATATATATATATATATATATATAAAAGTGAACATAGAAGTCAAAACTTAGAGGCGACAGTTTATCTCATGCTAGACGAAATGGTGAGGCCACGTGACTTCGTCTAGCATGAAACGGACTGTCTTCTATGTTCACTTTTATATTTACACACGCTCTATTTCTGATATTAAGCACTGTATCCCATAAATATAGAACACCTTAAGAGTATATTTCTTCATATATATATATATATATATATATATATATATATATATATATATATATATATATATATATGTGTGTGTGTGTGTGTATATATATGCCTATATATATATTATAATTATTTTTAAAAAATATGATTCGATATATATATTTTAATTATTTTTTAAATATATGATAATTATTATATGATAATTATTATATGATAAGTATGATAATTATTATATGATAATTACTATATGATAATTATGATAATTATTATATTATAATTATTATATGATAATTATGATAATTATTATAACTATTATATGATAATTACTATATGATAATTATGATAATTATTATATGATAATTATTATATGATAATTATTATACGATAATTTTTTTTTAAATATGATAATTATAATTTAGTCTCTACTTTCATTTTGAGCTCTGTTTCTTAAAAATAAAAGCAAAAATACTAAAGAACTTCGGATTATTTACCTAACGTGTTCTTTCCTATTTTTCTATATTTTTTCACACATATATGCATATATATATATATATATATATATATATATATATATATGCATATATAGAGTTGCCTAACCTAAAATTTGTTTCGCCAATGTGAAATTCGTACAAGATTACAAAAGTTTGAAAAACTTCAGATATTTCAAATAAAAAACAAGAAATATCTCTTTTCATTTGCAAATAATAATATAAATTATTTAAAACTTTATCACTGTAATTTGCTTTGCATTATCACGTATATATATATATATATATATATATATATATATATATATATATATATATATATATATATATATATATATATATATATATAAATATAACTGACCAAATCTATTACAAGAATGTAACGCACTAGAACCCATAACTTAAATAGAATTAATTATAAATTTGAAGTAAATATCTGGTATTTAATAGTGGCTTCTAAAATATCAGTTACAGGATTATAAATAAACTGGTATTAAATATAAGGCATTAAAAAGTTATAAATTTATACCTATAAAAAATGAATACCAACTGTTCCAAAAATTGTTAGTCGCTAAGAAGTTACGTTTAATGTTTCCATTCTACGTACGTGACATTGTACGTGACATTATGAGATCATTTTGAGACGAAATATTGCCTCTATAATTTTCAGGTAATGTAACAAACTTTATCAGATTCCTGTTAATCTATTACATTCGGTTATTTTGCCTAGAGAAATTATGAAACAATATGTGAGTTTAGTAACACCACAAAGAAATTTATCTTACACTACCAAAACTAAAATACTCTACGTCAGTATGATAATTTCCAAACATTGTGAATGAATATCTTTGAATAAATTGAGCTTTTGTTTACAGACGAATTTGATTGGGTGATCTAAGCAAACAACCTCACCTTTTTTTTTCTTCATAAAAAGACGCTGTATTTTCCTTTTGAATCTGATTAAGTCTTTCACTCGCTAGTAATTTACAATCGCCAGATGAGATGCGTTGTATGTGCATCAAAAAACGACTGCAATTGTGTAGCGATTTTGACAAATAAGAAAGTATATATATATATATATATATATATATATATATATATATATATGGAAAGTTATGTCAATACCTACCGGAGAAAGTCTGTTTTATGCTTCAATGCATTCTTTGTGACAAATGTTTATCCATCTTTATTTTGTGCTCTCGGTACTCGATATGAAATCATTCAAAAAATGTAGCTGTAACTGTGAAGATTCCACGGACTTTTACTATACTGATTTTTAGATTAAATTATGTCCGTTAGCACCGATTTCTCGCAGTCAAGATTGACGTCAGAAACAAATTACTTAAGCATTCATCTTTGCAATTTTAATTACTCATGGGAAAATACATTTGACAGGGAGTTATTAAACACCAGACGGAGGAGAGGAGGTATCTGAAAGTTTTCTTGTACGAACAAATGGAATAACTCAATGAGATTTGTATTGGCCATATTTATCTTCTACAACAGAGAAATATTGCCGACTTCCTGTCAGTGACGGAGAGGGAAAACTAAGTAAATTAAGTACCTTATCGCCATCTGTTTGTTACAATCCCCACTGATGAAGATTAGAGGGATGAACTCCCTTTCTTTTTATTTGGAAATCTTTCTTTCTCGATAGATGCCGATTAGACAATTTATGAATTGAATGAAAAGTACCCACCCAATTCTCCTTATTTTATAAAAAGTATTGGGGGATTTTTTGACCGTCATCTGACCCTGTTAAATATATCGTATTTCAGAAATGCAATACATTTTCAACAACCTCTGTGTCTGTTTATAGGTTTAAATAGTTTTATCTTCTTTATCGTTATTCATATATCATCATTTATTTCACGGCCACAATGCAACAAACGGATATGTTCAATGGTCTATATTGCAATTTATAAGATTATGCACTTGTTTTTGACAATATTTCACGGTAGTTTATAAATGCGCTTGGAGATATGAGAACAGTGCAAAGTCCACTGAGACAAACCAAGAGAAATGAAAAAAAAAAAACGAAACATAAAAGCAAAATAGGAAGAAGGAAGAGATCGCAGACAATAGGAATTCATTCAAAATTGAAAATAAATTCTCTTTGTGAAAGAGACTCTGAAAAAAACAAAAAACAAAACAGAAATATCAGTAAAAGACGAAAGCCAAAAAAGAAACAAGATCTTCAGCAAAGACAAAATTAAAGTTCTCTAAATTATTTTAAACAACTCTCTAATATCCAAAAAGCTAAAGCTTTATGCATATTTCTGCTTAGTGTATACAAATGCGCAGTGAATATAAAATTCTTCCTTTGAAGTATTTTATGAATTTTATAATGATATTAGATTTTATTTCTTTGGGCAATAACAAACGTTACCAGATCCTACGTCTTTTGCAACTTAGCTTAATTCCGAGAAACATTTAAAAGACTAAAGATAATTGTAAAAATACAACAGTACAAATAACACTATATATATTTAAACGAATTTAAAGTAACCATCGTTATATATATATATATATATATATATATATATATATATATATATATATATATATATATATATATATATATGCACACACATTTTTATATATATACACGCATTTATATATATATATATGTATACACACACATGCATACATACATACATACATATATATATGTATATATTTATCTATCTATCTATCTATCTATATATATATATATATATATATATATATATATATATATGTACATATATATATATAATGTATTTATACGCGGAGAGATATATGGGGAATTATATATAAATTATATATCAGAATCCGTAGTTCCATATACATTAAATATTCGTTTAATTTATAAACAGACAACTAAAGTATGTACGGTTGCGTGCGGAGTAGAAATGATATCTCTGCTAAAAGTGGGGGTAGGCATACTGAGTTCAATTTCTGGTTGCGGTCGATTGGTTTACTTTCGCGCAAAAAGCCCCTTGGGAAAGGTATGGAAACTTTTCTTCTGTGGAAACAGTTTGGACTCTCTAATATTGTTTGGCTAATCGTCTTGAATAAAGATGACACTGAAGTCAAAACCGATAGATTGTCTGCGTGATTAAAGAACAAAACAGAAATATAAATTCAAACATGTCTCGCTTGGAAATATAACGTTATAAAGAGCAATAGTCTTGTATGAAAAATCTCATGATTATATATATATATATATATGTATATATATATATATGTATATATATATATATATATATATATGTATATATATATATATATATATATGTATATATATATATATATATATGTATATATATATATATATATATATGCATGTTTCATTAAAAAGACAGACAAGGTATTAAGATAGAGCTTTCTATTTAATTTTTCTTGTGTGTGTTCGAACAAGAGCTTTCTTTACAGGACAAAGGGTGTGTAAGAATTGTCCAAATGTTTTACGCTTCCGAGCGCTTTCGGCTATACCTTTAGCCATTATCAAGGATGATTCGATTTTTCAGCTTAATTGAGATAATATATATATAAGCTGAAAGATTATATATATTATAATAAATATAATTAAACTGAAAAGGATCAATATAAAAATACGTAGATGCAATGTGTCTATATTATTCAACAAGACGTTTAAATGAAAATATGCCGACTAAATATACATTTAATATATATATATATATATATATATATATATATATATATATATATATATATATACACATATATATATTTATATATATATATATATATATATATATATATATATATATGTATATATATACATATATATGATGGACTCTTCCATTGGTTTCGACGTATGAGGATCTGACAACCTAATTGTTTCAGTTATGGAATTTTGTGCGATAATCTTAAGTGGCACTTAAGACCCGCTAGTGATTTACAAAGGAGGCCACATATGGAGCAAGAGTAAGGATTGTGGGATGAGATCACTGTTAGATTGACTGACCATTTAGATCTTGCTCTCGCTTCTTGAAGACGATTCAGACAATCAGACTGAAAACTGCTGAGTCCAATAAAACAAGTCGATCTCCATTCTACCCGCTCGAAGGCTAAGCCCTCTAAGGTATTATGTGGTATATTGACAGCTCTCTCTCTCTCTCTCTCTCTCTCTCTCTCTATATATATATATATATATATATATATATATATATATATATATGAACAACAATCGGATATCCATGGTTTTTAACCACAATCAATATTCCCACACACTTATTCACAATTTAAAAAAAGATTACAAGAACCTCCAGTTAAACAAAATGATCAAAAACATTTTCGCTAAACCACCCATTAATCCAAAGAAACAATCACCTAACCTATCAGCTATCCTCACCTCTACCAAATATCTAAACAATACAAATTAATCAGGAAATTACAAATGTAACAAAACGCGTTGTTTAGTTTGCAAACACTTAATAACCGATAGTGTATTTTCTGTAACCAGCACCAATAACAAGATACACACACCTCGCCTCGCCTGTGATAGCCATAACATAATCTACTATTTATTCTGCACAATATGTCCCAATAGTGGATATATTGGTGAATCTGGAAATAAATTTAGATTTCGGTTCAACAATCATAAACTAACCATACGTCAAAACAATGCTTATTCCCCCATAGCTGAACACTTTAATCAATCAAGACACTCATTAGACAAGTGTAAATTTTTATTGATAGATTCCGATTTTAGTTCCACATACACACGCAGAAAAAAAGAAAAATACTGGATTTTAAAATTAAACAGATATAAACTAAGGTTAAAGAAAGACTTAGGGATTTTAAATCTGTATAAATATTTCAATAGTTAAATTTTTTTTTTAGATATAGTTAAAGATATTTAAACAACATCTAAAATATTATTATCGTTAGATTTACGTTAAAAATATTCAAACAAAGTTGCATTCCAGATCACGTGACGTCCGCGTCTCGCGACGGACGCTACTTGTAAACAAACTTCTGAATACTGTTATTTCTGAAATATCATATATATATATATATATATCTATATATATATATATATATATATATATATATATATATATATATATATATATATATAAAATATAAATAAATACTTCCACAAAAAAAAATTCAATTTTTTTTTATTTGCAACTTTTCAGTTGTTTTCTCCATATTATATACATATCAAGAAAGTATACGTGGCTTCTCATTATGCTATATATATATATATATATATATATATATATATATATATATATATATATATATATATATATATGTATATATATATGATGCATATAAGAAGACTGGATATTATATGATGTGTTCGCTTGCCTAATATTTCACATCTAACACGTTTTGTATTTCTCCGACATAGCGTATGTTCAAATGATTTGCTGACCCTGTCTTCCTGACAAATTCAATCAGACGGTACAATTTTACAGACCACGAAACGGCGCACAATTTAATAAAAAAGAAAAACCTGTTCCACTTTGGCGCGAAATGCACACACTTGTTTTATCTGAGAAATTTTGCTGTCTGTGAAAATCTCTTTTCAACAGCTATGATTATCTCTGAGGGTATACATAATTGGTCTATTCTTTCTTGAATATGTTAAGCAAGTATACACACAGTTCTTCACATTCACATGTATACACATGCATATATTTCTACCCCTATCTGCCTCTCTCTTAATCTATCTATCTATCTATCTATCTATCTATCTATCTATCTATCTATCTATCTATCTATATCTATATATATATATATATATATATATATATATGTAAGTGATAAAAAACAATAAAAGAACCTGAAGATTGTCTGTCCGTATAAAACCCCTTATAATAGATACATAGATATGCAAACCCTGAGGATGGTCTCAGATGAGATTGAAAGTATTAGGAAAAATAAAAAAATTATTTGAAATAAGGATTTTGTAATTTTTCTTAATCAATTTTCTACAGCCAGCAAAATATTAATTCGTGGACTTGAACGGATTAAAAATAAAATAGACATAATACGTCTATATTATTTAACCAAACCTGCATGAATATATATATATATATATATATATATATATATATATATATATATAATTATTTTTAGAAAAATATGATTCCTTCTATACATAAGAATTCTCATGTTTCAAAATCATTCCTAAATTTTTGCTTGAGGATGAAACAGAGATTGATACTTTAATTCAATTTAATAAATTTTTAATAATTATATTTATGTTTTTGGCTCTTGATTTTGAAACATGACAACTCTTATGTAGCGAAGGAATCATATTTTTTTTAAATAATTATAATTCAGGCTCTATTTTGTATTTGGCACTGTCTTTTTAAAAATAAATACAAAAATACTAAAGAACTCCGGATTATTTACCTAACGTGTTCTTTCTTATATATATATATATATATATATATATATATATATATATATATATAGGCAATATATTATAAGTACATTTGTCAATCTCATATACAGACGCACACATATAAATATATATATATATATATGTATATAAATATGTGTGTGTGTGTTTGTGTGCGTATGAAAAAATCTCTTTCATGTGGTCAGACATGTATATACAGAGTTTTAATGAAAATATTTTTTTAAAATAACAACAAAGATTTTACATCGAAAACAAATTGCATAATCAGTAACATATAATAAACCAAACACTAAACTATCTTTTTTTTTTTGAAGGAAGAAAAATAAACTTTTGGAAGAAGGAGTTATTATTGAACGTTCGGCTGGATAAACGCGAATGGCTGTCTTTAGCTCTGCTTCCTTCTACAAGGCGACAAACAATTCTTTCCCCGCTTGTGTGTAACAAAGAAAACTCCTGAATATAACAAGCATTTTCTTATTCGACTACAATGGCACAGACAAATAATATATTTAACAAGTTATAGAAAGCAACGGGAAAAATAGAATGTTTCGTACAAATGTTTGGGTTGGCTTCGTCAATGTTAGTATAGATAATAACTAATTTTAACTCAGTCATGAGTAATATCTCATTTGCGGTGATCGCCTGAGGGGAAAACTCGCCTTATTTGCTCAGTAAGGCACTGCATTAATTCAGGACGTTCGCGATCATGGCTATCCACGATTTCCTATCCTTTGTATCTCTAATCTATGATAGTCCCCTTAATATCCCTCCATGTTCATGTTCAGTTGACCAAGCTCTTTAGATAGATTACTGTCCAATTCAATGTGCCCTGTGAGTGTAAAATTCGCTAAGCCGATTTTCCTCATTATGGGTCCCAGAATTTTGTGATACTATTTTTTGTTACCGTAGAAAAAAACACAGGAAAGTTTTCTTATGGATAGAAGGAGCGATATACTGAAATACCTTGGAACAAGAAGGGTAAATACATAGAATCCGTGGGAAAGATTGATGATTTAATTCACAAATAGACGAATTGCTGCGTCGAGGGTTTGATCAATGGAAAATGACCCAGAGTAAGAGGGCAATGATGATTAATATGTGTTCTACGCAGCTGAAAATGCAAGCTGTAAAGCGAAAATTTTATTTTCGTAAACAACGAATCTGGAGTTGATTTCCCCTGGTCTAAAGTGGGGTTGAAATTCCACAATGGGTGGATAAGCTACCCACGTTCACTGAAAAGATTCAGTGAGAGTTAATAATATGAGACAGAGGGGAAGAAGGGAATTCCCCAGAATTATGAATTTAGCTGACAACAAAGGGGGTTTACCGAAATCCCCCTATGTGCCGTGCCTCACGCCAGTTTTAGCGAATGCAAATAAATACAAATGCGCGATGCGAATTCGGCAGACGGAGACCAGAGACGGGAGAGAGTGCGACAGAAGTTCGTCCTAGCCTCAGCTCGTAAACCCCACACCACGTAACTGCTTGCCGAAGTGAAAACTCCGACTTTAGCCTTGTGTCGAACTTTACCAAAACAGCAACACAAACTTTACCAAGTCAATAAAAATATAACTTCCGATTTAGACGCGGGTTGGGCGGATAATAAATTGCATGCGAACAGTAATATAAGCAAATATTTTACGAAGGACTGATATAAAAACAGCGGTAATGGATAGAGTCTCGGATTCAGGAATCGGAGTGCCAAGTTCAAATTCCAGTCGAATCTATTACATTCACTTAGGTGCTAATAACCTTGGGATAGGCATGAAGCCTCTTCTTCTCCCCACCGGCTATGGGTAAATAGCAGGACAGGCTGGATTCTCTCGCCTTGGACGGCAACTGATCTACCGCAGAAAGAAATGGCAACATACAGCGGGAAAAAAATCTGCCTCGAGATTCATGTATCGAAAGATACATGATCGCCTAAGCGTGTATCACGCATGGCACATAACTGACTGATTTCCTTTTTGTTCAATTTATTCGAGTGTTATTTTTTCCTATACGTCTTCGCCCTATTTGGACCAGTCCGGCAAGAAGTTACCTGCGACGATTCGATCTTGCCCTCCTTA
>OZ038505.1:71587057-71599557 GCA_964036315.1 Acanthosepion esculentum
CCACTTCTACTCCAATAGCATTTACTTGCTTTAATTAGAATATTCAAAGGTTTAAATAAAACGTCAATCGCGATCTTGTGTCTTGAATCCCGTTCACCTTTTGTCCTTTCTTCAATCAACTCTATACCCAGTTTTTCTCTCACTTCACGCTCTAACCCTCTGCGTACTAGTGGCACTCACGTCTTGCTTGGGGTGAAATGCTTAAAAATTATGGGCAAGCGACCCCCACTCCTCACTTTCCAGTCTTTATAGAGTCCAAAATCATCTCCCCGTCCTTGTGGTTGATGAACGATTTTCCAACCTAGAACCCCTTTCCCACAGATAAAACATCGTAAGCCTCTCTCTGTTCTATCGCTATTTCAAAGGAAAGTTCTAAACCACACGGCTAAGACCCACCCTGCCACGCCCATTGTAGCGAACCACTCTCATTCCCTTTGTTTTCCACCGGTGACTCTCTGTACCCCCCCTGCGTACTAGAGGCATTCCCACCATGATTGGGGGTGAAATGATTAAGAAAGGTCTGTTACCTTATGTCCCTTCTGGCGAGTATTCAGCATTTGCTACCATATAGGAGGACTGATAATACGTAAAAATTGGGTACGCTTTGCTTTTTTTCTAACAAGATTCTGATGTTTCTTAATATTTAGCTTAGCTTTCGGAAGACCTCTTTCACTAATCTAATGAGCCTTCTGATTTCGATGTAAGAATCTCTCTCCTCTGCTAAAACACTTAGATATTTAGAATTTTCTAATGGTTCGGTTTTGGTATCTCCAAATACTTATTCTCAACTGAGGCTGTTCCTCTTTCTGAAAACTATCCGTACTTTTTTTTACACTTAATGGTTACTCCTTTCTTCTCACTTTTGCCATGGCGCCAAAACTGTTCACAAATATCTAAACCGTCATCTATGTAAAACCGATTTCTAACATCTATAGTTAAGAAAGGCTTCATGCGAGTAATTCCTAAATGTCTTGGCAAAGAACATTCTTCTTTGAATATTGTGGACAATCGATACGGAATCCTAAAGAAATGTGGAAAGTAACAGAAACTATATTTACTTGAGGCCTACCAACAACTGCAACAACTAAAATGGTTAGCACATGTAATTCGAAGAGCAAATAAGGACATACTCTCAACTGTATACAAATAGTTTCCAAGCTCAATGGTTAAAATGGCCTTGAGCGATTGAGTCCAGCGGAATGTGGCGAAAGATCTTATTTCTTCGAACCTTGCGAAACTGAGCTGCAGAATCACAATCAAAGAACTGTATAAAATAGCGGAAATCAAATCTCTTGAGGACTTCCAACATCAATAAATAAAATGGATTCCACATCTAACTAGAAAGAAAATAATGGCATTATCAAAATGTTGACATTGGTCAGAACTTCAAAAAAAGATTAGAGAGGAAACCGTCATTAATACTGCAAAACAATGAATTTGGAAAAACAATGTTTTATCTGTGGGAAAGGGGTTCTAGGTTGGAAAATCGTTCATCAACCACAAGGACGGGGAGAAGATTTTGGACTCTATAAAGACTGGAAAGTGAGGAGTGGGGGTCGCTTGCCCATAATTTTTAAGCATTTCACCCCAAGCAAGACGTGAGTGCCACTAGTACGCAGAGGGTTTGAGCGTGAAGTGAGAGAAAAGACTGGGTATAGAGTTGATTGAGGAAAGGACAAAAGGTGAACGGGATTCAAGAAGACACAAGATGGCGATTGACGTTTTATTTAAATCTTTGAATATTCTAATTAAAGCAAGTAAATGCTATTGGAGTAGAAGTGGCCGGTACTTTTAACTATTTCAACAGTAAACGGATGGGACCTAGATGCCAATCTAGTAAGTAGCATGCTTAAAATCATGTTAATAGAAGGATTTTATAAATTTCATCCCAAACCAGTATTGGCTTTTCTTTCAATGAATACAAAATGTTTCCTCGTATAAAATGCCTTTACTGCCTTCAATTATGTTTCATCTGCAAAGCTTGTTAAGATCGTATCCGTCACTAATAAATTCTGCTAGGAGTTCAGGATTTCATAGATTTATGTAAACAATATATTTGAAAATTAATTTATATAAGTATTCCACGATTGCAAATGCAGCAGGAATAAGTGTATTGCCGCGTATAAATACCACTTCCGTTTGAATACTAGTGTATTCTACTTAGGTTTTGTCTGAATGTTGTTCTTTATGTCATGTTCCGAAAAAATACAAACCTTCTGGCATGATTGAAGAAGAGATGGCCGACTTATTTAATGATCTGTGTGTTGTTCAAATCTGAACTAGATTGAAAAATCTCTTTAAAAAGTCAAGAAAATGATCATTTTTTGGACGACAAACAATTTTCGACAAAGAATGAACACTGAGATACAATATCAGCTGTTTGTCAATGGAAAAAAACATTCTGACTACTTTCTTCTAAAAAAGTGTGGCATGCAGAAAAATGGAAAATATATCCCTTTTCTACTGCGTTAGTCAACCAGCTGCTTGACCTTTTCTATCTTTGTTTTTTTTTTATTTTCTGTAAATCGATGTTATATAAACATATTTGAATTTTCTCATGGGAATATTTTACATTGCTTCCATCTCCTGAGACGCAAACACACGGACTCTTAAGCACGCCAATATATATATATATATATATATATATATATATATATATCGGTAAATGGCAGGACAGACTGGGTTCTATAGCCTTGGATGGCAACTGGTCTAGGAGAAGGATAACTCTGAATTCAAAACATGAGGAGGGTCGGTTGGGGACATTTGTGGAACACGATCCATTAAGCTCTGTATCTGGCTCTTCAAAAAGTGTGGTTAGTTCTGCACAAAACCTTCACCAGTATAATCAAATCATATGTGCTGGCGTCTGGCTGTCGGTTCCTAGGAACTGAGCCGCTTGAACCTCATCCTAGAAACTGAGAGCCCGACACCGACACATGAGATTTGATTATAGTGGTGAAGGCTTTGTGCAGGGCCATCCACACTTTTTGGAGGGACGAATACAGGGACCCTCCTCAGGTTTTGAATTCAGAGTTGTCCTTCTCCTAGACCAGTTGCCATCCAAGGCTATAGAACCCAGTCTGTCCTACTATTTACCCATAGTTGGAGGGAGAAGAAGAGGATTCACATATTTCCCAAGGATATTAGCACGTAAGTGAATGTAATGGATTCGACTGGAATTCGAACTCGATATATATATATATATATATATATATGCACATAGATTATTATAAAGCTTATATATACTACAGACCTGTGTTTTTGGATGATATTGTTTCAAAAATAGTCATCAGGTGGTTGAAGCACAATAAATACAACAAAAGAAACTCTGAGAGGATAAAACACGTCTGCTAAGAATAGATTTTCCTCGTGTCTTTATATATATATATATATATATATATATATATATATATATATATATATATGTGTGTGTGTGTGTGTGTGTGTGTGTGTGTGTGTGTGTGTGTGTGTGTGTGTGTGTGTGTGTGTGTGTGTATAATATAAAAATCTCAAACACTAATTTCCATGGTTATAATTTATTATATTGGAATCGTAATCACGATCCAATTCATCAGATCTACAAATTCAAAAAGAAATCGGAACATATAACTCTGGTATAAAAATTTAAATTTTAGTGAGAGTGTATGTGTGGGAGTAGGAAACAAGTGTGAGAGGGAAATGTATGAAAGCTCTAGAGAGAGGTCTAACAAAAGAAAGAAGATATATATGTCTATATTTAATATTAATATAATGTAAATAGTGTATATATATATATATATATATATATGTATGTATATATATATATATGTATATATATATATATGTATAATGAATTATTTAATAAATCCACCATTTTTATTACTCCAAATGTTATTACAGAAAGTACTTCGTATAAAAAATAGACGTACTATTTTTATATATTAAACAGTGTGTAATATACCTATTGGTTTGAGCATTGGATAAATCTTTGTAAAGAAAATTATTTACCCGGGAGTGATCGTAATCTCCTTCCCAGTCTGTAGAGTGTAACCACTCTTTGATCCTCTGATGCGTTACAGCGCTTGGCAACGAAGAATGTTCCAAGTCTTGCAACTGATGACTTCTGAGCTAAATTAGTAGTGAAAAAATATGTCTGACCGATTGTGGAATAAGTTGCATAATTTGCTAATCTGAACTCGATTGAAAAATCTTCGGAGCGTCATCAACATTTGCCTTTGCGTAGGCGGTAAACAGTTTTCATACAACAATGAGCTCTATGTTGCAATATCGACTGTGTGAAGCTATCACCTCTTAAAAAAATTCTGAATGTAATTCTTGTAAACACTATACTGCTTGATGTCATTACAAGATAAATACAGAATTAGAACAACAAATATTGCATTTCGAATGCGTTATTAAAAACCTAACTTTTTCATTGTATCTCTTTTCGTTGATATTTTTTAGACCAGTTGTTTGTCCCTTCACTCCAGATTGACTCGTTTTAATATAGCTGATTATTAACTGGAACGTTTTACATAATCATATTTTGAATAATCCAGGATAAATCCCTTTCTTTATTATAATAACAACTTCTATATTTTTTTATATAATTCTATTGCATATTATGTTGTTCACGCCAGGATATACACGGATTTAATGCTCATCTGGAACCTTGATCTAAAAGAAAGAGTTGATCTGTGTTGACACTATTATTTACTGGATTCACCCTATGCGATAAGCTTTGTCTCCGGTGTCATTTAAAATAGATAAAAAGACTGATTGGCTACGAGAGGTGACTAGAAGTTAACCTTTTTAGGGTGAAGATATGTTACACCTGAATAAGATCATTCAGCCGGGCTCTAAAAAAGCCAAGGCTTTTCTCTCACGTTATTTGTCTTTACTCAATTTCAATCCGACTAAGGAGTTTTGCCAGTTGGAGGATTGCTGAGATTGTCAAGCGGTGAGTGGGACAGAAGCAGATGTAAGAATGGGATGTCAAAATTAGTAGAGATTTTAAGAACAGAGGCTATTCTTTGAGTTCTTGATCTTCTCCTCCTCTTCTTCCTCCTCTTCCTGCTCTTTCTTCTTCTTCTTCTTCTTCTTCTTCTTCTTCTTCTTCTTCTTCTTCTTCTTCTTCTTCTTCTATGCCATGACTTCAGGGCGCGGGTGATCATAGCTCTCCACAATATCCTGTACTATGTAGCCATTAACAAATTATGTCATTCAGCTATCACTTCTAAGTCCTGTTCTACCGTGCATGTACACAAGCTCGTTGGGTACTTTATGATCACTCTTTCTTTGCCCCACTTACTTTCAGCATATCCTTTACGTATCAAATTTTCCGAGACCACTTTCCTCATTATGTGCCCTAGAACTTTCAACTATCTCTTACTGATGTCATGTATGAGTGTCCATAAGTTCAGGACCTGCGCTCGCAACCGTCAGTCAATCTGCTAGTGACTATAGCTTTTTAATGGAGATGTTACCCTGTGGACTGGAATATGATCTCTAAAGGAACCTTTGTAAAAGGCAAGGCCTACTCTCTCTCTAGATAGTTTGTTGTCCTTTTGTCCGTTGCCAGTAAAAACTTTCTTACTCAGTTTTAACCCCATTTTCTTTTTTATCAGTTGTTCCATTGCTGAGAGAGTCAAATCGGTGAGTGGTTGAAAAGAAATAACTAGGAAGTCAAAACAAGCAGAAAGTATAAAAAGAAGGAATATTACCTCATTTAAACTATATAAAGAATAAAATGTAATTTTCAGACGTATAAACATTTCTTTTAATAAAAGAGAAGTAAAAGAAACATAAAATATGGATTCATTATCAGAATGTCCTAGAAAAAATAGTGGCGAGTTTTTAAGATACCGGCATGAATAGTATATATTTTGGTGGGATGGATTTTCCTCTGTGTTTTGCTGTATTCAAATGATATTCTATTAAAATGAAAAATACATCAAGCTTGTATTGAGGTTGAGGGAAACACGTAACCGACTGCTCTCCCAAGAACTCCGAGGTAACAGGCATTGAAGGGAAAGAGATGAGAGGAAACGAAACAAGACTGCCTCAAAAAACCACAACACAGCGAACGATCCGCAACTTGGGGAACAGAAACGATTCACAACGATTTCACAACACATCGAGTCTCGTCAACAGCCCACTCCTGATTGTTAGTTTTCCCGTCGCTTTTATTGACAGAAGACTGCTGACCGAAAGCCTTAGCTAGACAAATTGCAGAGAAGCCCGTATCTAGACATGCCAAACATAATCTGCCGCTAACGGAGAAAACCCGATAGTAACTGGGTTTGACAGACATCCGCACTCGATTCGGGGTCTCTTTTGCCTCTGACGCGTGTTCGTCCAAAAAATAACAATCGCGCAGAAATATAGTGAACAATTATCTTATACCACATTCGAAGAACCAAGAAGCGCATATATGACTTCACAGCATTATGTGACTCGTACTAAGGTTACTAAGATTTATTTTGTAAGAATACAAAATTGTGGCACAAGGCCGAAGAAGGGGAGTGTTTGAGGCTGGTCATCACTAACTATCTTATACCTAGCTAATCAGATTCACGGCCCTTTCATACATTACAATTTCTACATTCACCAAAAGAACTCGTCCGTCAACATTCGATCCACCATACACCAAAATACCGCTTCCTCACAAGGGGGGATCTACAAAACGCGCCCCAAGCCATGAAAAGTTTGATGATAAATACTTTCTGTGGTGAAAAAATGAGAGGGAATGGAGATGAACCCAATAATCAACTAAAATATTAAGGTAATTCGAATTAAACATAACAGATGTTAGTAGGGCCCGTCCAACCCTCAAAACAGAGACAAAACATTGGACAAAATCAAGAAGCTCTCACGCTAAGGGAGTGGGAAAGGAGAAAATATAAACGGACATGGGAAATTTGAAAGCTGACCCAGTCGAGATGAAAAAGTGGGGTTAACAAAATGGGGAGGTTGGGATTCTCGATTTGGATAATAACAAAAGAGAAAGCCGGGAACGGGCCAGGAACAACATTTACTCACATAGTAAGGTTACCAATGCAACGCAGCAAACAGAGCTGGAGGTTTTCTACAAACAACGTCATAGCCTGATATTTTACCATCAAATGATACAAACATATTTCGTCAGTTGCAATAACGATTTTAAGATACTGAAAAATCCAAAGAATAATTATTTGAATCGAAACTCGGAATCATTATTTTATTATGGAATACAGAATGTAGCTGAGATGGGACGAAATTTGAAAGAAAGAGAATAAGATTACTTGGAGGTCTAAATAATGTGATAGTGAAGTCAAGGAAATCACATTTTGAAGAGTTCGACTGTTTTCTATTACCCCAGCAGTATCCCAGATTTTTCCTTTAATTTTTATCTCCCAGAATTCTCTCTGTTTTTGATTTTGTTTCCCTCTGTTCCCATCTGTGAAAATCTGCCTAAATCTAGACTAACACAGTCAGACTCTACTTGGTTTACTATTTTCTGGTACGATGGCCTCAGATTATAGTTTGTTATGGTTTGCCATGTGAGTTGAGGCTACAAACGCCTAATAAGAATAAAAAAGACGCTTATCTCCCTTTGTTCGAGTTATGTCACATGGTTCGCATGAGGACCGCTTAATGTCACTGAATACAGCGACAATCACCTTGGCCATTTTTCAGTTCGTGGACAGCAACCAAATGGTAAGTTTACAATTACACGATGCCGTTTCGCTTTGGGAATATATCTGTACCAGATATAAATGAAACTCCAGCTCACAGTCCTCAATTTTGGAAAACGCAAGAGTCACTCTTCCTGTTTGTGGAATATATCCTCGCCTGGGTCATAGATGAATTCAGCCCCTTTGAATCTGGGAGTCCTAAAAATGGATACTACATATACGTAAGACCCTTCTTTTTTATTTCACCTTGCACTCTGCTTTACTCTGTATATATATGTGATATATCATTCTCCGTTTGGACATGTGTATATATGCATTTGTTTTGCGTATGTCTTAGTAATATTAAAATCTCTCTGAGAATAAAGCATATTTGTTATTCGTTTTTCTTTCAGCGATTCCGTACCAAGAACGGTGTTATTATATCATGGCGATAATAATGGCCATATCGAGAGAAACATAAATGGGAGAATAAATCATTCTTCCAAGCGCTACCGTTACAGCGTCTTTCAGACCTTGTGCTCATTCGTAATATTTTACTGGCTAACGGCCAGTTGATGGCGCGTTTTAAATTCGCGTTTTGCGACAATGTTTCGATAGCGACTTCTCATTATCTCCCTCTCTCTGTCTACCATTCTTCCTTTGCCCTTTTCTTTACTTTGCCTTTCTGTCTTTTTAGATTCATTGCATTAACTCAGTCCGACAAAAAGCTGGTCGATCGATATAGCAGGATTGTTTTGCTGTTCTTCTTAGCAGAAAAGAAACTTTTTAATGACATATCATATCAAGACGAAGGCGATAATGGCTGCCTTTTTCTTCAACCCCTATCCTCGTGTCGTTCCTGTGGTTCCCTAACGGTTCATATGCCCAACCGAAGAGGATAGCAGGTGAGGCGGAATGATTGAAAGACAATCAAAGATTTAGAAACAGTTTTTAAAAAGTCATATGCCAAAAATAAATATGATTTAAAATTTAAAATATTATTATGGGTTACTTGTAATTGCATGCAGGAGACTCAGTATAAACAGTTAAAATTATTGGCCGATTTTATCATTGTTATATTTTTGCATTATATCAAGTATTAAGAATATATTAACTAGAGTCCGCAAACTGGAGGAGAGAGTTATCAATGATAATGTCCTGACTTCGAATCAACGGTTATCCCCTTTAAATTCTCTCTGTTTTTTCATTTTTAAATATACATTTATCATGTAAACTTGGATGAGGCGCGAAGAAATGTTAATTCTGCAGATGGAGCCCAGAGAATAAAAAATAGGGACCACTGGAAACGGACGCCTTATTTGTTCCCTGTATCTAAACTCTCGAAGGCATTGTGGCATAATGGATAGCGTCTCGGATTGAGGAAACGGAGAGCCGAGTACGGATTCCAGTCGAATCCATTACTTTCACTTACGGGCTAATTCCCTTGGAAAAGGTATGAATCTTCTTCTTCTACAGGAGGAGAAGAAGAGGATTCATTCTAGGACAGACCGAGTTCTATAGCCTTGGATGGAAACTGTTCTACCACAGAAAGAAATGACAATCTACTGCGGGAAAAAAAATCTGCCGAATGATACATGATCGCCTAAGCGTGTATCACGCATGACACATAACTGACTGACCCTTTTGAAAGGTATAAATCCTCTTCTTCTTCCCCCACCTATGGGTAAATAGTAGGAAAGACCGGGTTCTATAGTCTTGGATGGCAACAAGTCTATCGCAAAATTAAATGGTAACATACTGCGGGAAAAATCTGCCTTGTCAGTCATGTATCGATAGATACATGATCGCCTAAGCCTATATCGCGCATGGCACATAACTGACTGACAGACCCTTGAGAAATGTATGAATACATTTCTCCTACTAGCTATGGGTAAATAGCATGACATACCGGGTTCTATAGCCTTGGATTGCAACTGGTCTATCGCAAAAAGAAATGGCAACATACTGCGTGAAAAATCTGCGTTGTCAGTCATGTATCGAAAGTTACATGATCGCCTAAACTTGTATTAAGCAGGGCACACAACTGACTGACCCTTTGGTAAGCTATGGATTTTCTTCTTTTAACTCACCTATGGGTAAATAGCAGGACAGACCGGGTTCCATAACCTTGGATGGCAACTGGTCTACCACAGAAAGAAATGGCAAACTACTGTGGGAAAATATATACCTCGTCATTCATGTATCCAAAGATACATGATCACCTAAGCGTGGCACATAACTGGCTGACTGATCGAAACTGTGATTTATTGAAGGTGAAAATTCCACTAACATACGTTGGAATATATCCAGTTTTTATCTTAAATCAAGGAACTAGAAAACTGTAAAAAAATTGGTAATCATTATGTTCAAAGTTTTTAAACCTATAGAAAAAGTTTAAAATGATACCAGATGGAAATGACGATATTTTTGTAGAATGAAGATTAGAATGACTGTCTATGATACTGTTTTCCTTTTCACTTGTTTAAACCGCGAGTTGTTTGCCTATTGAAATTAGAAAACTCAGTGTAACCAGTTATTTTAACCGACAACGATAGCTAAATAACGGGCGTTAAATAGTAACCTTTATCGGGGACGAGAATTGCAAATTTGGCGCCAGCTTATTAATCTTGCATATATTTTTTCGTAGTTAATTAGAGGTTAGACGTATTATGAGTATATCAATTGAGCAATTTCAAATATAACCAAAAAATAATTAGACGAGAAAGAAAGAGAGAATATGGAACACGTATAGAAGAAAGATTAAGATAAATAAAGATGGAGGAAGCAAAAGAAAAGAGAAAGAAAGAAATGGAAATTGGAAAGAAGAAAGTATATGTTAAAGGAAAAGAAAGAATGAATGCATGAGGAAATTAAAGACAGAAAGGAAAAGAAAAAAAACAATATGGAACTTGCAAAGAAAAAAAGGATGAAGAAAACAAAAATGGAGGGGGGAACGAAAGGAAAAACTTAAAAGCAGAATATAGAAAGAATTTTGAAAGATATTAAATAAAGATCGAAAGAGAAACAGAAGTAAATGTAACTTGCAGATTGAAAGAAGGAAAGACAAATTAAGAAAGGAAAAAGAGAAGTGAAAGAAAAAGAAAGAAAAAAGAAGGAAATGTAACTTGCAAATTAAAAGAAGGAAAGACAAATTGAGAAAGGAAAAAGGGAAATGAAAGAAAAAGAAAAGAAGCAAATGTAACTTGCAAATGCAAAGAAGGGAAGACAAATTAAGAAAGGAAAAAGAGAAGTGAAAGAAAAAGAAAGAAAAAAGAAGAAAATGTAACTTGTGAATACAACGTGGGAAGGATATATTAAAAAAAAGGCAAAGTTAAGGGAGACAATGAGAAAGAAAAAAAAGAAAATAACGTAAAAGACAATAAACTTAGTATGAAGAATGAAAGAATAAAATGAAAAATAAAAAATAAAAAATGAATAATGGAACATAATCTGGTGCGATATTGACACAAAAGATAGCATAATCACATTGGCGACTTTTGAGGTGTCGGTTGAGCAATGGTTATCGAGTTCATTCCTCTTTTAAAACCTTTTCGGTCGTGCATAAAAACAAAGAAAAGAAATAATAAAAAGGGTAAAGTCTAATAAACGTTGATTTTTTCTCTCTCAAGGTTGATTCGCACTTTGAAAAATGATACAAACTTTTCTTTTTCCTATTTCCTCAAATATTCTTCTTTTGGAACGCACGAAGTTAAACTCAATAGATTGCAGTTTTCAGTTTCAGAATTTTCAGTTCGAATTCTTCAAGAGTTTAACTTATTTTTACGCTATTTATATTCGGACTACTTTCTTCACCTTTGTTGGTGATATCACAACAACACAGTTGATGACAATACTTCGAATATAAACAGTGCAAATAATGATTACTCCACATCACAGAAATCCAGACAGATTATCGAATCGGTACGGACTGGATGCGATAACCAATGAAGGCGGTCGGAAAAGCAAACTTGGCGAGACGTGTAAGACCATCTGACATTACTATATAGAAGTAGCGACCTAAAGCTCATACCAAGGGGTTTATCAATTAAGACATCAGTTAGTTCCAGGAGAACACATAGTTAAGGACAAAATCCCAGGCACGCCTTCCTGGCGGCAAATATTTTCCACAGGCGCTAAGGAAAACATCAGCTGCAACTTGAAATATACGAACAGACCCTGCACAATAACGCTCAAATCGGACAATTCCATAATAAAAAAAAAAAAACCTTGGTAACACGTATAGTCAAGATTCTCAAACAGTCAAGACACGCAACATATGTAAAGTCCTATGGATGAAGCAAAGATTGCTATAACAAAAGAGATCAGGATAGTAACTGTTGTGGCCTTGTTAGGGCCCGAAATAAAGACACAAGAGAAGAACTGAATTAAACAAATATATTAACTGAATCAGTAATACAAACATATATAAACGAGAGTGTTACAGCAAGAATTGAAACTTCCCTCTCCAAAAGGCAGTACCTGCTCCTATTTATAGCTGGGGGAGTCCATGCGTGCGTTGGTAAATTACCATAATAGTAAACCTAATATAAATAGTTTAAATATTATTAAATCATCATCACAGAAATTCTCAGACATAGATAAAGATTTCTGTTAGAAATGCTAAATAAAAATGAAGATTAAAACAGGAACAAACGCGAGTGTCCGTCAGTCGACCATTTTAAATCAAAATAACAATGGCAAAGATACTCGTCTAAATAACTATGACGTGGAGCATCAAACAGTATACAAAATTAAATCATGAATACACGGCATGAAAAGCAAATGAACATAGTCCTGCTCTCTGGTGGTGACATTTCCTCAGAAAAATGGCTCGTCATCAACAATCGATATGCTGCAATTAGGATA
>OZ038505.1:71602057-71659557 GCA_964036315.1 Acanthosepion esculentum
TTTCAGATAGTGAAATAGATTTATAGATATTAACAGACTATATATTAAGTATATATAGCGACAAATACAGAAGGTCCTCGGGTTACGGCGTTTCGTGGTTGCGACGCTATCTCCCATAATGTAATACGTCGTCACGCGCCTATATATGAGGAAGACGGTGTTGTTTCTTTACTGGGTGTATGCCATATTAAATTCTGTTACATTCGCTATCTGTAATTTTTATCATTTTTTTTGGGGGGGGGGCTTTTTGTCCGTCATTATGACTCCAAGCGTAAGGATGACTCCTGGGCCCTTATGTAGGGGAGTTCCGAACTTCGTTGTAAATCAGGTTACCTCGCGCCGTAGCAACGGATATCCGACGTTATTCTGGAACCATTTGTATAGCTAGCTAGCTAGATAGATATGAAAATAGTGAAATAGATACACAGAGAGATAGATATGAATAGAATGAGATAGACATAGGGAGAATGAGACAGAAAATGCGATGTATATATGATTAGATATATGATTATGTATATATGATTAAGTATATATAAATATAGATAGAGAGACAGAGAGAGAGAGTGAACTAGCGAGAGAGGAATCTATATAAATAGACTGAAAGTGATAGATATGGAATAGAGTGAAATCTACAGACAGACAGACAGATATTAAAAGAGATATATTGATAGATCGACAGACTGGCAGATATTTTGTGCGTGAAGAAAGAAACAAAACGAAATCCAAGAGGTATCAATATGAAATGAAAGACGAAAGGAAGCAAGAAAAAAACAAAGAAAAATAAAAGCTGGATGAAAGAGTATTAAGTAGTATATACGAGGGTCATTCAATAAATAAGGTGAATTTTTCGGTATAAGGACTTCTAATACAGATAGAAGCTTACTCTTTTTTTTTTTTTTGTTTTACTTCTTTTTCACATGGATTTAATTTCTTTTGTAGATTAAAAAAAAACTTTGAAAGTTTTGGCGGTTGACATAGATGGCCCACCAAGAAGCATGCTCCAGGATTGAACAGCGGTCAGTTATCATGTTTTTGGTTGCTGATTGATCTGTTTTTACGGTTTATCAACCTTTTGCAGATTATTTCAATCCAGAAAATGTTTTTCGAATGTGAAAATTTGTTGATAAGTCCTACAAATTAACCCCTAGCTGGGTGGAGAGAAGTGTTGGTTTCATGCCTCTCCCAATGTTATTTGCATGTAATTGAATATAAAGAACTCGACTGGAATTTAAACTCATCTCTCCCATTTTCAATTCCGAAATGTCACCCATTATACCAGCCGCAAACCCAAGCTTACAGTACCTGGTATAGACAAGCGCCCATTTATCTAATTACTGACCAGCTCGACATTACTTAACTCCGGTGATCGTAGGAGAACCGGTGTTTAAACATGATATGGCTTAACTCATTATAGTTAGAAATTAATATATATATTTTTTATTGAAATGATATGGCAGTTATGTATAACAGAGATAACTCTGCATATATGTATCTACCTCTCCCTTCGCTTTATATACTTAAGTTATTTGATAGATTTGTACAGACAGAATGAAGGAAGAGACAAACAAGTGTAGCCATTCGTAGATACGCCTGTATTAGGAATAATTCGAAATGGGTTTTCCGCTTGCGTAAAGAAATGTCATCAATTTAATCTGTCGCTTTCTATGGCGGGAAAGATAACCAAGCTGCCCAAGATATTTTAAGAAGATTAATTAACGTATTAGCAAAAAATTAATCTCCTGTAATATATCAAACAATGGCCTGAGATAGTCACTGGGCAGCCATTACTTTTTAATAGTTCAATTACGCATGCGTCAACTTTAACAACAATTATAATAAAGAAGATGAGAAAACAAATAATAATGTGCCTGTGGCTCCTTGTTGTGTAGTGGCTCTATACGGTTGCGTCGTAAGGTTAGTTACCACAGACTCCTTCAGAATTGTCGATCACGGCTCTCCAGAATTTCCTGTCCTTTTTAGGTTTCAATGATTGTTTCATCATTTTATCTCCGCAAAACCTTGTTCCCACATCCATTTTCTCAAGCTCGGTAGGAAGGTTATACGTTACTTTTCTCCGTCTGTCTTGCTTTCAATCTGCCCTGTGTGTATCACATTTTCCAAGCCTCCATTCCTCATTATTTGCACTACATATTTCAACTGTGTCTTTCCTTTGCCAAGTTTAAGTGTCGTTTTTGGTTCCATTGTTTCTAAAATTTAGTTGTTGTTCACATGTCTGGTCAATCGATGGGATGCGTTTATACGCATCGAAACATGGCTGCAATGGTGTAGCGATTTTGACGTTTTTTTAGATGTAATATACTAAAATAAAGAATATTGCTCTACTTTGTATTGAGCCCTCTTTTAAATTAAATGTTACGAACGTTGAAATGTTACGAACGTTAAAATTGTACTGTATCCGTACTCATAATACTGGTATATCTGATATATATATATATATATATATATATATATATATATATATACACACACACACACACACACACACACATATATATATATATATATATATATATATATATATATATGTGTGTGTGTGTGTGTGTGTGTGTGTGTGTGTGTGTGTGTATATATAAGATTTATAACGAAAATCTTAGTAATCCGTATGGATAATTTCCATGAAGTTGACCAATTAAATAGATTAGTGTGTGAACCTTACCCCCTCTTCCTCAATATTAAGTATTGTAATAAAAATGAAAATACATTTTAAGACTCTCCCTTCCCTCTCTAAACTCGACCATATCACTCACACTATTCCTCCCCAGGTTCTATAAGCTTAATACTGCCCTTCAAAAGTGTAAATTTTAAATTCTTTATTTTCACCTTTGAAAGTGAAGTCTGGAGATAGAGAGAAAAATACAATTCTCTGGTGAAATTAATTATAAGTATATATGTATATATATACATTAAGTATATATATATATATATATATATATATATATATATATATATATATATATATATATATATATATATATATATATTCCTGAGCTTTGATAATCTATTTTGCTTATTTTTCATTTTAGTTCCCCCCCACCACCACCAGGTATATAAATAAAACAGTTGATTTTGAAACACCTACCTTGCTGGATGGTGGAAAGTAGGAATGTCAACCTGCGATGGATACCTTTATCTTGATGCACGGTAACGTTTGATTCTATATTATACCTATTTTGTATGATTTTATTTAGTATGTTTATTTATTTTTGCCTAGCGGCTTGAATAGATGAGAATTCTTATTAGAGATCGGAGAGCGCATATTTTTCTCTAATAAGATTACTCGGGCCGGTAGGCAAAAACAAATAAATAGTTTAATAATTAAACGGAGCCTCTATTCAAATATAACGAATATCCACTAAAAATAACGATTAAGTAATAATAATGATATATATATATATATATTATGAAATGATAATTATATAATTATTATAATAATTGTCGGACTTTGTCCATTTCATAATGTGTGACGTCATTTGTTTACATTTGATACGCCATGAGCAGATATGAATGTACGTGAGAGATTCATGGAAGATTAAAGTTTAAAGACAATAAAATCGACCTTGCTAAACGAACGTTCCTCTGTGGCCGAAACGGTTAAGGCACGTCAACCTATATGACGGTTCCGTATAGGATACAGGTTCGATTCCTGTCGGAGGACGAGCATTTTCTATGAAAATTTCTCTGAAATTCAGGCCGGTAAATGTTGTTTAATACTGTTTATTATAAGACAGAGCATTTACTAAATATATTTGTATCTATATAAAGAATGTATAAACATAAAAATGTCTTTATATATGTATCCTTGGAAAGAATAAATTATGAATTGTATGTACGTTTAAAACTCAGTAAGTTTTAAAATAATTTATTCCAAATTCACTTGAAGATTAAACAGAACAAATGCTTTAAATTTAATTATATAATTAAATTTGAAGTTTTTGAAACATGGTAATTGCTGTGTAGCGAAGAAACCATATTTTTAAATCAATTAATTTCTAATATTTATGGTCTGTACATCTGTAAATTTACATTGAGCACTGTTTTTTTAAAATAAAAATATCAATACGAACACCGGATTATATATCTTACTGTTCTTTCGTTTTATTGTAACACACACACACACACACACACACACACACACACACACACACATATATATATATGTAATTTGGCAGCAACTTTTCTTTTAAAATGTTGTGTTGAATGTTAAAGACATCGTCCTGCATATTTTCTTTTGAATTTTCTCATATTGTCTAATGAGACTTTTTATTTGAAATGATATCGAAATAAATATTGTCCGTACGATAACTTAGTACTTTCGAACATCATTGTTCATCTTCAGGGTCAAAATTTTTTTAGTCAAAATTTTTTAAAAACATTTGCCAATTGTCTTGTAGCGGTATCATTTTGCTACATTTTTTTACAAACTAGAAGCAGTATTTAGGAGGTTAATATTATATATATATAATTAATATATATTAATATATATTAATGTTATATATATATATATATATATATATATATATATATATATATATATATATATATACATATATATATATATAATTTTACTGTATATTTATTTTTATTGTACGCATTTTCAGGACACATTTTCAGGGCGATCTCCACATCTTCACTCCATAGTTGGACACAATAACATTTCAACGGGCGGAAAAGCAGTTGATTGAATGATGTGATACGATTTAATTCAAGAGCATCTCTCACTCGCTCTCTCTCTCTCTCCAGTCCTTCTCTCTCTCTCACACACACACACACCAGTCCATCTCTCTCTCTCTATCTCTCTCTCTCCCTTTCACTCTCTCTTCCCCTTTTGCATATATTCCTCGTGCCCTTGCTTGTGTCAGGATGTTAACAGATCCACTAATAAAAGTATTAACATCAATCAATTTTTACATAAATAACATATTGATTGACAAACAATGAAAGGCTGGTGCCTGTTGCCTCTTTCTTGAATTTATTGACGGATAAACACACACACACACACACACACACATGCACGCAGGCGCACACATACATACATACATACATACATACACGCACGCACACACACACACACATATACACACGCACGCACGCACGCACACACACACACATACATGCACACACACACATAGAAATAAAAAACCACCCACAGGCACATTTTACTCCAAGACTTACAAGAAATATATGACAGATAATAGGATATCAAAATTCGTCAGAGTTAGAATACAACTGGAGTGCTTTATTTTTGACTCGTTTATCTTACAACCTACATCTTTACTTAATGTCACAGAATAAAAGGCCCAAAAGCCACTCAAAGCAGAGTGTTACTGGATGAGGTGTGTGATATGATCCTTAAAGTGAGGAGGTAGAA
The DNA here is from genome assembly GCA_964036315.1 of Acanthosepion esculentum. Taxonomy (NCBI): domain Eukaryota; kingdom Metazoa; phylum Mollusca; class Cephalopoda; order Sepiida; family Sepiidae; genus Acanthosepion; species Acanthosepion esculentum. Next base: position 71,607,447 of record OZ038505.1, read on the forward strand.
AATGAAGATTACGACCTATACACAGGGTGTATGAAAAAATAATTTTACAAACATTGGGTGCGGGTACATCACACAAAGAAAAGGAGAGAAGTCCATATAAACATACGTCTGCAAATCTTTTTTTGATTTATTAAGTTTAAAGTTAATTTCCAGTAGATGGTGCGAAGACTAGGTTACATTTTTCAGTCATGTACATGTGTCGCTAGTCTGTCTTCAACGTCTAATGTATGTAGCAATAATTCAACTGAGAATTTTTTTCCGTTTAATGATGGTAGCTTATTCATATCGTGGGTAGGCTGATATGACTTATATATACGGCAGGGTAATTGGTAATGGAAACGAGGCTGCACGGCTGTGTCAGATTGCGTCTCCAGACCGAAGGCAGCCGACATGTTTTGCTATTTATCGTCGCGTTGCTGAGACAGGACCCGTGGCACCATTAACTATGGATCGAGGAAGACCGACAGCCGCTATCACGCCTGACCAATTTACATACAGTCGGAGACGATCCCGATATCAGTACACCACAAGTGGCCCTAGTATGTCGTGCATCTCATAGGAGAGAAAATATGTGTCCTCCGTAGCTGAATAGTATAGAACGTAAGATATATAGACTGATATATAGGCACGTAATGAACAGATTGAGATAGATAAATAGATCTAGATAGATACGTATGAACACACACATACATATATATATATATATATATATATATATATATATATATATATATATATATATATATATATATATATATATATATATATATGTATATATATGGTGTATTGGGGCAGCTGATCATTATTCAAAGATATATTGCTAACAATAACAGATATCGAACGTCTATACTTCGTATATTTCCTTTAATTTCGGGAGAAAATAAAGACAAAAATTGTCCAAAATTTCTATATTTTTTAATAAGCTGTTCCTTTTGGCTCACATGAGCCATCTTGAGAGTAGTTATGCAAACATTTAAACAAAGATAGTCACCATCAAAGATGATATTCTTTTATGGTGACAAAGAAGTTTGCTATGCGACGATGGCCGTCGCTGAATTTTTGTCTTTATTTTAAAGCGAAATTAAAGCAAATGTAAGGAGTTTAGAACCGCTCAGAATCATATATAATAGATATTCATTGTCTGCGATATTTAATATATATATATATATATATATATATATATATATATATATATATATATTTAGATAGATAGATAGATAGATAGATAGATAGATAGATAGATAGATAGATAGATAGATAAATTATAAGAGATTTTAATAAAACATTTTAAATCGCATACACAAAAGCTTTCATGTCTCAATATTAGGATTGTACTTTCTCAGTCGATGGTTGGTAACTGGTAATAAAAATTATCTTTTAGGCAACTTTTTAAAAAATCGTTACCTATATTACGAAAGTTAAAATTATAGATAGATAGATAGATAGATAGATAAGGGAGGAACTGAGATAGCTAGCTAGCCAGATGCATAAATAATGAATGATGCATAGACAGATACATAGATTGATAACGAACAGATTGAGAGAGACAATGAATAAATCTAGATAGATACGTAATGAACAGATTGAACATATATATACATATATATATATATATATATATATATATATATATATATATATATATATATAAATAAAAGGCTCAAACATTAATATTTCATGGTCATAATCACTATCCCTATTCATCAGATCTACAAATTTGTAGATCTGACGAATATGATAGCGGTTAAGATTCCAATGTAATGAATTATGACCATGAAATATTAGTGTTTTAGCATTCTGTATTATATTTTTCCTCTGTTTTTGACATAGGGCTCTACATCGATTTTATTCTCTTGGAAATATATATATATATATGTACTGACCACTAATATTATATACATATATATATATATATATATATATATATATATATATATATATATATATATATATATATATATGGAGAGAGATAGATCAAGACAAATACATACATACATGCACACACACATAGATACATCTTTTTTCGCTCCGTAATCGGTAATTTATCATTTATTTTCTTCGATTCTTTCTGATCAATCGCTGCCTTTAAATTTTTCAAAATGTTTCTTTTACACTGTTCAATCGTTCTAATTCCTCCCCTCTCCCTCTCTCAAAGCACGTTTTTGTGATAGGTATTCTTCATTTCTTACGATGTACTTCCGTCACCACAGACCCCGTATCTATATCGGCAAGATTTCTTCAAAACATTTACCGACCTTGCTCAGAATTCTCTTTCATCTCCCCAAACACGACTTAGGCCTCCATTCACCGGAATAGGAGCCTTTTGTCCTTGATTTTTCTTACACGATTATTTATTCATGGTCCACTTACGTACCCCGCGTCTTTCTTGGCGTTAAATCGCTGGGCCGCTCTGGATGCTTGAATTAAGCCTTTTCAACGTTCGATCTTATACAAATATTTTACCGACTTCTTATGCAAACCAGATTGTGAGGTTCTATATGCAAATATTTTGCCAGCGGAGGACAAGCGATGACTGAGCGCCAAGTCTCGTAAAGCAATCTCGTAAAGCGGGATACAATTTCTAAGTCTATTCCAAGCCAAAACATACCCCTTGAGGATATATATATATATATATATATATATATATATATATATATATATATATATATATATATATATATATATATATACGTTCCTCCCCAAATATCAATTGTACATTTAAAATATATGTATACCATATATTACCACGTATAAGGCGACCTATAGATATAAGAAGACCCAAAATTTTCGTGATTTTACCTGATACCCGTAATATAAGACAGGGACCAATCTGACAAAATTGAAATTGAACACGCTACAACCCCTTGTCTAGTTGAGTGGATTTCTCTGTATCCTTGGAAGCACTGAACTATGAATCTTTGCCGTGCCTTTAAACCTGTAAATTTAAAAATATGTTACTCCAAAATTCGCTTGAAGATGAAATGGAATTAATGTCTTTAATTTAATTACAAAATTAAATTCGAAGCTTTTTTGCTTCCATTTTTGAAACATGGTTATCACTGTGTAGCGAAAAAAATATATTTAAATCAGTTAATTTATAATATTATGCTCTGTAAATGTACATTGACCACTATTGTGTAAAAATAAAAATATCTATAAGAACACCGGATTATATATCTTACTGTTCTTTCTTTTTATTTCTTTACACACACACACACACACACACACACACACACACACACACACACACACACACACACACACACACACACACATATATATATATATATATATATATATATATATAAGCAGCTCCCCTGATCACATGACTGTAGCATTTTCATGTTAATTTTATGAGGCTACTTTCAAAAGTCGACTCTGAAGAGAGTGTTGTACCGCGAAGCTTAATTTGGAATCTCTTGTGCCCAAACAGGATTTAAAAAACGATTTGATACTCCATAAGTTGAGTTTTATTGTTACTCGATACCAACGTGGAATTTATTTCCTCACATTATTTATTTTTTATATGACGGATTTTCCTTCTCCCAGGCCGATTGCTCTGACAACGGACAAGTAGCCCAATTTATCCCATATTGTCGCTGCAAGACAACAGATTTTTGAAAACGAACTTTACCTTCCCTTAAATTGATTGATCTCCGAGGATAAAGACTTTCATCTCGTATATACCAACTACTCAGTGTTGATAGCAGGCAGACATTAAACTTTAGAAAATCCTACAGAAAATCGTAAAGGAAAAGGTGAAAAAAGTATTAAACAAACATTGTAAGGAAACAGAACGCATGGTTGTCAGTAAAAGGGACAGCCCAAGATGAGAACTACAAATCGGAAACGCCAAATTCACGCAACTCTCTAAAAATCTGAAGTGTTTAAACAGGGGACGGAAAAATTCCAATAGCAAAATCCAAAGGCGCATTGGAATATTGAAAACTAGCAGTATAACCCGACTTCGACCGACTGTTTCATTACTGGGAAATACGTTAGCCGTTCTTTTGAAGCAGTTTAAGTTTAAAGTCAGCCCACCCGAAAATCAATATCAGTAACAACAATTGAGTACAATTAAGGCACATCCACAAATGGGGGGGGGTAACAATTTGAATGGGGAGTGACCCTGAAACTGGCAGTTTTTGCGTTCTCAATTTTGCAAGGAAGGAACTTACATATACGATAATTTTTATTTATAATATTTTTTATTAAGAATTCTAATAATCTTTTGCGTTAGATTTCACCTCTTTAAATTGATTGTACGCTATTTTTTTTGTTAAAGACATTAAATTTTGCCTTTGATTTTTGCGCAAAATTTAAAAATCAGTTTTTCGATTTTTCATCTTCAAGGTTGTCATTTTTGATCCAACCAATTTGGACTCACAACCGACATTGAAGAATTATCTATTAAACAAAAAAAATTATCGAAATCGGACGAAAATAGTGGAAACACCTAAACAACATCCGATCACACACACACACACACACACACGCACGCAAAAACAGACATACAAACACGCACACACATATACATACATACTCACACATTTTGAAAATTAAAGATATAGATAATATTAATATAATAATTTTAACTTTTTATTTTTATTAATGTTTCATGAAAGTTATATATCCAAGAACAGATAGTAAATAGTAAAACATTGCTGAGAGTTATAATGGATAAGAAGTTGTGGAGAGCCATTGTCGCCAAAAAAATTCGACTCAAAACCGGTACGGTAGAATTATCTATCAAACAAAAATAATTCATCGAAATCGGATGAAAACTGTGGAAACGCATAAAGAACATCCGATCACACACAGACACACACACACACACACACACACAGACAGACAGACAAACATTTTGAGAATTATAGATATAAGATGCCTTCTAAAACTACTAAGATATAGAAAAATGTCATTAGAAACAAAGGAAAGAAATCTGGACGGTTATGTAATATCAGTCATGTTCTATGACAATCTGATCACAGAGGAAGACGAGCACTGAGTCAACAGAAATGTGTTTCTAAAAAAGCAAACTGAGAATACCATGGCCTGAACACGTGAGCAATGAGGAAGTTTTAAGGAGATTGTTTGTACTTTCTCTTATTTTATTCAAAAAGAAACAGTGTAACTTTCTCTGGTACATAATAAGGAAAGAGGTCGTGGAGAATTTGACTCTCACAGGACGTATTGACGTTCAGTTTCTTTTTCAAAAAAGAGCAGCGAAAAGATAGATTCTATAAATCCTTACAGAACAGGGATTAAGAGAGATAGAAAAAACACAGAGTGAATGGGAAGAAAGAAAGTACATACGTTATAAAGAAAGAAAGTACATACGTTATAAAGAAAGAAAGTACGTAATAAAGAAAGAAAGTACATACGTTATAAAGAAAGTACATACGTTATAAAGATAGTACATACGTTATAAAGAAAGAAAGTACGTTATAAAGAAAGAAAGTACGTTATAAAGAAAGAAAGTACATACGTTATAAAAAAAGAAAGTACATACGTTATAAAGAAAGAAAGTTCTTTATAAACAAAGAAAGTACATACGTTATAAAGAAAGTACATACGTTATAAAGGAAGAGAGTACATACGTTATAAAAAAGAAAGTACTTAATAAAGAAAGAAAGTACGTAATAAAGAAAGAAAGTGCGTAATAAAGAAAGAGAGAGAAAGAAAAAAGAAAGAAAGAAAGAAAGAAATTGTAGTGTAAATAAAATGTTCAAAGAGAAACAAGATGAAAAGTACGGAAAATGAAACATTATTTTCATTTTCCGTACTTTTCATCTTGTTTCTTTAGTTTTCATTGGTAAACTAAAAGAGATTGGCTGTAATGTCTGAAGATTGTGGGAAAAGAAGCGTCAAGACGAAGAACAACAATAAGAAAAACAAAAAGAAGGCTTAATTTACCTCCTCAAAAAATCAGGCATCCGGTAAGAGTCGAACTCGCATTTTTTTTGTTGTTTATGTAGCCCGCTCGCCATCAGCTTACGGTATTATAAATATCTATGACGTATCGTATTTAGGACCGCTTACTTCGTTAAATGCTTAATCGGATTTCGACTGATTAATAATGTGTCAAATAAACAAAGAAATTAAGTAAGTGACAAAAATAAACAATCATTACTTTTTTTTTTCTGTATTACTATAGTAAAGTATCTTTAAAAATAATAAATTCAAAATAGAAAAGAAAAAACAAAAACAAATGATTAAGAACGTCGGCGAAAGATAGCGATAAAAATTTTGCCAAGGACATTTTTTTTTAAACTTCACCTATCTAAAGTAAAGTGGTTTTAACATTTTTTCCCTTAGTTTTTACAGTTTTATGTTGTGTCGCTTCCTTTATTTTTGTTTTTAGATACATTTTTCTCGTGTATTTTAATGGTGTCAATTCCAGCCTGATATCTTGCTGATTGCAGTGGCTGCGTTTGTTTGGAGTTTTGATTCAGGTTTTTATTCTTATTTTTTTATTTTTTCACCAGCAACTTTATTTTTATTTTTATTTTATTTTAATTTTATTTTATTTTATGTTATTTTTATTTTATTTTATTTTATGTTATTTTTATTTCATTTTATTTTATGTTATTTTTATTTTATTGTTTTCATTCTTGAGGCATAGAGTTTGCCACGGAGCCGACATTTAATCCGGAGACTACGCATCCGGACATGACGCCACGACCAAATTTTATTCCTACATATTCAACATCGTTGCCAATTTTTCTTTATATTTTTTTTGCAAAAAAATTCTTTGCAAAATTATTTTTTGGTAATGAGCGATTCCCCCCCCCCCATCAGAATCTCTTCATTACATTTCCTTTATGTTTGCTAAATTTCGAATTTAAATATCATTTTTATACCACACACACACACGCACGCACACATAGATATATTATCCGGTATGTGAAACCTTGGTAGATAGGTTCTGACTCTTGATATATATATATATATATATATATATATACGCGTATGGGTGTGTGCGGTTTAAAAATGTCTTTTGTTGTTGCTCTCGTTGATTTATACGTTCTAATTCTTTGTTTGTGTCACAAAGACTCAAATACCGTAAATTGTGGCGTATAAATTGACCAGTGTTTTTAACTCAAAAGTTAGGCCTGTATTAATCGTGAATAGGTCGACCTCCAAACACACGCTAGGACACCAATGGCCCAAAACATAGTCCTACCGGTAATTTAATTTAGGCTGGCTGCAGTATACAATGACCCGTGCCAAATCTACATAAGGTCACACCAATTACCTGTATATTGAAAGACTAACCGTACTATCTTTCAATATGCGTTGCTTAGTGATGGAATGGAATGGCCTGGGACCCCAATGAGTGACTACACTATAGGTAGTAACTAGCAATAAGTATCTGTAAGTCAACGGACTAAAGAAGCTAGCTGCGACATGTTCCAGATACACAGTCCATCTCTCTGCCCGATGGCAGAGAGGAACCCGGACGAGGCCCCGCCGAAGGGCAGAGTCTCGTTCGGGGAGGTAAACTGACCCTGAACCCGTTTATACGGGTTCAAAAAGGGAATATTTTTGGCCGAGCCTACGGGCTCGGAAAACCCACGTTAAACCCGGCCTTGTGCCGCATGTAACACTCGTGGTGCGGGTGGCTAAATATTGTTAGCTGGGATCTGTTATTCAGTTCTTCGCTGCTGTCGAATGCTCTGCTTACGAGTAGAGAGGAACCTCGACGAGGCTATGCCAAAGAGTAGAGTCTCGTTCGCGGAGGTAGGTAGACCCGAACACGCTTATGCGGGGTTTACGGGGAATTCTTGGCCTAGCCTATGCGCTCGGATTGCCCCACATTAAATTTGGCATTGTGCCACATCCTACCTTGTGGGGAGGTTGGTAAATATTCCCCTCTGGGAGCTGTTGAGTACAACTCAGACTTACGTGAGAACTACTGACCTTCCAATAGTAGCACTCACTACTGGATTGACTTGCGATGACCTTGTACATAACTGTTACCTTTATTCTTATTTTATTGGTTTTTACAATAAACCTTTACTTATTTTATCCACCTTGTTTTTCAAGTATATATTTCTATTAGCACGGAATATGACACTTAGCAAACTACCTTCAATACACAGGTAGGTACCGTATGCTGTATCGGTATAATATAGAGAACATTTAAAATTCGTCAAGTCTACTGTTAAACACATTTAAGTCAACATCACCTCCTATAAAATATTAATACAGTAGGTTACACATTTTGGATAGTACGGCAACGCATACCATAATTAGTTGTTTGAGTAGCCACCTCAGTTAAACATGTTCTTCAGTGTTTAAACTTAATGTATCAGCGGTTGGACGCGATGTGCATTGTAACGTTAATAGAATACTGAATTTCTGTTAGTATTTCATATTTTTATATTAATTTCTGTGTTAATATGCCCAATATATTAACCAAAGACAAGTTTTAGTAGGATATATTTGTGGCAGTCTGCTGGAAGTACGGTATATGGTACGCAGTAATTGTTAGGGGCGCTGTCCGATTTGTTTCCAATTCAGTGGTATACTTTTGCAATTTATACCCGCTGTATAAGTCGACCCCTATTTCTGGGAATATTTTTTTTAGGTTAGAAAACTTGAAACGATGCAATTACTTACACAATGTTTTACACCGACAGTTGACAAAAGCACACAAATAATGCCAGCAATCTGCCTTGACCGAAACGTGGTGTGTAGGTTAGTCGCTTTGATATAAAGCAAGGGAAACAATAATTGGGACAATGTTTCAGAATGTGGTTTTCGACACTACTTCTATATATCTAACGAATCGTAAATGTACGAGTTTTTACATAAATTCCTATTTCCATAGTAAAATATATTTATTCCATGGTTTCTTCATTTCACCTATCTGAAACTTTTTATTTCTTATAATATTTATGAATGGTATTTTTCAAGTTAACCGACGAGATAGAATTGTATTTGCATTTCCACTTTAAACTTTGGCTTCATATGGGAAACACCCCACAACATGGAAAACCATATATATATATATATATATATATATATATATATATATATATATATATATATATATGTATGTATGTATGTATGTATGTGTGTGTGTGTATTACTAGAGAGAGAGAGAGAGAGAGAAGAGTGCGTAGGCGAGTGTTTATAAGGTTCGCACTCCGGGTTTAAATCTCAGCATGTTTTTTTTATAATTAAATTTATTTAAACTTCCTGTGGATTTATTTTACCTCCTGCGTTCTATCTATCTATCTATCTATCTATCTATCTATCTATCTATATATATATATATATATATATATATATATATATATATATATATATATATACTCGAATCTCCCGTCGAATTCGACGTATGAGGGTCAAGCAGATCAGTTCCTAGGAAACCGACAGCCCGACAACAGCACATGAGATTTGATTACAGTGATTTTTTTTGTATTTTCTTTCTATGTTCATACATTCGCGTTTCTATTTGCGTAGGTCTCGTTGTTAACCGTATGTGTATTTTTCATGAATGTTCTTTTTCTTAGATTGTATTATTTACCTTTATTTAGTGTATTTTTTAAAAAATTATTGTTGATGTTGGGGTGTATTCTGTATTGTATTCTCTCTTTTCTTCTCGTCTTTTTATATTAGCGTATGTATATTTTCCTTGTTGTAAAGAGTGAAGTCGCGGTGATTTGTTCGCGTTTGGTTTGCGTATGTTTTTTTTTTAGTTAGGGAGTTGGGTATTATTTTGTTGTTGATATTGCACTTTTCTGATTGGTTTATGTTTGGAATTGGTATGGGTTAGATGTTAAGTATATTGATTTGTATTTGTGCTGTGGTTGCGTTTTAAGTTGTATTTCTTTCCTGCGTTTATATTACTATTTAAATAACAAATTAAATACTTGTTTAAATGTCTGAATTTCTTCATTATTTCATTTTTCTTCTTTAGAAAGTTGTTTGCTTTTTAAAGGTGATGATTCGTAATTTTACCTCCAGACACAATTTGCAATTTCTGGTCCTCATTATGTGAGGTTGCTCTTTTTATGATTTCCCATTTGATTTTACTAGTAGTGTTCTTTTCTTTTTGATTCCATATATATTTTGATAGTGTTGTTGTTTTTGTATTTTTCTGTTTTAAATGTCGTTTGGTGATTGATAAATCTTTCTTTAAAGGCTGTTTCTGTAGCTCCTATGTACGTTTTTTCTTCCGAGTCCGTGCTGGTTTTTTTTTACGATAGCTTTATATATTACAATTTGTTGTCAAGTGGGCAATTGCTTTTGTTTTGACAATTGTATTTTTTGTTGTTATTTTGCTGTTTTATGTTGTTGTGATGATTATTTTCGATGTTGAGTATTTTTTAATTGTGTTTGTTTATTATTTTCTCCATGTTACCATTGCAGCTGTAACTGATTTTACCTGTATTTTTGTTGATGATTTTTGATACTTTGTTGTGTTTGGGGAAATGTTTTTCAATTATTTTGAAGAGTATATTTTCTATTTTTGTTTTAATTGTATTATTATAAAGTGCGTTGAACCAGATCATATTTCTTTTTCTGTTGCGTTTGGTTGGTTTTCGTTTGTGTATTCTAATTTATACGTATAATCTCTATTTATTAATATTATTTCGTTTTTGTTTTTTTTCGTCTAATATTGTTTATGTTAGTAGATTTTTTTTATATTCTTTTGTTTATGGATGTGTATGTGTTTGAATAGGTTAAGAGGATATATGGAGTATTCTTATGTATATAGGGTTGTTGTTTGCTTTGCTGTATGGTTTTTTAGGTGTTGTTGTCTAGATTTAATATTATATCTAAGAAGTTTACTATATTTAGGTCAGATTTTTGTCTATTTTAAATCCTAATGTGTTGCAGGTTTCTATAATTTGTTTTCTTATTTTTCTTTGGTTCTACAGTTACAAATTCTTACGATTATGAGACCGCCTCCTTGAATAAATATGTATTTTTGGTTAATAATATATGTTGATTTACTGATGTATATCCTAGGAATTTGCAAAATCGCCGTCATAGCTACTCATTGTTACCTCAAAGTTATGGTTATTATTTGTATTGTTGTTATCATTAGTGTTGCGTTTTTTGTCCGTATTGTATTGTTGTATTATAATACTGACCTTCTGCAGCGTTTGATAATGTTTATGTCTTCGTTTGGGATGATTATTTATTGCTCCACCAAGTCTATTGGACTATTTAGTTTGTGTTCATTGATAGATTGGTAGAAATCTATATGTCTAGTTGTATAAAGGATTAGTTATTTGTTTGTGTAGGAGTGGTGATGTTGTTAAAATAATTGATGTTTCTCTTGTATTTTTCCATTAGTTTGTGTTTGAAATGCTCCTTAACTTTGTGCATATTTTTATAAAATTTGCTTACTTATTTTTCCGATGTTAGCTTTTGTGGGTCATTTGTTGACGGGACAGAGAAAAATCCTTCGCAGCACGGGTATGGCCCGGGTACCAAGGATTGCCCTTGGTATTAAATCACACTCTTTGGGTCCTGTCACTGGATCTAACTAACGCCTTTATCCACTGTGACTTGTGTCCTTGAGAACATCTGTGTATAAATTTCTGGTTATTATAAAGCAGACATTAGGTTTATAATATCCAGGAATTCATGCACAGATGTCCTCAGGGACAAATGGCACAGTGGATATAGGCGTTGGTTAGATCCTGTGACAGAACCCAAGGAGTGTGTGTTCAGTAGAACTTTGAGAACTTTGAGAGGGGGATTATCAGGAGATAACTGATAACTGACATCCATTAGACACGGATTTCTAACTCAATGTAAAAAAACAAAAAAAAACAAAAAAACAAACACAGATAAAGGTATTAAATAACCACATAAATATTGATAAGTAGTACAAAACACCAAGCTAACCTAAAGAAGTAATTACAGCCCTCACCGAGTTTCTTAATACTTCTTTTTCCTTTCAAGTTAAATAAGACAAGCAAGCAGCCAACATGAGAAAACTTTCTTTATCCTTAACTAGTAACCTGACATTGATATATACCGAGTGTCCTGCTTTTATATAATTTGCTTTATATAATGTAGAATAAATACTTTGTATATCCCTAGTGTACTAAATAGTCAGACTTGTGTCAGACTATTCTAATCTAAATGTCAATTAAATGTTAATTAATTTTTTTATCCTGATATTTGATATAGAATTGTCTTCATATCTATGTTTTCTTTTTCTATCTATCGTTGTTGAATTCTTTTAGCATACATATCTATATCGGAGTACACGTCCACTGCTCACACTCCTCTGTGACTCTTGCTCTCGATTATTCAGGCGTATGCTGGCCCCTCGCAAACAACTCCGCCATCGCCAACAGAGGGAGGAAAGAGAATAAGAGAGAGGATGGTGACCCCGATGCCCGGATGTGAACGGATGCCGACTACTCTTACACGTTTATTGAAAAATGAAATATTACTTGAATGAGAGACACTCGTGAGTATTTAAAAACACTTGATCATTTCTAGAAGAACACTATTTTATCGAACGAAACAAAAATTGCATTGTTGGGTCACATCTCTGCTCTTCGTATATGGAGCAAAGATGGTTTCACCCATGACGTAAAAGCATAATCGCCATTTTTAAGCGACTGCTAAAGCTTTCGACTCATATTCCACTGACAGATATGGGATGAAGTTTGCAGAGTGCATGGTGCAAATCTTTGTGTCTGTATCAACCCTGATGTTTCTATCAACCAGTGTATCATAAAAAAATGATTTTCCAACTGAGAAATTTTAATTAAATCTCTTTTCTATGTAAGAGAACTCTAACAAAAATCACAAAAATCACTTTTTTATCGTTCGTAAAATCGAAAATTCATTAGGATTCATTATATGTATTCATTATTAAAAATTTACCAACTCACTAACAGTTTGATCTGTTCATTATCAACCGAGAATCAGGTCGAACGTTAAAAGATTTGTACCACCTGTGACCGAAAGCGCATGCGCGAATGCACCCTGTTTAACTTTCAATATCTTGAAAGCCCAAACCAAGATAAAACCGATTTTCTTGGGGTTTTTTTTATAGTTAGCTTTATTTTGACTTCCTGTTGACTTATTTTACACATTCCCGCTATCTATCAATCAATCGAGCTATCATTTTCGTATGATTTGCATCAATGCACTTTGTTTTTTTCATTAATTCCGTCCTATTTAATTTTCGTATATATTTCTGTTTTATTTATACACGTTTTTTAGTTCTACTTTCACTTCTTCCATACTTTCCTTCAGCTTCTTTCCAACGAATATTCTTTTAAATGTAATCGCTGTTTTCAGTTTTTTCAAGAAAACATTTCAAACATATATTTATCTGCTACCTCCATTTGAATATTCTTCATCTATTCATATATCCACTGGCCACTTTCATTTATTTATTACTTTTTTTGTATTTTCTTCTATTTCATTTTGATCCATTATTTCTTTCTTGTAACTTTCTTCTGTTTCATTTTCTTTCTTTATTTCTTTCTTATTGTATTTTTCTTCTATTTAATCTTCATTTTTTGCATTTTTTCTCTTTTTCGAATTCTTTTTTTCTTCTATTTGATCTTCATTTATTTGTATTTTTCTTCTATTTAGTAATATTTCTCTCTTTATTTTTAGTATTTTTACACTATGTCGTTTTCTTTGTTTCTTTCTTTCTCAGATGTTTTTCTATTTTGTCTTTTTCTTTCTTTTTTTAATTTCTTTCTTTCTTCTATTTAGTTTTATTTTTTTTTGTATTTTTCCTCTTTTTAGTCGTATTTCTTTCTTACCTTCTTTTTGTATTTTTTCTATTTTATCCTCTTTTTTTATTTTTCTTCTATTTCATCTTCTTTATTTTTGTATTTATCATCTATTTAGTCATATTTCCTCCTTTCTTTATTTTCGATTCTTCTTCAGACTTATATTTAGGACTCTTTCTTTTTTGTATTTCTTCCTCTTTAAGTATATTTCTTGCCTAATTTTTTTTTATTTTCTATTATGTCGTCTTCTTAGCTTCTTTTTTGGATTAATTTTGTTTCCCCTTTTTCTTTCTTTTTTTGAATTTTTCTTTCTTTCTTTCTTTCATTCTTTCGTTCTTTCTTTCTTTTTGTATTTTTCCCCTATTTCGTCATATTTCTTTCTCGCCTTCTTTTTGTATTTTTCTTCTATTTCATTCACTTTTTTCTAATTTTCTTCTATTTTGTATTCTTTCTTTTGTATTTTTCTTCTATTTCGCCTGTCTTTCTTTTTGGAATTTTTCTCATTTTGCTATTCTCTCCACTGTCTGTTTTACCATCCATTTACACAGGTTCATTATGGAGGATTTCCCGGTTTCCCTGTAATTCTCTTGACTTCAATATGTCTAGTGAGTGTCAAATTTTCAAAGCCAACATTCCTCATTATGCACCCTATAAATTTCACTAGCTCAATTCGGATTGCAAGTAATTGAGTACTTTTTGTTTATATCTTGCTTAAACACTTTTTCGATGCCTAGATGCATTGTACATAATATTCTTAGCATCTTACTATAGAACTACATAAGTTTTGTATCAAGACTCCTCTTTATCTAACGGTAAAAATCAAACGTGGTTTCCCATAGTTCGATCCCTGTCGGAAGACATATATTCTTTACTTAGATTTTCGTATTACACACTGTTTAAGAATTAAATGCAATGGGGTGTATGCTTCAAATAAGAAGTGTCCACTATAATAAAGACAGAAGTAATATATATATATATATATATATATATATATATTCGGAGAGCCGAGTTAGAATTTCAGTTGAATCCATTACATTCTCTTATGTGCTAATATTGAACTATATATAATGACTAAAATATATATATCACTAATGATTAGGTATTGATTCAAGTATTACAGAAATCATTGTCTATTTATATACCCAAATACAAACACAAACAATGTTTACGGCGTACAGCCTCAAGTATAAACACGAGAAATGTTTACTTAGTGCCTCATATAAAAATAGGTCTATGAATTTTCTATAGTCTCGAGTATAAAAATGACCAAGCAGTACGTAAAGTCTCAAGTATAAACCAAACGAATGCTTACATTATTTATCTGGTATAAACAGAAATATTGTTGTATATACTCTACGAATATTTCTAATAGACTCAACTATAACACCCAATAATGTTCACTTAAAGATTCAAGTATAAATACCAATAATCTTACCTTATAGATTCACGTATAAAATCTAGGAATATTTCTTATCGAGTCATGTATAACTTCCAATAATTTTAACTTACAGACTCGAGTATAAACTCTTCGTATATTTCTTATGTTCCTAAGTATAATTCCCAATAATGTTAACTTATCGATAAACCTATCTATATCATGATCAATCCGTATAGTCAAATAATATTTACTTATCTACTCAAGTATATCCATAGCCACTCTTTACCTATAAACACGCGTATAACAAAAGAAAAAAAAAACAGACTTCCACATAAAATAACCCAAGAGATGTTAATATGCAATAAAAAACACCAATCTGACCTAAGGTCATCAGTGTAGTTCCAACAGTTTTCATATTTATTTTTTGTCTGAAGTAAAACAACAAGCCACATCCATAGGGAAACTTTGATCATTAGGTTAGCATGTCTCTACCCTTTACTAATAAACTGTTGATATATATCGAGTACTGTGGCCTTTTTATCCTGTTGTTTATCTGATGTAGCATAATTAGTTTGGTTATCCCTAGTGCACTCATGTTTACGGCTTGACGATACCTAATTGGTAGAAACCGCGGGAGTAAAAAAAACTTGGCGTTCCAATTATGTTATATCTTACTTTGCTTTACATTTTTGTTTTCTGAAAATTGTATTAACCACTTTTTTTAATAATTTAAGCCGGATTTTTTGGCTAATATTAAATTTTGTCAGAAGTTGGATTTTGTTTTAAATCGTTAATTATGACAGACCAAGAAAATGTAATTATTTGTTCTTACGTTTGTTTTTTTTCTTCCCTTTAGTGGGAGTAAGAGAGTGTAAAAATTGTCTATATTATCCATTGTCCCAAGGGCTTTCGCCTACTTCTTTATCCAATTTAAAGGGGATGTTGTTAATTTCTATACATGTTTGACTGTTTCAGATGTAAGTTTTGCGAGTTGTTTTACATACTAAATGTTTTAATAATTAGACGCTGAGATCGGAAGACGTATTGGGATCGACAAAGATTCATTCCAAAAGCTAAGCAGAGGATTAAGCGTGAGAAAAGGTTCCGTTGCCATATATGGTCTGGTGCCCGGCTGTTCATCTCGAGGTTCTCCAAAGACGAATATGCAAAGTGATATCTCCTGAACTGGAATTTCGACATTCTCACAAACGTGATGTGCCTTCCCTCTGTCGTTTTTACAAGTATTTTCACGGTAACTGCTCTGTCGATCTATTGTCTCTGGTGCCCAAGCTGAATGAATTTAAGCGTGCTGCTAGGTTTGCATCTCGCTCACACGCTTTCACTGTCGAAACAGTTAAATGTAACAGTCTCTTCTACTCCAACGGCTTCTTCTCTCGCACTTCCTGTCAGTGGAACTCCCTTCCTCTTACTTGCTTCCATGATAGCTATAATCTTCAAATATTCAAATGTAATGTCAATCGACACTTTCTGGCGCCTTGATCTTGATCAACGTCCTTCTATTTATCCTTTCCGCAAGCAAGATTCTTTACTCTTACTTTCACTCTCTGTAATCTCATGCGTGTTAGTGATACTCACGTCTTGCTTGTGGTGATATGCTTAAAAAAAAAGAACAGAGTATTGAACAGACACGTGATATCCGTCATTCTATATGGGAACGAAAGTTGTCTTTCAGAGAAATCTGGAGGATATCAGCGAGCGAACATGTGATCAACGACGAAGTTTTACAGAAAATGGAATAAAAAAATGAAACGTATATTATACCTAGCACCAGGAAGAGGTAGTTGACATTTCTGTGTCACGTAATGTGGAAGGAGGGCTCGGAAAATCGGATACTCACAGGACAGATTGACGGACAAAGAAAAGCAGTGCGTAACATACTTGTTGAGCTTGAGTAAACGGATACTTGAACAGGGCTTGGAAGAAATAACAAAAACACAAAAGTTATTGTTATGGGTCCTTACCTATAACTCAGAAGGAACTCTTCCTAACACTATGTATACTACGCCTCTCAAGAGAGAGAGGGACGAATCGAGTCGAGCCAATAGCAACTCACTCCAAACCAGACTGACAGTCATACTAACACCTTCCACATCTTGTATTATTATTCCGTGTAATATATCTTCGTTATTTCTACTCTTGTGTTCGTGTTGTTCTTCCTTGGTCCTAACCTGGACCCTAACACTTATTAAGAGCGAAAAGGGACAAGAAGATGTGGAGGGCCATGATCGCTTACGCCCTGAAAGGACACGTCACATAAAAGAAGGAGGACCTATTTTCTCATTAAGTGTTCCAGAAATGTCAGCTGTCTGATTCTGATTTTTAGCTTCTGTATTCTCGTACACTTAGTTAAATACCAAATGTTACCCCGGGGTATCTACATGATTTTTATCTGCTTTCTTTCAATTCGCCAGCCTGAACCGGCCCACTTTCGTCTGCTCCAAGAAGAAAAACTATGAGAGAATAATACATTTTCCGAAGTTCAAGTTAACAAATAAAGAAAAAAAAATGTCCATGTGGCCCCAAGCAATCGTATTTCACCTTCAATATCTTGGGAACAACTCGCATCTTTTTAATCAATAACACTCACACCCTTGTGAAGAAAAGTCGCGCAAAGGTATTGTGGGAAGTGACGAGCCACTCTTAGCGCGTTTGGATAACGAGGAAAGGGGAGATTTAAAAGATCTCGGCCTGACCAAGTAGCACTTAAATAATCTAATATTTTGTTTTTCATTTGAGTGCATCAGTGCCACTGAAAAGAATTATCGGTATAGTGCGAAACAAAAGGTTCGTGATAGATAGATAGATAGATAGACCCTGAAACAGACATGAATAGCGTGAAACAGATATGAACAAACTTAGATAGAAACTGATTGAAATTAAAAAAAAGACACCGATAGATAGACGTAGACTGAAATAGATGTGAATAGAGTGAAACAGATGTGAACAAATTGAGATTAATAGAAATAGATAGATGAAAATAGATAGATATTAACAGAATGAGATAGATAGAGAGATAGATAGATAGACAGATAGATAGATAGATATTAATAGAGTGAGAAAGGTATGAACGACTTGAGATTGATTGAAACAGATAGATAGATAGATAGATAGATAGATAGATAGATAGATAGATATAGTTGAAATAGATTTAACTATAGTGAGACATGAATAGACTGAATTAGATTGATATAGATTGAGATAGTTAGATATAGACAGATATGAATAAAATGAGACAGATATAAACACATTGAGATAGATATATATTGAAATAGATAGATAGATAGATATTAACAGTATGAGATAGATAGATAGATAGATATTAACAGTATGAGATAGATAGATTGATAGATATTAATAGAGTGAGAAAGATATGAACGATTGGAGATTGATTGAAACAGATAGATAGATATATAGATAGATAGATAGATAGATAGATATATATAGTTGAAATAGATTTAAATAGAGTAAGGCGGATATGAATAAACTGAATTAGATAGATACAGATTGAGATAGTTAGATATAGACAGATATGAATAAAGTGAGACATATAAACACATTGAAATAGATTGATAGATATTAACAGAATCAGATAGATAGATAGATAGATAGATAGAGAGATAGATAGATAGATAGATATTAATAGAGTGAGAAAGATATGAACGACTTGACATTGATTGAAACAGATAGATAGATAGATAGATAGATAGAGATATATAGTTGAAATAGATTTAAATAGAGTGAGACAGATATGAATAAACTGAATTAGATTGATATAGATTGAGATATTTAGATATAGACTGAAACAAATATGAATAAAGTGACACGGATAAGAACACATTGAGAAGGATATGCCTTGAAATAGATAGATAGATATTAACAAAATGAGATAGATAGATTGATAGATATTAATAGAGTGAGAAAGATATGAACGACTTGAGATTGATTGAAACAGTTAGATAGATAGATAGATAGATAGATAGATAGATAGATAGATAGATAGATAGATAGAGTTGAAATAGATTTAATTAGACTGAAACAAATATGAATAAAGTAAGAGGAATATGAACACATAGAGAAAGATATGCCTTGAAATAGATAGATATTAACGGAATGAGATAGATAGATTGATAGATATTAACAGAATCATATAGATAGATAGATAGATAGATAGATAGATATTAATAGAGTGAGAAAGATATGAACGACTTTAGATAGATAGATAGATAGATAGATATAGTTGAAATAGATTTAAATAGAGTGAGACAGATATGAATAAACTGAATTAGATTGATATAGATTGAGATATTTAGATATAGACTGAAACAAATATGAATAAAGTGAGACGGATATGAAAACATAGAGAAAGATATGCCTTGAAATAGATAGATATTAACGGAATGAGATAGATAGATTGATAGATATTAACAGAATCATATAGATAGATAGATAGATAGATAGATAGATAGATAGATAGATAGATAGAGTTGAAATAGATTTAATTAGACTGAAACAAATATGAATAAAGTAAGAGGAATATGAACACATAGAGAAAGATATGCCTTGAAATAGATAGATATTAACGGAATGAGATAGATAGATTGATAGATATTAACAGAATCATATAGATAGATAGATAGATAGATAGATAGATAGATAGATAGATAGATAGATATTAATAGAGTAAGAAAGATATGAATGACTTTAGATAGATAGATAGATAGATAGATATAGTTGAAATAGATTTAAATAGAGTGAGACAGATATGAATAAACTGAATTAGATAGATACAGATGGAGATATTTAGATATAGACTGAAACAAATATGAATAAAGTGAGACGGATATGAATACATTGAGAAAGATATACATTGAAATAGATAGATAGATAGATATTAACAGAATGAGATAGATAAATAGATAGATATTAACAGAATGATAGATAGAAAGATAGATAGATGTAGATGTAGATTGAAATACGTAAGAATAGAATGGAACAGATACGATCTAATTGTAATAGTTTGAAATAGACTGAGTTAGATAGTTATTAACAGAATGACATTGAAAGATCGATAGATATAGATTAAAATGCATAAGAACAGAGTGAAACAGGTGAATATATTGATATAGATATAGATTGAAATAGATATATGGGCGGGTGGCTAGATGAGTATGTCAATGATAAAATATGCCTTGTAGTCTTAAGTATTTCCTTTTAACTTTTTTTGTACCATTGATATTTTTCCCTGTCTTATTCCAGCATTTCCGGCGGCCCCACCACCCGCGCCACCTCCACCCTCAATCAATGTTGATGTGAATTTTTTATTTATCCACTTTTATTTATCTCCCTTGTTTTATAGTTTTCTTCTTTTTTTCCTTCAGTAATTTTTTTCCCCCGCTAACTTTAAAGTTTCAATTTGAGTTATTGTTCGGTAACTTTTCCTTCACCGACAAGATCGTGAAAAAATTTGATTACTACGAAAAAAAAAACCCCAAAAAACTAAGCATTCCATAGGAAATGTGAGTTCAATTCCAGTCCTAAGTACAAGAGTAAATCAAAAGAAATAGGGGTAGATGGATTCGCCTATCATCCGTTTCACACTCTTCTCTGATCTTTTGAGCAGGAGCTGAGTTTTGTCCCTTGTTTATTGGTTAGGATTAGGCTTCCGATTCCTTCAAAGTTCTACTTCCACACTATACTGCTACCGTCTTTGATTGAAATGTTATTCAAAAATGAAATCTTGACCTCTTAAAGTCTAGAGTTAAGCGTTATATTTCCTGGGTAGTCCCAAGAACTTCACTTATTTCCCTTCTTTACGCTCATACGACGCCACACACTAGTACTCTACATTGAGCGGATCTCAGACCTTATATTGGTAAACATTTAAAAAGAAATAATATAATTCAAGGAATCGGTTTGATGTTAAAAAAAAACACCACTAATGTTGAAATTTTGACCTTACCTTCTTTGGTACGCCATGCAGACCACAACTGTAGTCTTTTATTATCTCTCTAAATAAAGTTCTGCCAAGCGCGTTTTAGGTTAGTTTTTTTCTATCCCAATTGCCTTCAGTATATCCTGATTGCGTGAAATTTTCTAAGCCCGCTGTCCCTATTATGCACTCTAGAAATTTCTTTCTGATGTTAAATATAAACGTCTTTTTTGTTTCTATTTTATTTAAAATATCGTCATTGCTCAGCTTTTCAATCAATGGTATTCTCAGCATCCTCCTGTAGAACTACATTTTTGTTGCCAGAGGTATCTTCTTCATCTGTGATGAGATTACCCAGCATTTTAACACGATAGAGGACTGATATTGAATAAAAGCTCAGCACTCTTTTTTTGTTTTATTGTTTCTTAAAACTGTGTTCAACTTTTGAAATCCGATCTTTTGGATACCGAACTTTTGGAATCCGAATTTGTGAAATCCGAACTTCTGGAATCCGAACTTTTGGTATCCAAACTTTGGGAATAACTTTTGGGTTCCGAATTTTTGGAATTCCAACTTTTGGTATCCCAACTATTTTAATCAAAAATTTTTGGAATCCGGACTTTCGGAATCACAACTTTTGAAATCCGAAGTTTTGGATTCCGAATTTTTGGAATCCCAACTTTTGGAATCCCAACTTTTGGAATTCCAACTTTTGGTATCCGAATCCGAAACTTTTGGAATACAAATTTTTTGGTATCTGAACTTTTACTATCCAAATTTTAGCAATCACAATTTTTGGAATCCGAACTTTTGGTTTCCGAATTTTTGGAATTCCAACTTTTGGAATTCCAACTTTTGGTATCCCAATTTTAGGAAACACAAATTTTGGAATCCAAAATGTTTAGTGTCCGAATTTTTGGAATCCCAACATTTGGAATTCAAACTTGGTATCTAAATCCGAAACTTTTGGAATCCATAATTTTGAAATCCGAACTTTTGGAATCCCATTTTTTGGAATACCAACTTTTGAAATCAGAACTTCCACTATCTCAATGCGCGTTCGGATTTCGTTATCACACTTTTCGATCCTTTCTTAAAACACGATATTTACATTGTTGTCTTTGCCCGATTTTCGTATCTGCACTTCATGATTTACGTGCTGTCTTGTTCCTTTTGTTGACAGGTATACATTGTCTTCTTACCATTTATTTTCAATCCTTTCTTTTAGCTTTCCTTCACTAACTTTTGTAGGAATTCTTGTAGATTCCTTTATGTGCCTACAGTCAACACTTTGTCATCTGCGCATCTTATGTTGTTAAGATTGTGGCCGCCAACCATGAATGTTGGCAGGGCTTTTTATTCACTCAGAATTTTCTTTACTGTAGACGTCGAATAATTTCGATGAGAAGACTTCCTTGTCTTGTACCCCTTTCCGTTTTTGTATATTTACACGGTGGAGTAATGGATAGCAGCTCGGTTTGAAAAATCGGAGAGCCGTGATTGAATTCCAGTCGAATCCATTATATTCACTTACGTGCTAATACCCTTAGAAAAGTTATGAATCCTCTTCCTCTCCCCACCAGCTATGGGTAAATAGCAGGAAAGACCAGGTTCTATAGACTTGGATGCCAACTGGTCTACCGCAGAAAGAAATGGCAACTACTGAGGGAAAAGATACATGATCTCCTAAGCGTGTCTCATGTATGTCACATAACAGACTGATATTTACTGTATTCATTATATCTACTTGAATCCTGTTCGTTTATTGTTCTATCATGATTCTTTAACTCCCACTAACTCATTTTGTCTTACTGGTGTTTATCACCCTGCATCTGAGGAAAGGATTTAAAAATAAATAAGCTATAGAGGTTTTATTCTCCTACGTAATTATGCATAAACATGCTATACAATAACGGTTATTTAATCATCAAGAAAGAAAGGAAGTCATCAATAATATTTGTTTGTTGTAATTATCACAGTTAACAAGAACCTGGGGAGAGATACCTTGACGCAATTTACGCATTCATTCTTGAATATTCACAATTTGCCAGGAGAACTGTCAAGACATTTCTTGAATCCCTTATACATAATTATCCGATGTTGAAATATATTTATAAGTTTATGAACGTCAGAGGCGCTTCATGACGGAACGGGAAAACGCTAACTTCAGTTGACACCAATTTCTACCTGCACAAATTCCAAGAGAATATCAAATATACACTAATCCAAAACATTATGAAAAGTGACATGCGACTAGAATGACAGCTACGATCTCATAACAACCGCTCATTTCAGGATAAACCGTATATAAGGAGATAAAATATCTACGCACACATCGGCGCACTCACACAAATTCACACGCACATATATGCGTGTGGGGTGAGGTTAACAAGAATTTAATACATTGATACCGAAAACGGAATTGTACGTTTGTAATATTAAAAGCTTGAAACATATAAGTAAAAATTAATTATTTGAAACCATTCCTTTACGAATAACACACACACACACACACACACACACACACACACACACACACACACATATATTAAGACATTTTTATGTTTATACATTCTTTTTATAGATACAAATATATAATTAAATGCTCTGTTTTAGAATAAACAGTATTAATAACATTTACCGGCCTGAATGTCCGAGAAATAGTCATTTTATTATAAAACAGCGCATTTACTTAAATACTTGTATCTATAAAAAGAATGTATAAACATAAGAAATGTCTTAAAATAATTGTCGTACTTTGTCCATTTCATACTGTGTGACGTCATTTCTTTACATTTGGACACACACACACACACACACACACACATATATATATATATATATATATATATATATATATCAAGTATGTGGTGCAGTTCAATTTACATTACATGAATCTTTCATACAAAAAGCAGATAGTGAAGTTAATGATATGGCAAGAATCACTCTCGCAAACAATTTTTATAATAAAATACATTAACCTCGAACCCGTTTATGAATGGTATGATCCCTGTTTACAATCGAAAGCTTGCAGTAAAAAAAGACTTTATACAACTGGAATTTATAAACAGGGGTCATAACATTCATCAACGAGTTAATATATTTTATTAAAAATTGTTTGCGAGAGTGATTCTTGTCATTTATATCATTAACTTCCCTATCTGCTTTTTGTATAAATGATTCATGTAAAATATATGTGTGTGTATATATATATATATATATATATATATATATATATATATATATATACATATATATATATATATATATATATATATATATATATATATATATATATATATACTTATCATATATATATATATATGTGTGTGTGTGTGCGTGTGTGTGTGTGTGTGTGTGATAATTTTTCACGTTCTAATTAACGCGAAAGCAAAACTCTCAGTCTTTGAATTTAAGCACCAAAAGAAAAAGAAATCAGTAATGGATAACTGCACATAGTCTTTGCCTTACCATTTGCATTCCTGATGATGATCTCCGAGAGAGATGGAAAGTACTTGGGAAATAAAAATGATTTTTACTGTTACAGTGCATTTCTTGCGTCATTTGATTATAATACAAGGAAAAATATCCGTGAATATGAACAGATTATGCTAAAAATAAGCAGACATAATATTTGTAATTTATTTAATCAGGCATGCCTAAAAGAGTATTTGCTGCCTAAATACACAAATTATATATATATATATATATATATATATATATATATATATATATATATATATATATATATTTATATATGTTATTTTGAATACTACTAGGAGAGTTCAAATTACCGAAAAAGTTTCGTTATGAGAGAGGCCCTGTATATTAAACATTGCTATCCGACGATCCACCTCAGGAAAATGACTAAATATACAATTAGATTTTATGTCAAAATTTAGACACGAAAACTAACTGTTACTTCATTACTTAAAAATAGAAAACTAAAAACGAATACCTTATAAAATAACACTGTGATAATGCAAATATATGCTCCATTGTAAAAGCCACTTCTTTAACTAAACAAATAAGATCGCCAAACCTCGAATAAAAAATAAACAAAATAAAAAATCTAAATGAATAAATAAATTAAATAAATAATATACAAATTCACAAGCTACAAATACACATATAAATAATGTAATAATATAAATAAATAATGTAATAATATTAATTAACAACTAATTAATTATTTAAGTAATCAATAATGAGTAAAAATTTAACAAGCAACACTTCTTTTTTATGTGCCGTGTCCCTTCATGGCGTAGACGATCATGGCTCTCCACTTCCCCCCATTCTTTGTAGCTCTCAATAAGTTTTATCCCTTTGCTTCTTCCCCAGGCCCTGTCCTGTCATATACTTGCTTAAACCCGTTAGATATGTCATGCGTTGCTTTCCCTTGTCTCTCTTTCGCTCTATTCGACCTGTGAGTATCAGATTCTCCAAGCCCTCCTTCCTCATTGCGTGTCCCATAAATTTCAGCTACCTCTTCCTGGTGCTAAGTTTAAGCTTCCTCCTTATTTGCATCCTCTCCAGAATCTCACCGTTGCTCATACGATCGGTCCATGATATCCTTACCATACTTCTGTAGAACCATATCTTCGGTGCCTTCTTCATCTTTGAGGAGACTGTCCAACATTCGCTGCCGTAAAGAAGGACAGATGTCAAGTAGCAATTCAGTACTCTTTTCCTTGTTAGCAAAGAAATCCTCCTGTCTCGTAATACTCTGCCTAGCTTTTGGAATGTGTCTTTGGCCGTTCCAATACGTCTTCGGATCTCTGCATCGCAGTCCTCTGTAAAAACACACTTCTCAGATATTTAAATTACCGCAGCTGCTTTATTTTAGTGTCCTCGTCCTGTAAATCGCATTTCGGGCCCATGGTAATTCACTCCTCGCCCGTTAAAAGGACTGGCATGCACAAAGCCACTATCAGATAGCTCTAAATAACCGTATTGGTATCTGAAGTTATTTCTACTCAATAGTCTACAGAAAATATTACAGTTCCCGCCACTCGATAACCGTCAATAGAGCTTATACCCATAATGCAACACTCACAAGCATATATAAAGAATCTTGCCAAAACGCAATACACATGGTCTGCAGATGATGTTGAAACATGACAGAATCTGTTGCCACTTAGTTTTGACCGCAGAGTTCACTTTTATATACGCTCTGATACTCCTGACAACTAGCACATTTGAGCATGAATACAGCATGCATTTAGACAATTTTTATCACAGACACAGACGCACACACACACACACACACACACACACACACACACACACACACACACACAATAAACAAAAGCGTAGACAGGTATAAAAAGATATCGAGGTCATAAAAAGAACAGAATAAACACATTCCTTCTTTCCCTGTTCTCTGACCAATCCTAATTGTATTATTACCCTTTAAACAGAGGAAATTTTCTCCACCAATCCAAGAAGTTGAATTACTACCACACACAAACGACAATGGTTAAACGTAGGTAAACATAAAGAAAAAAAATTAATTCCTTTAAATAACATGGAGAAATAACCATTTTTGTGCTTGATGATCGTCACCAGACCTGTAACATGTGTAGCAAAAAATATGGAAAATAAAGTATTTCAATTGAGCACTGTTGAGTGATAAGCTAATTTTATAAACAACAGCCACCTGCACTAATGCAAAGCTCTTCAGTAAAATGAATGGAGCACTTTGGATGATTGGCATTGGTTTACATTTGTAAAAACAATACGCTAGATTTAGTTGTGTAAATCTACCGAGTGGAAGTTAGCTCTGGCTGGCACAAAATTAGTTTCAATCCTGGCTTGAGGCATTCGGAAGTCTAGTCGCACTGAGGAGCTGTGATACAGCGAAACAGTACTGTCTGTGAATGACATATATATATATATATATATATATATATATATATATATATATATATATATGTGAAATGAAATAAATAAAAACAATGCACATTAAAATCAAAAACAGTAGCGGATTCTCTTTTCGGTGTATTGAATCGGTAATATATGTTTCTTAGTCTGGTATATTCCGGTTGATATGTAAGTGCTATTTTTGTTTTGTAATAAAGCTGTTAAGAACTGGTAGGTAGACTTCTTTCCTACCAAGGATTCTTATCTAACGAAAGTGAAACAGTCTTCTTTGGTTGATTTAGGAGACGTTTTTCGGTTTTGTTAAGAGTTGGCTTTTTCTTTGTTATTATTAAAGCTTTAATAATGAAAAGAAAAAGCAAACACTATATATTAACTACGAACAAGGCCACAATGTGCTAACCGTATTCGGAAATTAAAAACATCTCTATAACTCACTAATACATACACATAATGCACACACTCAGATAAGCTGAAATGTTGAATAATCCTTGATAATGGCTAAAGGCAGAGTCGAAAGCGCTCGGAATTATAAAACATTTGGACAGTTTTTACACACTCTTTGTCCAGAAAAGAAAGCTATTGTTCGAACAGAAGAAAAATTAAATAAAAAGCTTAATCATAGTAGTCCGTCGTTTTTAATGAATCATGCATATATATATATATATATATATATATATATATATATATATATATATATATATATATATATAAATATATATATATATAAATATATATATATATATATATGTGTGTGTGTGTGCGTGTTTGTGTTTGTATATATATATATATATATATATATATATATATATATATATATATATATATATATATATATACATAAATAATATTAGTGGTAAATATACACATACATATGCAATCATATATCAAAATTTATAAATATACATACATACATACATATATATATAAAAAATTAATTCCAAGAGGATAGAATCCATGTAGAACTCAATGTCCAGAACAAAGTAAGGATATAATAAAAAGGCTTATACACTAATATTCTATGGTCATAATTTATTCAATTGGAATCGTAAATACGATCCGGTAGGTCTGATGAATTGGATCGTATTTACGATTTCAATGGAATAAATTATGACCATGGAATATTAGTGTTTAAGCTTTTTTATTATATATATATATATATATATATATATATATATATATATATATATATATATATATATATATATATATATATATGCATTTAACATACGCATATATATATATATATATATATATATATATATATATATATATATATATATATATATTTATTGTCATCCACAGACAGACTGTTTCGCTGCATCACAGCTCTTCAGTGCGACTAGACGTCCGGTTGCCTTTAGCTAGCATCGAAACCCGACTGAATTGGTGTCAGTCGGAAATCAAGACACACACACATATATATAAACACACACACACGCATATATACGCGCAAACACATACACTCACGCATACAAAAATGCAAATTTTATGGCAAACGGTAAAAAGTTTACTTGCGAACCGTTTCTTCCTTCCGGACATCATTAGATAAATTTTGGTAGGACTATACATGGACAAAGTAGGGTATTTTAGTTTTTTTTTCGGCCGAACTGGTACATACCTCGTCTCTCTCTCTCTCTCTCTCACTATCGCACACACACAGACACATATAAAAACACACACAGGCGCACACACGCTGAGACACATACACAGAGACATACACCCGTGTGTGTGAGAGAGTGTGGGTGTCTAATGAGTACAATGGTGGGTGACCTTTGACGGACTCAAGTGAAAACAATGGCCTCCTTTGAAGGAAACATATGCAGTTGAAATCAGGTTAAATCTCCGGTACGTTTGCCCAAAAAGAAAATGGCAGAACCCGCCTTCTGAAAGATGCAAACATACCATCGGATATTTGTGCACTAAAAATGCATACAACACACGCATACAACTAACCACCCGCTCACTCACAAACACACACACGCACGCACGCACACGCACACACAGATATATATATATATATATACATATATGGACATATATATATATATATATATATATATATGTGAAGTTGCATCGTTTTCATTAAGTGTGATTAACCATTTTACTTCCAGGCTGCACTGCTTCGTAGCAAGTCCACCGGGAACACAATAAATACTTGTGTGAAATTTACGAAGGCAAAGAGAATTCTCTCCGGTTGTTCGTGCTACATTTCCAAAGTCGTCGGTCGATAACAAGAAATATAGCGTTTTGCCATTAACATGATTGCAAGAGACAGTTGCTGGCATGCAGTAGGGAAATCAGAAACAGCAGTTTTATTTCACTGACAAATATATTTGGCTCTTCCTCGCCATATATATATATATATATATATATATAAAAATATATATATATACAGACACAGATCTAGATATGTATTTATCTTTCACTTATGCACAAACACACAAAACATAAATACACACACACACACACACACACATATATATATATATATGTATTTATGTATGTATGTATGTATACTGACTGATTGAAAATAACTCCCCTGTTTGAAATAATTTATTTATTAACTATAATTATTACAAGAAATGGATATGAGAGGAAAGCGTTTAGCATTAAGTTTTATTTAAAATTGGATTTCGGCAGAAGATTTCTCTATCAGATTCTCGACCCGCCCAGGAATCTAGTCAAATAATTTCACCAGGAACTCTTGTGGCATAGAAGACATAACCTCTTGTATTCGTACTTCATGTTCTTTCAAAGCCTATGATTTGTATAGATGGCAGGACTTCTCCTTTAACCAACCCCAAAGACAAAAGTCATAGGGTATAAATTAAGACTCCTGGCTGGCCACTATTATATATATATATATATATATATATATATATATATATATATATATATATTAAGACATTTTTTATGTTTATACGAATATTTAAGTAAATGATCTATTTTTAATAAACAGTATTAACAACATTTACCGGCCTGAATGTCCGAGAAATTTTCACATAAAATATGCGTCCTCTGACAGGAATCGAACCTGTATCCTATACGGAACCGTCATATAGCCTGACGTGCTTTTACCGATTGAGCCCAGAGGAGCGTTTCGGTTACCAAAGTCGATTATACTGTTCATATATATATATATATATATATATATATATATATATATATATATGAACAATATATACATATATATATATATATATATATATATATATATATATATATATATATATATATATATATATATATATATATATATATATATATATATATACAAAGAGAGAGAGAGAGAGAGAGAGAGAGATTAATCATTTCACCCCAGGTAAGGCGCGATAATTCACTAGGACGCAGGGGAGCAATCGGAGTGAAATTTTATGATAAAACTTTAGTGAGGAATAAGGACAATAAAAGACAGAAGGGTGCGATTGGAATAGCATTTTAATTTTTGAAGATTGTCGGTGGCAGGGAAGCAAGATATTGTAAGGGGCATTCACAAGACAGAAGTAGATGAAAAGAAGATATCAGAATAGATCATACGCTTTTATGTAGCTCGTTCAGCATTTAGACCTAATTGCCAATCTAGTAGCACGCTGAAGTTCATGAAATCGAGGCACCAAGCACATCCGAACAATTGCCATGAAAATATGTGAAGAAAAACAGCGGGGAGACCCGTCGCGATGCAATGTCTGATCTGGAACGCTCACATTACAGATCTTTCTTTGAATGTTATCAAACATCTTGAGATATATAGTCGGAACTCCATACGAGATATAGCAGCAATATTTAATATCCTACCACGCCATGTTCGTAGTTGATCTCCTCATACTTGTGAAAATTGTACTCACTGAGTGAACCCAAATTCCTGTTTAGTCCCTTAATGTGGGAATTTACTTTTAGGATATATTTCGACTCCGATATGCGTCTGTCCTCCCGGCTGCTAAACCAAGACGCCGCTAAAAGCCCGCACCCGACGTCGTCGATGCTAACACCAGGTTGGTTGACGTGTACAGAGATCGGTTAGTTGTTGTTCTTTTCCCTTATATTTTTTTATGGTGACTGAACTGTAGAAGGAACTCTGTTCCGGTTTCACCCACATAATTCCCTTTCTCGCGTATGTTGTGACTTTGTTAGGGCCAGATATAAAGACACAAGAGTGCAATTGAGTTAAACAAATATATTAACAGAAACAGTAGTATAAACATTTACAAACGACAGTATTAAAGCAAGAATGTTGGGCCCGACTATCAGAGCTACCTACTGGAAACTTCCCTCTCCCTAAAGTACCTGTTCCTATTTATAGCTGAGAGAGTCCCTGTGTGTGTGGGTAATTGGTATATAATATTATTCAGGAATTTGGTTTGATGATGAGTTATTTAAGGGAAATATTGATTAATAAATTATAGATGATGTTAGACTTTTATTTTTGTATAGTAGATAATTAATTTCATTTTCTTGTTTCTGCTGACTAGCAAGATTTATATATATATATACATATATATATATATACACACACACACACACGCACACACACACACACACACACACACACACATATATATATATATATATATATATATATATATGTGTGTGTGTGTGTGTGTGTGTGTGTGTGTGTGTGTGTACAGGTTCGCCGTATCATAGCTCATCTGTGCGGCTAGACATGCGATTTCTTCAAGCAGGGATCGAAAATCAACTGATTTGCCATCAGCCGGAAATTTTACCCCTGAGCTCTCAGCTCCCGGTAGATAGAAAGGCGAACTTTTATGTACGTAGTCTTTTATGTACGTAGTCTTCGAATAAGGGAGCTTAATTCATGGAAGATATTTGAAGTAGTAGTCAGTGTTTACATATCGCGCTTTCTCTCCAGAGTGCTCGACCGGAATTAAATTTTCTGGCGGCGTATATATTATATGCGCGGTACTTAGTGGAAAGTGTTCAATATCAGTAATAGAGCTTGAAAATCGTGAAACCCAGGGTCACTTTTTACATACATTATGAAATGAACAAAGTCCGATAATTATTTTAAGATATTTATGTTTATACATTTTTTTTTATAGATACAAATATTTAAATAAATCCTCTCTTTCAGGTCGGTAAATGTGGTTAATACTGTTTATTATAAACGGAACATTTACTTAAATATTTGTATCTATAAAAAAGAATGTATAAACATAAAAATGTCTTAAAACTTGTTACAGATATATATATATATATATATATATATATATATATATATATATATATATATATATTACTTCAACCGCTAAATTAGTGGATATGTGCATTTATGTAGAGGTTCCGTTTATTTTAAAGGGTACATATTTCGTTGACCGGCGTTTGTACTGGGAAAAAAACAAAAAAAGGAAAGGTGGCCGCCTACAGGTTTCGAACCGGAATCCACATTTGCAGGCAGACCCCATCCTCTTGTCCGGGGGTGCTTTTATCGCTCGTCTACGATGTGCATCACAATAAAACGAAGTTCTATTTTAATTGTAAAGCACTGTCACTGCGTCACATTTTTCTTGAAACGTGTAACTGCTCAATTCCGTATCCGAAAGTCAACAATGTAAGTCTTAAACACTCATTTTCATTTCTTGATGTGACACAAGGGCGAACTTATTAGGCACCCAGTGAGGATGAAACTCACTTTCTATTTTTCTTTTTATGTGCCGTGTCCGTTCAGGACGTATTCCTTCATAGCTCACCACTTCCCCTATCCCTTGTAGCTCTCAATAAGTTTCGTTCCTTTTCCAACTACCCCAGACCACGTTCTGTCATCCACTTGCTTAAGTCTGCCAGGTATGTCATGCTTTGCCTTCCTTTGTCACTTTTTCCCTCTATCCGACCAGTAAGTATCAGATTCTCCGAGCCCTTCTTTCTCATTGCATGTCCTAGAAATTTCATCTGCCTCTTCCTGATGTTAAATATAAGCTTCCTCCTTGTTTACATCCTTTCCAAAACCTCATCGTTGCTCACACGCTTGGTCCATGAAATACTCAGCATCCTTCTGTAGAACCATTTCTCCATGCCTCAAGTCTCTTCTTCATCTTTGAGGAAATCGTCCAACATTCGCTGCTTAAAATAGCACAGATGTCACGTAGCAGCTCAGATCATGCGAGACAAGCTTGCTGTCCATTACACCACTGCAAGTTTCTCAATTATTTTCTAAGCGTAGCTTACACGTGACACAAGTGCGAAAGTAATGGGCACCCAGTCAGTATCGATTTCACTAAATGTTCATGCGAGACAAGATTGCTAGCCCTTAAACCACGCCCAAATACCCATGTTGTTCAAAAAGGCAATGCACTGGTGAAAATAGTAATGTCCGCTACGTATATCTACTACTAATACTACTACTACTACTACTACTAATAATAATAATATCTTTGAAGATATTCGAACACCTGTCAAAATACAACGATCTTGAAATAGATATCTCAAAAATGTGGCACATGGGAACATCAACAATCCCTGTTGTAGTTGGAGCCCTTGGACTGGTTGGAAAAGATTCCAATGCAATAAATTATGACCATGGAATATTAGTGTTTAAATCTTTTTTATTATATCCTTACTCTGTCCTGGACATTGAGTTCTACGTGGATCATATCCTATTGGAATTATGTTTATACATATATGTATGTGTGTATATATAATTACATATGTATGTGTATATTTACCACTAATATTGTCTATATATATATATATATATATACCATTGTATAATTTACAGACTTACGTCTTCTTATTTTTAACATAATCCTTTCATATTCACGAATATTACAATTGAAATATTCGTGAATATGAAAGGATTATGATAAAAATAAGCAGATATAATGTTTGTAATTTATTCAGTTGTACATGCCTAAAAGAGAATTTGCTACCTAAATACACAATATCTATCTATCTATCTATATATATTTATATATATATATATATATATATATATATATATATATATATTTATGTAACGTAAATCATTCAAACGAAAAACAAATACTGAAGCTAATTATATGGCAAGAATCACTCTCGCAAACAATATTTAATAATAAAAATTTAGTTCATGCCACCTTTCTTCAGTACAAGAACGCACAATTTTCAAATTTAAAAAAAATTTCAAATTTAAGAAAAAATTTCAACCTCAGCGTCGCGACTGCACGCTCCAAAATTATTCTTACATTTGACAATATCTCATTGCTAAAAAAAAACACTCTTTCGGTCCGCACTATCTTTCGATGTCTCATTACTACCTGGAATTTAACAAAAAACACACTGAAATGTCTACCTGATGATGGTCGTTCGAAACGACTGAAATCCCGGCTAGTAGCAAAAATAAGACCTGATAAAACCGGAATTTATAAACAAGGATCATACCATTCATTAACGGATTCGAAGTTGATTGTATTTTATTATTAAATATTGTTTGCGATAGTGATTTTTGCCATATAATTAGCTTCAGTATTTGTTTTTCGCTTTGAATGAATTACGTTACATAAATTGAATACGCACTACATAATTGATATATATATATATATATATATATATATATATATATATATATATATATATATATATAACTTTCTTTAAATTTAAAAGCTCGAAAAAGAAGGAGTTGCGGTCATATATTTATATGTACTTCTGTTCTTGTTTTTGCTTGAGGAACTCACCCCCAAAGTTTGTAAAATATTTTTCATACACCCAGTATATATGTATGTATGACTTTGTGTCTTCGCACGTCTGTATGATTTGTGTGTGTGAGTGTGTGTGTGTTTAACGTCATGTGGCTATATATAATGCTTCAAATATAGAAAAGTATTAGATGATTTGACATAATATGGAACTGAAAAATGTGTATGTGTTTTCATATGTGTATGTTATTAATCAATAAGTATGAATGAGAAAATAATCGATAATATTTCTTGTTTAATTAATAATCCCGTTTCTGTCTTCAATGAGGTTGGCAAGTAATTATTCCAGATAAGATCCAGAAAATTTGCATACATTGTTTATTCTGAAAAATCCAATGGAAGACATATCCGGAATGATTGAAAGTTAAAAAAAAAAGTAAAGGGAAATGAACATATACAGGAAGTTGTGAAAGAAAGAGGGAATCGGGAGAACAGTGAAGAATGGAAGATAGTCGGAAAAAGAATGAAAGAATTTTGAACGAATGAAGCGGGAAAAGTTGATGAATAAAAATGAATGGAAATCATTTCTAAGAATAAAGAATAAGAGAAAATATAAGAAATCTACGATTTGAAATAATCATAATTTTCTATCTCTCTCTTTCTCTTTCTCTCTCTCTCTCCCTATTATTTTATCTCTCTATATATATCATTTTTTCTCTCTCTCTATCATTTTTTCTTTCTCTCTCAATAATTTTGACTCTCCTCTTTTCTATCTCTCTCTCTCTCTCTCTCTGATGAGAAATCTGATATTTGAAAGAAGCATGATTTTGTATTTCTTTCTCTCTCTCTCTCTCTCTGAGTTTTCTGTTTCTCTCTGATTTTGTCATTTTGACTCTCCTCTTTTCTCTCTCTCTCCCTCTCTCTCTCTCTGATGAGAAATCTGATATTTGAAAGAAGCATGATTTTGTATTTCTTTCTCTCTCTCTCTCTCTCTGAGTTTTCTGTTTCTCTCTGATTTTGTCTCTCTCTCTATGACATTGTCTTTCTCTCTCTCTCTCTCTCTACGATTTTAACTTTTTCTCTCTTCATCTCTCTCTCTTTCTGATGAGAGATCTGAAATTTGAAATAAGCATGATTTTGTTTTTCTCACTCTCTTTCTGATCTTGCCTCTCTCTTTCTCTCATTCTCTAATCTTGCCTCTCTTTCTCTCTCTAATTTTGTCCTTCTCCCTCGTTGATCTTGTCTTTTTCTGTCTCCGATTTTTTCTCTATATCTCTCTCTTATTTTTTCTTTTTCTCTCTTTCACTCTGATTTCTCTTCCTTTCTCTCTCCCCTTAAGAAATAGAAATTACGAAATAAATCTGGAATGGATGAGAAAAGGATGTTTGAATTTTAGAAAGCATGAAAAACAATTGAAGCGTTAAAGAAGACAAGAAACGCTATTAATGCGGACGGGCAGGCAGCGAGGTAGAAAGATAGAAAGAAAGAATGAAAGAAAGAAAGAAACAAACAAACAAACTAAAAAAAAACAAGAAAGAAAGAAAGAAAGAAAGAATGAAAGAAAGAAAGAAAGAAAGAAAGAATGAAAGAAACGTAAACAAATAACGAAAAAAGAAAGAAATAGAGCGCGAATGAAAGAAAGAGAATGAGAGAGGATTAAAATACAGAAATTAATTCAACAGAAAAAAGAAAGAGAAAAAGGATGAAATACAAATTGAAAGAATGAAAATATGGAAAAGAAGGTAACAGAAAAAGAACGAAAGCGAGAAAGAAAGAAAAACAAATTGAAAGAAAGAATGTACAGAAAGAAAGAAAGAACGAAAGAAAGAAAGAACGAAAGAAAAAAAGAACGAAAGAAAAAAAGAAAGAAAGTAACAAAGAAAGAAAGATAAATAGTAAGTTAAGAAATTAAGGTAACACAAAGAAAGAAAGAAAGAAAGAAAGAAAGGAAGGCACACTGAAATCACAGAAATGAATGTAGCCAAAAAAAAGGGGAAGAAAGAACGAAAGACAAAGAAAAAGTCTGAATGTTCAGAAATGAATGAAACAGAAGAACGAAAGAAAGAAAACAATACTAAATCAAAGAATGAAAGTAGAGAAATTATGCAAAAGAGAGAAAGAAAAAAAGACCGAAGTGAAGAATGAAAATATAGTAAAAAAAAAGGAAAGAAAAACAGAAGGACAAACTGAAAATGGCAGGAAAAGAAAGACACAGCTAAATAAAGAAATGAACTGAAAGCAAAGGTAATGCAAACATAAAAACAGAATGAAAAAAATAAAGAAAATGAGCGACAGAAACAAAACGAGAAAAGGAAAGATAGTCAAGAAAAGAAAGAAAGGGATTGCGAAAAAGAATAAATCGCGTAATTAATTAAATAAAAACGAAGAACAGTCGCCTGAAGAAGGTAGGAGATTACAATCGAAAAAAATGCAGTCAAAAAATGGGCTACAGAATATGAAAGAACCTGAAAAATAACTTGATACACCAACTTAAAATATTACAACGAAAGAAGAGAACAAAAATAAAGGATACCTGTCGACCTGTCAGATGCATTTTTGCTAAGTAATTTCGGCTGTGTTTATCGCTATCCCCAAATGTTTACCACTGGTTTTCAATGTTATTTGCGAAAACTAGAAGAAACCTTCGTTACAAACAAAGAGACGATTGCGGACTTGTTATGTAATACAGATAATCTTATATGGCAGTGAATTCTGGACAATTTAAGATTGAGGAATATATCCGAGGAACAACAAATGTGGCCCTAAAAACTAGAGGATACTTAGAATACGATGGAGGGTGCATGCGAATGACGATGAAATTGTGAACGAAAAGGACAATTGAAATAGACGGTGGACATTTCTAGAAGAAAAAATGAGGAAATAGGCCTTAGAGAATATGTCACACCCAAAGGCATATTGAATATCAGAGGGAAATAAGGTAACAGAATAAACCTTGTGTAAGTGGATGGCATTACAAATGGTCGGAAAGGAAAGTAAGGGAACAAATATTACTTTGAGACGAAACGGAAAGATAATTGAGGAGAGATGATCGGCCAACGAGTTTTATTTGGTCTCTAACTCAGTCTCTCTCTCTCTCTCTCTCTCTCTATATATATATATATCTTTGCTATTATCTTTCGCTTTATCTGATTTTGTCTTTGCACTCTCACTCTCTTTCTCTCTCTCTCTAATTTTGTCTTTCTGTCTTTCTAATTATGTTTTTATCTCTCTCTGATTTTGTATTACTCTTCCTCTTGCTATCTCTTTCTAGGAATTTCTCTTTCTCTTTTTCTAATTTTTTTTCTCTCTCTTATTTTGTCTTTCGCTCTCTCTCTCTCTCTCTTTCTCTCTTTGTAATTTTAGTTTTCTCTTTCACTTATTTTGTATTCCGCTCGCGCTCTTTCTCTCTCGCTCTCTCTCTCTCTCTCACGGATTTTTTCTCTGATTTTGTATATATATATATAATTATTTAAAAATTAGAACATAAATATGTTATAAAATTACAAAAATAGTCATTTTGTTGCAACACTTCTGGTGTCTTATCAAGTGATGATGTTGAATGTATGAATATTTGCTCTACTCTGTATTGAGCACTCTTTTAAGAATAGTAATTGTTGGTTATTGGAATTTATTCCGTATACACCAATCCTATACTTGTATATATATATATATATATATATATATATATATATATATATATATATATATATATATCGGATTTTGACTTTCTATCTTTCTAAATTTTCTATTTTTCTCTCTCTGATTTTCTCTTGCACTCGCTCTCTCTCTCTTTCTCTTTCTCCCACTCTCTCTCGGATTTGTCTTTCTCTCTTTCTAATTTTGTTTTCTCTCTCTGATTTTCTCTTTCGCTCTTTTTCTCTCTCTCTCTCTCTCCTTCTCTCTCTCTCTCTTGGATTTGTCTTTCTCTCTTTCTTATTTTGTTTTTTCTCTCTCTGATTGTTTTTTTATCTATCTGATCTTGTTTTTCTTTCTCTCTGATTTTATCTTTACTCTCTCTTTCTCTTTGACTTTGTCTTTCTCTTGCTTTCGTATATAGAAGTGAATGCTGAACAGTATCCCTACAGTTGAAGAAGAGACAAAATAAGTGTTTTTTTTGTTGTTTTTTTTTTTAAAGAAAGGGAAAATGCTGAGAATACCATAAAAGGAGCATTTGAGTTGCAAAGAAATAAGGAACGAAAAATACAATTGAAATAAACTGTAGATATTTCTGGGAGATAAAATGAGGAAAGAGGACTTAGAGAATTTGTTACACACAGGGCATATTGAATATCATAGGGCAGATGAAAATAGCATAAACTTATCGAGATGGCAGAAAAAGGAGAGTGGTGAAAGGCTGTTTCGAGATGTAATTGCAAGATAATTTTCGAGAGATGACCGATCCTGCCTATTACGAGCCGTAAGAGTTTAATTCCCAGAATGACTGCATTAGTTTTTTGATTCATTAATATCTGCAGTTGCAAGATCCATTTCTATAATTTGATGGCTTTGAAACATTTTGAGGTACGTTTGGCTATAGATTGCTTTCCAAAACTGAAACAAAAATTGATGTTTTTGGCATAAAGAAACCATTAAATTTATTCAATGTAAATCTAAATGCATCGCTAAAAGTTGAGAAATCAGTTTTCACATACTGCTTCAATAAACTTACACATTACTTTTGGTAGTCTCCATTCGTAATAGTATTTTTATTTTCTCTCTGCGTAAATTAGTATCACCAACTTTTTAGCCATTTAAATTTTTGTACCGTCCACACTTTGAATGTTTATAAATATAAGCTTAAGAAGCTGAAAGCAACACCTGGTGCCCACAGAAAACAATGAACAAAGTGAGATAGATAGATAGATAGATAGATAGGTAGATAGATAGATAGATAGATAGCTAGATAGATAGATAGATAGAGTTGAAATAGATTTAAATAGAGGGAGACAGATAGGAATAAACTGAATTAGTTAGATACTGCTTGAGATACATAGTTAGATATAGACTGAAACAGGTATGAATAAAGTGAGACGGATATGAACACATTGAGATCGATATACATTGAAATAGATAGAGGGATAGATAGATAGATAGATATTAATAGAGTTAGAAAGATATGAACGAACTGAGATTGATATAGATTGAAATAGATAGATATTAACTGAATGATATATATACATATATATATATATATATATATACATATATATATATATATATATATATATATATATATATATATATATATATATATATATATATATATATATATATATTAGATAGATAGATAGATAGATAGATAAGAAAATGTAACAACCTTGAGCGATTAGGCTTGGAGCGGGTAGAATGGAGATCAACGTGTTTTCAATCTGCTTGTCTGAATCATCTTCAAGAAGCGAGAGCAAGATCTAAAAGGTGACCCAATCTAACAGTGATCTCACTCTTACTCCGTATGTGGCTTCCTTTGTGAATCCCTAGCGGGTCTTAAGTGCCACTTAAGATTATCGCACAAAATTTCGTAACTGAATCAATTCAGATCCTCATACGTCGAAACCGACGGAGAGTCCATTATTATTATTATTATCATTATTATTATTATTATTATTATTATTATTATTATTATTATGAAGACCTCTCCGGAAGATGTATTCTTAGAAATAAACAGGCAAACTACCCGCTCATATGATTTGATTATAGTGGTGAAGGTTTCTGTAGAACCAATAAAAGGAAGATACAGGGAACTGGTGCACAGAGAGACGCAAGTCCCCAGAACGAAATTCCTGAAGATTTAATTCAGGGTTGCCTTTCTTCTAGACCATTTGCCACACAAGGTTAAAGGATACACATTGTCCTGCTCTTTAGCCATACCTGGGGAGAAGATAAACGGATTGTACAAAAAATTCAAGAAAGATAATATAAGTTAAAATTCACGTTACGTATTTATATATAAATATCACATTCCTCGCTGTCTTTTGAAAAGGGGTAGAGGTTTATCCCTGGTTTCATGCTTAGAAATGGTTTTTCGCTTCCTTCTAAAGTCTCCTCGTTATCTTTCACCACAATAAAGTACCTTGCTTCATAGTGGAATTAGTGTTTCCTTCTGGTGAATTGATTAAAAAAATATCCTAATAGGATATTTTTTTAATCACTTCACCAAAAATTACATTATATTATTATAGACATTATATACATTATATCATTATAGACATTATATATATATATTATATCATTATAGACATTATATACATTATATCATTATAGACATTATATACATTATATTATTATAGACATTATATGCATTATATCATTATAGACATTATATACATTATATTCATTCATAAAATCTGCTACAATGTTTCCTTATCCCATCCGTACTATCAGTAGTCTCCCCCTGTAGAGTATAGGACCAGAACATCAGGACGCTGGATATTACTTCCACATCAACTCCCAATCAGTTTGAATTCTAAACTATTTACATTATTCGGACTATAGTCGCCATATTTATTATAACGTTTCGGCCGTTGTACACCCCAGGGTTCTTCAGGTGGTTGGAATGTCGAAATAAACCCTGTATTTCGCTCACTGGGGTAGACTGTTCTAGTTCCACGTGCCAAGTCAAATGGATGTCACTTATTAGTTATCCCCTACTTAATTCCCTCTCCAAGTTATCCACCGCCTTAACGAGGTATTGAACTCACACTCTTTGGATCCTATCACTGGATCTAACAAACGCATTTAACCACTGCACCATGTGTCCTTGACACGTGGAACTAGAACAGTCTACCACAGTGAGCAAAATAAAGGGTTCAGTTCGACATTCCAACCACCTGAAGAAGGCTGGAGCGTACAACAGCCGAAACGTTGTAATAAATATGGCGACAAACATGAGGAAAATAGTCCGAATAATGTAAATAATGTACATAATACATCATCTCAGAAATATAGTGAAACACAGTTGGAATTCTGTCTTTCTCATAGACGGATTGCGTTGGTTTCAATACCAACCTGCAGATATCTAACCTATATTTAAGGGTGAGAAGAAATATACCAATTCAAAGGTTCCTCAAGAAAAATTCAGATGGAATTTAAACCAGGTACGTCTATCCACCGAACCATGACTATTACCACTATGCTACGCGCGTGTCATCGATATATATATATATATATATATATATATATATATATATATATATATATATATATATATATATATATATATATATATATATATATATAGTTGGATTGATGTGAGTTTGTGAATCTGGGTTTCACGCTATTTGCTAACATCAATCCAACTAAATATGTTATCTCTATCACTGACATTGATCACTTTCCAATAAATACCGGACATAATATGTAATAATATATATAAAAAATTGTATACATATATATATATATATATATATATATATATATATATATCTATATATATATATATATATATCGAGAAAGAGGGAGAGAGAAAAACAGAAAACAAAGGAGGGGAGAAAGCTAGAGAGGGGAGGGAGAAAGTGATAGTCGATGAGAGAAAGATAGGGAGAAGGAGAGAGAAATTGTAGTGGGAGAAAGAGAGATATAGAGGTGGAAAGAAAGAGAGATGGAGGTGAGAAATAGAGAGAAGAGAGAGAAAGATAGAGATAGGCGGTGAAAGAGAAATGAAATAAAAACAAAGACAGAGAGGTAGAGATAGATAGAAGCGAAGAGATAATATAGCGGGGGGGGGAAGAAAGAGAGCGATAGAGGTGGAGACCGAGAAAGAAAGGAAGTATAGTGAAAGAGGAGAGTGTGAGAGAAAAGGGAGATAGAGGAAGGGAAAGAAGAGGAGAGGAGGAGAGGGAGAGGAAGATAGGGAGAGAGAGAGATTTGAATGCGAGTTAAGGAGAAAAATGAAACAATTCATTCAATAGATTCGAGTCCTCCGCGATATGTCTACTTAACATTATTAAATATTTTTGTTTAAACAAATTTGAAAAAATAAATAACAGTCCGTTTCTTTGAACAGACAACAATATCAATGGACGAGTTTCATATTTTTAGTTGAAGCGAAATTGCCGAAAATCGTCATTGCTAACAAAAAAACAAAACAAAAAATCAAATAACGATTCACTCCAACTTTTGAAAAATGGAAATAAATTGGAAAAAAAATTATCGAAAGAAAGAATGGAGAGACGAAAAATAATTTCAAGGAAGGAAGGCATTGAGTAATTCTATGAAGACATAAAAAGTATGGGTTGAAGAAAGACATTCAAAGGGAGATTTAAGGAAAAAACAAAGGACGGAGTGAATGAATAGATTCAAGGGAAGGATTGACAGAGAATGTAATGAATGACGAATAAAAGGATGTGACGGAAAGAAGGAGAGAATAATGAAGTGAAGGGACAGATTGAATGAAGAGATTTAAAGAAGGCGTGAAGGAAGAAATAAGGAAGGTCGGAGTGAAGGAATAGATTCAAGGGAAGGATTGACAGAGATCGTAATGAATGACGAATAAAAGGATGTGACGGAAAGAAGGAGAGAATAATGAAGTGAAGGGACAGATTCAAAAAGAAGGGATTTAAAGAAGGCGTGAAGGAAGAAATAAAGAAGGACGCTGTGAAGGAATAAATTCGAGGGAAGGATTGACAGAGATCGTAATGAATGACGAATAAAAGGATGTGACGGAAAGAAGGAGAGAATAATGAAGTGAAGGGACAGATTCAAAAAGAAGGGATTCAAAGAAGGCGTGAAGGAAGAAATAAAGAAGGACGCTGTGAAGGAATAAATTCGAGGGAAGGATTGAAAGAGATCGTAATGAATGACGAATAAAAGGATGTGACGGAAAGAAGGAGAGAATAATGAAGTGAAGGGACAGATTCAAAAAGAAGGGATTTAAAGAAGGCGTGAAGGAAGAAATAAAGAAGGACGCTGTGAAGGAATAAATTCGAGGGAAGGATTGAAAGAGATCGTAATGAATGACGAATAAAAGGATGTGACGGAAAGAAGGAGAGAATAATGAAGTGAAGGGACAGATTCAAAAAGAAGGGATTTAAAGAAGGCGTGAAGGAAGAAATAAAGAAGGACGCTGTGAAGGAATAAATTCGAGGGAAGGATTGAAAGAGATCGTAATGAATGACGAATAAAAGGATGTGACGGAAAGAAGGAGAGAATAATGAAGTGAAGGGACAGATTGAATGAAGAGATTTAAAGAAGGCGTGAAGGAAGAAATAAGGAAGGTCGGAGTGAAGGAATAGATTCAAGGGAAGGATTGACAGAGATCGTAATGAATGACGAATAAAAGGATGTGACGGAAAGAAGGAG
Organism: Acanthosepion esculentum; assembly: GCA_964036315.1. Lineage (NCBI taxonomy): Eukaryota > Metazoa > Mollusca > Cephalopoda > Sepiida > Sepiidae > Acanthosepion > Acanthosepion esculentum. Next base: position 71,651,316 of record OZ038505.1, read on the forward strand.
AGAATAATGAAGTGAAGGGACAGATTCAAAAAGAAGGGATTTAAAGAAGGCGTGAAGGAAGAAATAAAGAAGGACGCTGTGAAGGAATAAATTCGAGGGAAGGATTGAAAGAGATCGTAATGAATGACGAATAAAAGGATGTGACGGAAAGAAGGAGAGAATAATGAAGTGAAGGGACAGATTCAAAAAGAAGGGATTTAAAGAAGGCGTGAAGGAAGAAATAAAGAAGGACGCTGTGAAGGAATAAATTCGAGGGAAGGATTGAAAGAGATCGTAATGAATGACGAATAAAAGGATGTGACGGAAAGAAGGAGAGAATAATGAAGTGAAGGGACAGATTCAAAAAGAAGGGATTTAAAGAAGGCGTGAAGGAAGAAATAAAGAAGGACGCTGTGAAGGAATAAATTCGAGGGAAGGATTGAAAGAGATCGTAATGAATGACGAATAAAAGGATGTGACGGAAAGAAGGAGAGAATAATGAAGTGAAGGGACAGATTCAAAAAGAAGGGATTTAAAGAAGGCGTGAAGGAAGAAATAAAGAAGGACGCTGTGAAGGAATAAATTCGAGGGAAGGATTGAAAGAGATCGTAATGAATGACGAATAAAAGGATGTGACGGAAAGAAGGAGAGAATAATGAAGTGAAGGGACAGATTCAAAAAGAAGGGATTTAAAGAAGGCGTGAAGGAAGAAATAAAGAAGGACGCTGTGAAGGAATAAATTCGAGGGAAGGATTGAAAGAGATCGTAATGAATGACGAATAAAAGGATGTGACGGAAAGAAGGAGAGAATAATGAAGTGAAGGGACAGATTCAAAAAGAAGGGATTTAAAGAAGGCGTGAAGGAAGAAATAAAGAAGGACGCTGTGAAGGAATAAATTCGAGGGAAGGATTGAAAGAGATCGTAATGAATGACGAATAAAAGGATGTGACGGAAAGAAGGAGAGAATAATGAAGTGAAGGGACAGATTGAATGAAGAGATTTAAAGAAGGCGTGAAGGAAGAAATAAGGAAGGTCGGAGTGAAGGAATAAATTCGAGGGAAGGATTGACAGAGATCGTAATGAATGACGAATAAAAGGATGTGACGGAAAGAAGGAGAGAATAATGAAGTGAAGGGACAGATTGAATGAAGGGATTTAAAGAAGGCGTGAAGGAAGAATAATGAAGTGAAGGGACAGATTGAAAAAAATAATTAAAATGAGTGAAGGAAGAAATAATAAAGGACGGAGTGAAGGAATAGATTCAAGGGAAGGATTGAAAGAAAATGTAATGAGTGTCTGATGGGAGGGTGGAATGGAAAGGAGTGAATTGTGATGTGAATGGGGTAAAATTGAAAGAAGCGATTTAAAGAAGGAATGAAGAAAGTAAAAGAAAGATCGAAGGAAGTGGAATATGATTGAAAAAGAAGTTGAAGGAAGGAAGTTGTAATGAAAGAGAAAAGGAAGAAGTAAAAAGAGTTAAGAGGGAAGGCAGAAAACAGAGAGAGATTAAATGAAGGAAAGACTAAGAAGATTAGAAGAATGAAAAGTCATCGTAGAGGAAAACGATAAGAAGGAAAAATAGAAGGAAAAATGAAGAAAGGACGGCATAAAAGAGAGGGGGGAAATATAATACAGAAAAGACATGAAGAATAAAATGAAGACCAAATCATAGAACGGATGAGAGAATTCAGAAGGGATGAAGAAGAAGTAAAGAAGAGAAAAAGGAAAGAGAGAAAGATGACTTCATGGATCGATGACAGGATTAAAAAATAAGAAATAATAGGAAATTAACTCAATCGATTTATTGCATTGTTACATAGATATTAAGTGTAATGGAAGGCCTTTATATATATATATATATATATATATATATATATATATATATATATATATATATATATATATATATATATTAGAATTGGACATTGTCCGACAATTTATTTAAAGACATTTATATTATGTTTAACGTTCTTTTTATAGATACAAGTATTTAAGCAAATGCTCTGTTTTATAATAAACAGTATTAAATAACATTTACCGGCATTTTATATATATATATATTTTCTATGAAAATTTCTCGGACATTCAGGCCGGTAAATGTTATTTAATACTGTTTATTATAAAACAGAGCATTTGCTTAAATACTTGTATCTATAAAAAGAACGTTAAACATAATATAAATGTCTTTAAATATATATATATATATATATATATATATATATATATATAGATAGATAGATAGATAGATAGATACATACATACATACATACATACATACATACATTAATTCATACATGCATACATACATACATACATACATAGAGAGTGTAATGGAAAGCCTTTAGATATGCATCAATAGATAGAGAGAGAGAGAGAGAGAGAGAGAGCTAAAACACCACAAAGACTGAGAAAACCGACGTAGAGTTAGACAATGAACAAGGTGAGATACATAGATAGATAGATACATACATACATACATAGTGTAATGGAAAGCCTTCAGATAGGCATGAATAGATAGATAGATAGAGAGAGAGAGTTAGAGAGAGAGAAAACAGAGAAAGAGAGAGCTAAAACCCGACAAAGATGAAAAAAACTGAAGTAGGGTTAGACAATGAACAAAGTGAGATAGATAGATAGATAGATCGATAGCGTAATGGAAAGCCTTTAGTTACGCTTGAATAGATAGATAGATAGATAGATATATATATATATAGAGAGAGAGAGAGGGTGTGTGTAATGGGAAGCCTTTAGATGGGCATGGATAGATAGGCAGATAGATATGTAGGTATGTAGGTAAGTACAAAAATATAGCGAGAATGAATTACAAATATGAAATATATTAATATACAGAGAGAAATGCATACTTCATATTTCTTTAAAAGGTTAAATAACATTTTGACGGTTTGTTGCACACTCTTTGACCGAGCTTTCTAAATCACACTGAATAAAAAAAAGATGTTTCTTCTACAAAAGTGCTACGCAGGTTCGAATCATGCTGGAGAGTTCTTTAGTAAATATTATCCAGTACACAGGACGATATACATATACAAACTCTTTAAAATAAAACAAAGAAAAATAAAGGGTGTTTTGTTCAAAGATGATTATCCAATAAAGTTAATATATTAAGTAATAAAACTACCAGTTTCAGTATATATATATATATATATATATATATATATATATATATATATATATATATATATATATATATATATATATTGTATTAATCAGACAGATTTTTATCGCATTAACGCTTACTTTAGTGGATATTGAGACGACGTTCCGACCGTTTTCCGCAAATCTGTTGGTTAGTGCGTGGCGAGCTTATCTTTTACTCCATCGGGCCTGGGGGAAGAAGGTTCAAATATTGCCGATGACCCAATATTTTGGTTAATAAGTTTCTCGAACATTTAGGCCGACAGACGAAAATAAATAAATATCCTGTTTAATAAATAAACGATGCTTCTACTCAAATACGTGTTTTCACTAAAAATAACATTTAACATACATATATATATATATATATATATATATATATATATATATATATATATATATATATATATATATATATATTTATTAAATAGAAGTTCTATATTGTTGGCATTATCATCTTAGAAGTGTGAAGGAATAAAGTAGGAACTTAAAATTTAAACATTTAAAAATGAAGAGAAAAATGAAAAAAGAATATATATGACTCGTTGTTTGAAATAGCTATTCGAAGTGGGGAATTTTTTATTTCTATTCTGGGTAATTTATATACTCTGTTATAATAAATACATTTGAGCTGTTTTTGTATATCAGCTTTAATATTTGATATTACTAGGTCCCACTTGGATTACATACAAACGGATTAGCACCTGTATATATATATATATATATATATATATATATATATATATATATATATATATATATATATATATATATATATATATATATTCAGGGAGTAATCCCGCTTTTATAAAAGTTTCATTATACACAACTGAAAAGTTACTGCAGTTAAGTTTTTTATTAGATGTTTCTTGTTCTTCCAATTGCTTCTTTCCATGGCATAAATTATGTACAAATTGCCAGATGTTTCATAAAATCCGACGATTTTCTTCTATACATTTAGTCAAGGATATTTTGATTTTAACTGAATGCACGACTTGTTTTATGCATGAATCTCGAGTTATAGGAATGATTTATTTTACAAATACGGTCAGCACATTGTGGCCGTGTTCAGGGTAGATATTATTAAGTGTTGACATTTTTGTTTTTATAAATAATGATTCCACTATTTTTAGCCGTTTTTACAAGTGAAAGAGTAAATTTTCGAAATTAAATAAAACACTTGACCAGTCGTATTTACTGAAATTAATATATATATATATATATATATATATATATATATATATACATATATATATATATATATATATATAGTAGAATGAATCATTCATACAAAAAGTAGATTATTAAAGTTAATGATATAAAATGTCGGAATTCCTTTCGCTAACAAAATTTTAAATGGGCATTAACCTACAAATCACTCGATGAATGTTATTATCCTTGTTTTTACAAATTATAAGCTGTATAAGGTCTTTCTTTGATACACAAGTACTTTCGACTGTACATTCAGTCATCTTCAGGAATGGATTTTTGTATGAATGATTCATTGTAATATTAATTGAACTGCACCACATATTTGATATATATATATATATATATATATATATATATATATATATATATATATATATATATATATGTATTGAAAGAGAGAACGGGAGAGTGTGAGAGAAAGAGATGAAAAAAACTAAGATAGATATCTAGATAGAGAGATAGGTATGGAACGAATCGATGTAAAAGCATGATTAGACTAAAGTTTATTAATAGGCAGTAACGTATTTGCGGGAAACGATGATACTGAATATATCGATTAGCTGCTCTGATATTATGGTTATATTAAACAAGCATTTCGGCAATATATTGATGACAAAGTCAAATGCACCATGTACTTCTCACGCATATAGGAACGACGAGTTTTATAGATATTTTCTATGTTTAGCAGCTTTAACTGGCACAAAGTCAAATGGGAGATGCTGTGGCGTCGATTTTCCAAGTAGGAATGTCCTCGAAGAATAAATACAATCGAAATGTCATTCGTTTGAAAAGCTAGAAACGGTTTTCCTGAAAGTTGGTCGAATCCAGCATCAATATTTACTCATCATTGATGCTAGGAACAATTGTACCAAGTCTTACATATATATATATATATATATACATATATATATATATATATATATATATATATATATATATATATATATATATATATATATATATATATATATATAAATAACTTGGTACAATTGTACCAATATATATCTATATATATATATATATATATATATATATATATATATATATATATATATATATATATCCAGCATCAATATTTATTCATCAATGACGTACCAAGGTACATATATATATATATATATATATATATATATATATATATATATATATATATATATATATATATATATATATAATATATATATATATATATGTATGTATGTATGTATATACATATATATATATATATATATATTAAAATGTTAATCTCTTCTGACGCTCCTTAATTTAAGTAGCAACCAAACTAGTTACATTCCACCATTCCCGATACGAACGTGAAATACCAGCAGTTAAGATGAATGGATGTATCATAACTTAAAATATATATTTTATCATATATATATATATATAATAAAAAGAAAGAACAGTAAGATATATAACCCGGTGTTATTTTTTATATTGTTTTTTTTTTATTTTTACAAAAAAGTGCTCAATGTAAATTTGCAGAGAATAAATATTATAAATTAACTGATTTAAAATATGGTTTCTTCACTACACAGGAGTTATCATGTTTCAACAAGGGACACTAAAACTTCAAATTTAATTATATAATTAAATTAAAATTATTAGTTCTGTTTCATCTTCAAGCGAATTTTGGAATAACTTATATTAAAATTTACTGTGTTTTAAACTCACATATAATTCATAATTTCTTTTTTTCAAGTATACATAGAAATCCAATCATTTAGACAGGGGCGGTAGCGTGTTCATTTTTATTAACTATTATTGTATCAATTGTGAGTTACTATTATTAACAATTCCAGTGTTAAAAATAATACTAATGGTAGTGGTTACGAAGTGATCGTTCCTAGAGTGGTAAGAGAGATGGTAATGTAGGTAACGGATTTTATAGTTTTATCGGTCAGCGTTGACTGTTATTGTGGTGGTTGTGTTAGTGTTTGTGATGGTCGTGTTGGTAACAGTGTAAGTAGCGTCAATGGAAGGTGTTGGTGGTTATGTTTTGGTGGTTTGGTGTTCATAGTTAAAAAAAAAGCATAAATAGATCCAATTTAAAAAATAAATCAGTTTGTCTGATGATCGCAAAAGCGTGAAACCCAGGGTCAAAAACTCAGATCCATATAACTGAATATGTTAGCTCCATCATTTTGAGCGCTTTCCACTAAGTTCTGCGCGTATAAACTAACACACACACACAGATATATTTATATATATATATATATATATATATATATATATATATATATATATATATATATATATATATATATGTATATATATATATATATATATATATATATATATATATACATATATATATGTTTATATTTATATTTATATTTATATATATATATATATATATATATATATATATATATATATATATATATATATATATATATATATAAATTTATTTTGGGGTTGCGACCTTTCTTTTATACAATCTTTCATTAAATCCGCCCGACAAGCTAGATTTTTTAAGTTATTGCATCTAGCATGAAACACACAGTCGCCTCCAAGTGTTGACTTCTATGTTCACTTTTATATTTACACACGCTCTATCTCTGATATTGAGCACTTTATCCCATAAATATAGCACATCTTAAAACTATATTTCTTTCCATATATATATATATATATATATATATATATATATATATATATATATATATATATATATTCAGGGAGTAATCCCGCTTTTATAAAAGTTTCATTATGCACAAATGAAACGTTACTGCAGTTAATTTTTTTTATTAGATTATTTTTTGTTCTTCCAATTGCTTCTTTTCTTTCCATGACATAAATTTTGTACAAATTGCCAGATGTTTCATCCGAGGACTTTCGGCTATACATTTAATCAAGGATATTTCAAGGTTGTCAAGACTTTCAAGGGTGTTTTTCTCTGTTGTTGATCTTTTTTGTAATGTTTTGACTGTTACGTTGTAATTTATTTTCACACTGTTTTGAACAGGAGACTTAATTCTGAGTATTCACGCGTTGTACGTTGATTTGATCTCGAGTGACCATCTTTCTCTTACATATATATATATATATATATATATATATATATATATATATATATATATATATATATATATATATATATGTTACACAACAAAATCCAAAATTACCTCAAATGGGGTATAGATATCTTTCAACTAACGAGAAGTACATTAGTCTTCTTCAACCCCAGTGTATAGTCTGTATTCGTGTTAGAATTAGCATTTTAAAATTTAACTTCGACAGGAGTCGTAATTCTCGTCAGTTGAAATAGATATATACCTCGACATTACGTAATTTTAGATTTTAGCGTGTAATTAATATTTGCTCTTTTAATAAATACAGCTCTTTTTGTGGATCAGGTTTAATATTTGATATTACTAGGATGCACTTTGATTATATACCTAAGGACATATTACCTGTATTATATATATATATATATATATATATATATATATATATATATATATATATATATATATATAAATATAAAAGTGAACATAGAAGTCAACACTTAGAGGCGACAGTCTGTTTCATGCTAGATGCAATCGTCAGGCAACTCTAGATTGCATCTATCATGAAACAGTCTGTCGCCTCTAAGTGTTGACTTCTATGTTCACTTTTATATTTACACACGCTCTATCTCTGATATTGAGCACTTCATCCCATAAATATAGCACACTTTAAGACTATATTTCTTCATATATATATATATATATATATATATATATATATGTAATGGAATAATATATATATATATATATACATATATATATATATATATATATATATATATATATATATATATATATATATATATATATATATATATAATGGAATAATCCAAAATAAGAGGAATTGTGGGAATCATCTCCTGTCACTGTGGGTCATTCTACG
>OZ038505.1:71669557-71684557 GCA_964036315.1 Acanthosepion esculentum
TACTTATTCGTATTTAAAAAAAAAATTATATTCCAAATAAATCGTAATTTATATTAAAAATAAATCGTAATCCACATTAAAAAAAAAATAATTAATTTGGATCAACGTATTTAAGCAGATATTTATTTCTAGGACTACATGTAACCACCAATTCATTTCTCTTGTTTAATAAGCTCGGATTATTTAAGTGTTTAAAGATAACCAGTTTTTCAACAAGATATAAGTTACATTTGTTTCCTTTTCATTTAAAAGATTTTACCTCGGTATAATACCACAGTTAATAGACAGGGAACTACCACTTTTTTTAATTGCCAGAATATTTATAGAGTGCATTGCTGTTTCTGCATTTGATATTACCTAAAGTCATTTGATGATGGTAGAGACGAAATCTCCAAGGATTTTCAATGGAACCAAAACGTATGCCCGCTTAGTATACAATATTATCGGTCATACATTGACCATTTAAGACCATTTAAGGGACAGATCATATTTTTCAGCAGTTGGATTTATTATTAGACGAATTTATTTACGTTGTCTTTGTTGGAAATGTATTTGTTTAATATAAAGTTGTTATGATGAGTGATGGATGTCTCTGTTATTAATGCAACTCTGACTTATCTGAACATTATTTGTGTTAAAAATCTTTTTTTAGTGTTGGTAAATAGTTAAAGTGCTTATGAATGAAATTTAGGAAAATTCATCCGATATTAGTTTGGACATTACGGTTAGAAGGCGGATTATATAATGTTGCGTTTAGAGTATTTCTGCTTAGTTTTACCTTCTTTGTAATTTTTAAATACTCTAAATTTACTTTATGATGGCTTAGTTCTAAAACAATATCAAATATTTACTTATTTCCGATTTATGTAAATTATCTACAATTTTGTGGCGGTTTGACTCTTTAATAACGTATCTGTGGATATATAGATCTTTTGTGTATTGTTTATAATAACGATTATTCAGGTCTAATAGTAATCATAAAATAAATAATATTTAGCTATTCTATGTAGTGAGTACTCTTTTAGGGTAAATGTTATGTACAGTGGAATTATATTTCATTTGTTCTCATTTTACCTGTGTGCATATGTAGTATATATATATATATATATATATATATATATATATATATATATATATATATATATGTGTATGTATGTATGCATGTATGGTTGTAATTGAATGTGTGTCAGTGTATTTTTGTTCTTTTATTTTCTAATAACCATTATATATACATATATATATATATATATGAACGTGAACATTGAAATCAACACTCAGTAGCGACAGGCTGTTTAATGCTAGACGCAATGGTCAGACGGCCTGACCATTACGTCTATCATGAAACAGCCTGTAGCCTCTGAGTGTTAACTTCAATGTTCACTTTTATATTTATATTTATATACGTTCTAACTCAGATATTGAGCACTTTATCCCATAAATATAGCACAACTTAAAACTGTTTTTCTTCATAACTCTCTCTCTCTCTCTCTCTATATATATATATATATATATATATATATATATATATATATATATATGTGTGTGTGTGTGTGTGTGTGTGTGTGTGTGTGTGTGTGTAAATTATTATATCAATTTTACACCTCCTCCTGACGATTACTTAGTGTATGAAAATTAGAATTGTGCTAAGCAACGAGTATATATATATATATAGTCTTAAAGTGTGCTATATTTATGGGATAAAGTGCTCAATATCAGAGATAGAGCGTGTGTAAATATAAAAGTGGACATGGAAGTCAGCACTTAGAGGCGACAGTCTGTTTCATGCTAGTGCAATCGTCAGGCGACTATTGCTGTTATTTTTCTCGGCTATTTATATAAGGGTCAGTTTATGGGTAGTCTATTTTGGCGCTTACTTTTACCGGAAGTCGCTTATTTGTTTATTTATTTATGTCAAATTATTTTGCTAGTTTTTTGTTTGTTTTTTTATTTTTATTTTTATTTTTTATCTTATATATTTATTTATTTATTTTGATTTGTGTTTTTGGTTAACGTAGTAAAAATTTGTTTATATAGCTTATTGTTGGTCGTCTATAATGGCCGTCATTTACCGGAAGTCGCTTGTTCGCTTATTTATTTGGGTCAAATTGTTTTGCTTGTTTTTATTTATTTTAATTTTTATTTTTTATCTTATATATTTGTTTATTTGTCATTGCTTAAATCTATTTGTTGAATTTTGGGGTGTGATGTTGTGGTTTGTTCTGACTATTATTTTGGTGGGAACAGTTTTTAATTTATCTATTTAGGTTGGTTATCTTTATTTGTTTTTTCTAAACGGCTAGTTTATCCTAATCGGTTGTTAGTTTATTTATATATTTGGATGTATTTAGATCGATTTATTATACTTGTTGTTATTTATTTGTTATACTATATATTTTTGGCTTTCGGTTTTTTAAGTAACGTAGTATATTATCTTTTATTAATGTTTTTTTTATTTTTTTTTTATTTATAACTTTCGTCCGTTCTTTTGTTTTGATTTTATTTCGTATATTCTAACAGGTGTGGTTTTGTGATTTGTTTGGAGTAATTTATTTTGCTTATTTTATTGTTGTTTGTTTATATATTTATTTATTTTTCTATTTTAAGTTACGTAGTAAAAATTTGTTTCATGTCTGCATTTTGAGATTAGCTCCGATCTTTTATTTAATAATTTATTTTGATCTGGGAAGGTAATGATATCTATTTTTTCCTCCAAGCAAAGTTTGCAAGTTTTTGATAGGTTGTTGTAGGCTGATGATTTTTTCCTTATTTTCCAAGATATTTTCAAAAGCAGTCGAGGTTTGTCCTAACATGAAGTCAAAAGTCATCGTGACCGAGGCAGTGAGTGTACTAACATTGTTTAAACGGCTAATCATGACAGAGTGACCTGGAAACAGAGCATATTTGTAGTATAAACGACTGGTATGTTGGTGTATCTGTTCAACAAACACAAATGTCCCGGAGAATGTATCTGCGACACGTATTGGCGAGCAATTCTAGCAGAGGAATGTGCTCGGAAAACCAGACTTGTCGGCCTTTACTCGTGGATTTATAAGTTTCGTGATTTTATGAGCATAATGGGATGTGTTGTGAGTTTTTTTTCTATACAGTGTAGGATAGATAAATTGTCATCTAAATTATGCAAAAATGGAAATACGACAGACATCTTATTTTAACTTTTAACAGGAAAAAGTAAACTTCCTTAAAAATGACCATGAGTGATTCGAACTAGAAACTCATGGTCTGAACATTCACTTTCTAACGTACGTATATGTATATATATATATATATATATATATATATATATATATATATATATATATATATATATATATATATATATGTGTGTGTGTGTATATATGTATATATATGTTTATATATGTATACATATATATATATATATGTATATATATGTATATATATACATGTATATATATGTATATATATATATATATATGTATATATATGTATATATATATGTATATAATATGGGTAAAACAACTGAAAAGTTGCAAATTAAAAGAAAAAAATTGGGTGTTATTAGTGTATTATGCTATATATATGTATATATAGACGTATGTATGTATATATATACACACACACACACACACACACACATATATATATATATATATATATATATATATATATATATATATATATATATATATATATATATATAATGAACATATAATTGACATACCATTTTAACAGATATATTTACCAAAATTACACAAAAATATCTTGAAAAGCTAAAGAGTAAATTAATTCAATGAACGCGCCAATGACTTCAAGACAACTTCGGAATCTCCTGCACCCCTTATGGATGATCGCTTTGTCTATGTTGGTAAGGGAAATTGCCGGAGAGTCATGATCATCCACGTCCTGAAGGGTCATGGGACATAGAAGAACGAAAATGATGACGATGATGATGATGATGATGATGATGATGAGGATGTACCTACATATATATAGGATGTGATGAGTAAATTGTTGTCTAAATTACGCAACAATGAAAATGAAACAAAAAACAAACTATACAGTACTCTTTCTCGATATCATTTTAGACCGTATCTCAATTGAAAATCTACTCAGAAAAATGATCGCATAAACACATCATACATGAAATTGGAATGAAACTCGTGTTGACAATTTTTTTAATCATTTCACCCCACGAAAAGCAATAAAATGCGATTGAAGAAACGATTAGCATAGAATTTACGGTTGCATCTAGCCATTTCCACTGCAAAATGATAACACCTTATTCTGGTTGATTTTCGTCTTGCTTGGGCCTCAAATGACTAAAAAACATTAGTAATAACAAGCTAAAACTTGGAGGAGGTACTTACTCTCTGAAAGAACAAAAAAGGAGCAGGGCCCAAGATGGCAAAAGATGAGGATTGACGTTGCCTTTAAATTTATGAAGTTTTTAGTTATCAAGGTAACAAGAAATCGAAAAGGGTTTCTATAGTCAGGAAGTGAAAAAAAAAGAAACAGTTATGATAAAAGTGGCGGTTGCATCTAGCTAGTTAATCAGTAAGACCTACTTGCCAATGTAGTAGCACGCTTAAATTTATGTAGTCAGGGCACCAGAGGGAAAAGATCATCTGAACATTTGCTATGAAAATATTTGTAAAAAAGACAGAGGGAAGCTACGTTATGCGGTGAGAAAGTGACTGAAGTCGAGTTGCCAAGTCAGGGTCGATTACAGAAAGATAAACTCGTATCCTATGCGAATGTCCAGGGAAGAGTTTGCAAATGCCCAAGTAAGCTTAACTGTTCTCCTCGCACGGCTATAGGACCAAGTAATTGGTATCGCTGATCATTATACCCGATATTTCTAGTGTAACATCGCATCTCCTGACTTGGATGTCATCTCCCTTGATTTATTTGTTGCTGGACCTTCAGTCCCTTGTATTATACAATGGCAGAAGTTGCTAAACCACCAGTGTACTCCTAGGGTTATTTTTTAAAAATCATTTCACCCCAAACAAGGCGAAAATGCGACTAGTTCGCAGGGGGTTACAGGCAATAAAGTCAAAGAAAAGACTGAGTATAGGAAGTATTGAGGAAAGGATATAAGATAAACGGGATTCAAGAAGATAGAATATGAAGATTGACGTTGCCTTTAAAATTTAAAGAAGCTAATAAACAGAAGTGTGTTCCACAGGCGGAAAGTGCGAGAAAAGAAACTGGTGGAGTAGAATTGGCGGTTGCATTTAAGTATTTCAAAGGTAAAATGATGGGACCTAAATGCCAATCTAGTACCACGCTTACGTTTATGCAGTTAGGGCACCAGGGAAAAAAAGCTCATCAGAACAGTTGCCATGAAAATATTTGTAGAAATGACAGAGGGAAACCAAATCAAATCGGTGAGAAAGTGACTGAAGTCTAGATGCCTAATCAGGGTCGATTACATTACAGATCCTTCTTTGGATTTTGTCAAGGATTTCAAGAGAAACAGCAAGAGCACCGGAGCAAATATGGTAAGAGCATTCAATACACGAACGAATGATAGATTCGGAAATATGCAAGATGAATTCTTACGAAAAAAACTGTTTTCACGATACAGAGACCCAACATCCATTGCTGTAGATTCAGTTATTGTTTCGATGTAGTCGCCCCACTTAAAATCAGTGGAAAACGGGAGACCAAGAAGTCGCGGTGTGTTGCTCTCCTGGAGTCTAGCGTCAGCTATGCTGATGGCAGAGAGAAAAGTTTCTCTACGATAGTTAGATGAGAGCTGTGTTGTGTTGAAGGCGTTCATGCTTACATTTCCTGCCTCAATTAAACACGGATTTCTGGTCCTAGATCCTGAGTGATCAACTCTCAGACATCTCTGTAAGACAGCATACCGAATGAACTTACCGAGAAATAAAACAATGTGGTCTAAGGGATAATGTACATAAGGATCTATGTAACAACTCAATCAGAAATACAACTGAAAATAATTTATGTATACTAAATGGAAAATTTGTTTCAAAAAGAATAAGTAATAATTATCGATCCTTCAAATCGCCCGCAGTCGGAATCTTACGCACGTTGTAAACCAAAAAGTATTGCCTACCCAAAACATGTTGGTATTGAATGTCTTTCAAAAATCAACTAATATACTCTCATGACCTTCTCTATGCATCATTTTTATGTCCCGTGCACCCTCAGGAAATAGGCGATCATGTCTCTCCACTGCTTCCTCTCAGTTGTAGCTCTTAATAAACTTTGATTTTCTGTTATTTTTCCTAAACCCTGTTCCGCCATCCATTTACACAATATCACCAAGCAAGCTAGGCGTTGTTTTCCTTTGTTACAGTTGCCCTCTATCTGTCCTGTGAGTATCAGATTTTCCAAGCCGTTCTTCCTCATTATATGCCCCATTGACCACAATTTTCTCTTCCGGATCTTAAGTACTAGTTTTCTTTTTTACCATTTTCACAAAAACTTCGTCGTTGATCACATGTTCTGTCCATGGTATCCTCAGGATCGTTCTGTAGAATCACATTTCTGTGCTTAAATCTCCTGTTCATCTATGAGGAGATCGTCCAGTCCTCAGTGATATAAAGGAGAACAAATACCCTATATCAGTTTAGTACTCTTTTCCTTGTATCTGGCGAATTTTTTTTCAATTGCTTAATACTCTGCTTAGCTTTTTGGAATGATGTTTGCCTATCCCAGTACATTTTGGATTTCAGTGTCTCACGTAAACAAGAAAAAAAAAGAAATAATTATCGGTTTTTATTCAAGAGCTCTTAAAAATTGTACTTCTCAGTATGTACAGAATAAAGAGAAATATATTGAAGATATGGTACTGCTCTAGAAATGTGAAGCTGCGCACACATGTTAAATATTGTATTTATATTTTTTAATCATTTCACCCCAAGCGAAGCAAGAAAGCCACTAAGACGTAAGAATCTATCTCCGTGTACATCCCCTGACGAGCTGATAGAATAGTTAAACAATGGTCCGTCTACGAAACTCTGGAATAGAGGTGCTGAATATAACATCAAACAGTTAAATAATGAATGTTTTATATATATATATATATATATATATATATATATATATATATATATATATATATATATATGAAGAAATATAGTCTTATATTTATGGGATAAAGTGCTCAATATCAGAGATAGAGCGTGTGTAAATATAAAAGTGAACATAGAAGTCAACACTTAGAGGCGATAGTCTGTTTCATGCTAGTGCAATCGTCAGGCAACTAGTGCTGTTATTTTTCTCGGCTATTTATATATAAGGGTCAGTGCAATAGATAGCCGAGAAAAATAACACCACTAGTTGCCTGACGATTGCACTGGCATGAAACAGTCTGTCGCCTCTAAATGTTGACTTCTATGTTCACTTTTATATTTATATATATATATATATATATATATATATATATATATATATATATATATATATATATATATATATATAATATTAATCCCACTAATGTTCGATCTCTGATATCGAACACGTTATTGAAAAGTAATCCTGCTTAAATGTCCTTTCTTTCAGACTTACAATGGCAAAGCTTTTGGCTTCACATCATCCTCATTATATATATATATATATATATATATATATATATATGTGTGTGTGTGTTTGTACATATTGTGTATATCGTGTGTATTGTGTATATACGTCGTAATACTTGTGTGTGATTAACACGGTACAAATTCTATATTAATCTGAGATCAAAGAAACAATGTTTAACTATATATTCCACACAGGGTGTACGTATTTACAAAAGCCCCATCTGATTTTCACACCCGCCAACTGAACATGCCACCTGTAGATTCTTCGGAATAAAAGAATGAACAAACAAGTTAGCGAGCTGGAGAGACAGACAATGCCACAGACCATGTCTGCTTTGCCTGCATTTAAGAAGTAAATAACTTTTAATTGATAAACCGTACGAAAATAATTTAAAGAAAGAATTCTTAGAGAAAGATCCCGCTTTGAAGGTAAAAAGATTTCCTGCCAACAACTGGGTTAGAACAGCGAATTATAGGGTTTTGGCATAATTTCTATTTTCTGATGTTCGAGGCTTTGTTGCAGTGTCTTGGATAGATGGATAGATAGATAGATAGATAGATAGATAGATAGATGAAGGAACAGAGAGCAATGGATCGATAGATAGGTAGATAATTACCAACAGAATGGCATTATACAGATAAAGATATATATATATATAGAGAGAGAGAGAGAGAGATAGGTTGAATAGATAGATAGATAAGAACAAACTAAGATAGATAGATAGATAGATAGATAGATAGATATTAAAAGACCTGAGATATATAGATAATAAAAGACCTGAGATATATAGATAATAAAGGAACAGATATCGATCGATCGATATATAGATAGATAATAAAGAAACTGAGATCGATCGATCGATCGATCGATAATGTAGGAACTGAGAAATCAGCATCGGCAGTGTGTTCTATGCTTAAATGTTAAAAGTAATCGTCAGTCCTAATGAATCGTTCATAAAAGTGAAATAAGTTAGTTGATAAACGATAACTATTTGATATATATATATATATATATATATATATATATATATATATATATATATATATATATATATATATATATATATATATATTAAAAAGAAGAGAGGTACCGCAAATGTTTTTGGTTGTATTGTGGATTTTTAAAAAAAAATCAATATTACAACCAAAAACGTTTGCGGTACCTCTCTTCTTTTTAATATATATATATATATATATATATATATATATATATATATATATATATATATATATATATATGTTAAATGAAAATTGCCAAAAATGTTCATGAATGTATAATGTATTCGCCAATGCATTTCGTCCATGTTGGGCTTCATCTGATCATTTACCTAAATACTTAACACTAATACGCACGCACGCACACACACACACGCACACACACACACACACATGCACACACACACACACACACAGACATGCATATATTTGCGTCGATGGGACCAGGGAATATAATTCGTTCAAGCAGTTCCCGTGGATATAGCGGTAGAACAGCGAGGGGCTTGCCACATTCCGCCTGTGGGAGAGAGGATGAAGAGCGGTGAATAATTCTTCACCTTCAAGAGCTTGGAGATGCTTTTGAATTCTATCAAGTCTGGAGAGTGATGTCTGGGTTGCTCCCACACAAATGTGACAATAGTACTCCATTTCTGGTCTAATCTGGCTCTTGTAATAGTAGAGGATAGCATGAGGAATTAGGTACTTTCTTCCAGAGAGCAGTTTCTTTTTACCTGTCCTAAGCAACAGGCAATATGTACGAGTTCTACCTGAGGTCGGGTGAGAGTTTGAGACCCAACAGTCTTTCAAGGTAATGTGCTTTCCCGTGAGGCCTTCCGTTCTTCCAGATAGGTGATGATGAAATGTAACTAGCTTGGTCTTCGAGACATTTTTTACACCATTATGTAGTTTTTACATGATCAGAAGAGAGTTCAGTTTCTAATCTCTGACCTTTGAGTGGTTTAGATGTTTACAAATGATATTAGTATATTCTTAGGCAGATCATTTATGTAGATAAAAACAGGGTTGGTCCTAGTCTTGACCGCTGGGGTATGGCTACGTTGACGCATTGGGTTCCATAGGACTGCCCATAGATAACTACCTTCATGGAGCTAGTGAATAGCATTACTAGGACTGGGGATAATTCCGGGTTGATATTCTTGATATTTCTTATGGAAAGTTCTGAGACGGAAACCAAATATTTAAAAGATAAGTTGAAGACATCTGGCTGTTCGGACGAATCAAAACATTTTTATAAATCTATTCTA
The DNA here is from genome assembly GCA_964036315.1 of Acanthosepion esculentum. NCBI lineage: Eukaryota > Metazoa > Mollusca > Cephalopoda > Sepiida > Sepiidae > Acanthosepion > Acanthosepion esculentum. Next base: position 71,679,354 of record OZ038505.1, read on the forward strand.
TGTCGTTCTTAATTTTCACCAAAGATTTTCCTGTTGTCATCAGTTCTCGAGTCGGTATCTATGCTAATAGCACAACTACTTATTCCTGACTTAATAATGAATCAGATCGGTTCAATCAGGTCAAATTGGCAGACGATCTAAAAATGACCTACAATCTTTTATTAACTGGTACAAGGAATGATTCATTAATTTTAACGCTTCAAAAAACGAAACTGTTCTTTTAATCAGATTAGAGAACCATTTTGCCTTTCATTAGTATGGCTGATGCTAACCTCTAGGAGAGTGAAACATTGCGGCTTCCAGGGTTAACGTTTTCCGATCACATGAAGTGGAAAGATTATATTGAATCAACGGCTAGATCTGCGGCCCAAAATGTTGGTTCACTGTGTCGTTCTAGAGAATTTTTCTCACCAGAATTTTACCAGATTCTTATATATTTATAAGTCTACCATTCGTTCTTGCTTTGAATATTACTGCCACATATGTTCTGTTGCTACTGGAATATATTTAGAAATTATTTATAAAATGCAAAGAAGAAACAAAATTATTGGTATTAGACCTGTCATCTCGGCTTCAGCCAAACATCCGGCGCCATAACCTTGCATCCCTATGTATTTTCTATAAACAGTTTATGGTAAGTGTTCTGATGCACTTTCTTTGATGTATCGAAACTTTATGAATTCATGCAAAGTACTAGATTAGCTGCAATGTCTCATGAATTCACTGTTAAAATGGATATGTGAAAACATAATATATTTTCTCTCAATTCTCAAATGTGAAAGTCCGTTCCGGTGTCTATATTCCCAGTCAACTTTGAGATACAACAATTTAAATGCAATGTCAATCATTATCTATTGTCTTCTTAATTCCAATTCTTTTTATTGTTGTCTCTACTTAATACAGTTTTTTTTCTCATATTCTCAGCAACACCTTGCGTCTTAGCGTGTTTATTGCCTTGCTTGAGATGAAATGATAAAAGTCCTATAATACAAACTTCATTAAATCCGAAAAATAATATTAAATATTAAGTATTATTCCGGTTTAGAATTTTTGGTGTTTCAATCAATACATTCTGCATGTACAAGTCTCGCTGTTTACACCCGTTAAAAACGATAAATAATTCATTTAAACGTTTCATTCACAATTAATAATTTTTATTGCACTGATATCAATCTATAACTTTACAAATAGAACATAGGTGTGTAATAAATGGTCGAGGAACACTTCGTTTACACGCTGCAGAGAAAGTTACACCTGTAATTCTCGTGACAAGAAACTATCTTATAATCTATATTGGTTCTCGAAACGTCGAGGTTGGATTCATTCATTCATTGATCACATTCAATGAACAGACACACAAAACTGACACATAATAACGCATACCCACGCATATGGAGTAAAACACGGAATGAGGATTTTTTTAATAGATAGATATGAACAGACATAGATAGATAGATAGATAGATAGATAGATATGAACAGAGATAGATAGATAGATAGATAGATAGATAGATAGATATGAACAGACATAGATAGATAGATAGATAGATATGAACAGACATAGATAGATAGATAGATAGATAGATAGATATGAACAGACATAGATAGATAGATAGATAGATAGATAGATATGAACACTAAGATAGATAGATAGATAGATAGATATGAACAGAGATAGATAGATAGATAGATATGAACAGACATAGATAGATAGATAGATAGATATGAACAGACATAGATAGATAGATAGATAGATAGATAGATAGATAGATAGATAACAGTTTGAGATAGATTAGATCGATAGATAGATAGATATGAACAGTCTGAGACATTAAGAACAGGTTTTTAGATAGATTAAGAACAGTCTGAGATAGATAGACATATAATAGGTTGAGATAGATAGATAGATAGATAGATAGATAACAGGTTAAGATAGATAGATAGAACAGGTGGAGATAGATAGATAAATAGATAGATAGATAGATAGATAACAGTTTGAGTTAGATAGATAACAGTTTGAGATAGATAGATAGATAGATAGATAGATAGATATGAACAGAAATAGAAAAAGAAAATGCAATGCCAATAGCCATATTTGTCTTTTATTTATTCTTTCGCCTCCCTAAATTCTTATTCTCCCTCGCACTCATTAGCGTCTTCGTGTCATTACCGAGACTAGCGCAACCCACGTTTGTGGGAGCTGGGCAATTTTTTGTCCCTGACACGGGAGTACGCGCTCCACATCCCCACATTAAACCCAAGCTTATTTCACATCGAGTCTCAGTAAAGGGACTGGGTGAATACTACCTATTACGTGACGGAATTTTATTATAATGTTTGTTTTTAGGGGGTGTTGTTTAGCTTAGTCTGTGCCGCATAATAGTATATCGGAATGAAAAAGTGGAATCATCGTCAAGCTCTGTATAGTTTTCTACTTCCGCTAAATGGCAATCGTCTATTTTCCCCCAACCGGGCCAGCATAGCCAGGCAAGAATTCTATAAAAATTCAAAAGCGGAAGTTTTAAAATCTGGGAATAAAATAGTTGTAAAGGGCGAACATTTTTAAATGATATTCAAGCCGGGAGTGTAATCTGCGAGATCTGAACTTGAGAAATGTTTTTATGATGTTCGAAATGAGTGCTGTTAATATCTGCGACTATAAAGAGCCGAGGCAATAGCCGAGTGCAGAGATGACTAACCACTGACCTGCAGGTCATGAATTGACCCACCCTCAACTGACTTGATATTAAATATCTATACTCCTATATGGTAGTGAATGCTGGACAATCTTCTCACAGATGAAGACATTTGAAGCAACAGAAACACAAAAAAAAAGAGTACTGAACTGTTATGTAGTATCCGTCTTCTGATATGGCAGTGGATGTCCATGGACAATCTCGCCAAAGATGAAGAAGAAACTTAAAGCAACAGCCATATACTTCCAAAGAAGGATGCTGAGAATGCAATGTACTGAACATCGACGAATTTATAGAGGGAATGGTAGCAAAAAGAACGCATCAGGAAGATAAGGTTTTCTGGATTACATAATGTAGAAGAAGGGCTTGTATACAGAACAGATTGAAGGTAAGAGAGAGAGAGAGAGAGAGAGAGAGAGAGAGGCAGGCTACGCACAACCTACCTGGCGAGTTTGATCAAATGGATAGCTTAACGGGGAAAGATGGCAAAATCACAAAAAGTTATTAAGAGTTATAAATGTTGTGGATGTTCATTGTCGCTAACGTCCTGAAGGTACACGGCACTTAGAAGAAATTGCTGTAAATAATAATGATACTCAAACTTTTTTTTTTTTGATTTCACGGCACACGTGATTCCGAAGTTAAACTTCTGCGGCACATTTAAAATTATGAAGTTCAAAAAAAAAAAAAAGAGTAAAAAGGAGAGAATATTTTTTTAATGATTTATTTATTTACACAAAAAAAACATTTTTTTTTAATAATTTGTAATAAAAAAAAATAACAAAAATCTTATATTCATTTATTATTCTGTTTATGATCATTTAATATTTAATGAAATGTCTGAACTTGACTTCTTTTTAGAATAACTTCCTTGCAATGTTGAATCTTCGACAGTCACACACTTATGTCTTCCAAGGATTCGAGCCGGGATCGATTTTTGTTTTTAATATCGCTTTTTGCAGAAAAGATTGATCTTTATATTATTTTGTATATGATATATAGTTGGCTTTGGTTTGTTTAACGACATATCAACTTCTTATGGGTTATGTCGAAATTTAATTCTGTGGGTAGATTTGAATTTTTTTCTTTACTATTAAAATTTATTGCTGGATTAATTTTTTTACTGTTAAAATCTATTTCTGGATTTTTTTTACTATTAAAATCTATTACTAGAATTTTTGCTTTTATTTTATTATAATCAATTTCTGGAATTTGTTCTATTAAAATCTAGTGCTATAATTTTTAATTTCATTCTATTAAAATCTATTTCTGGGTTTTTCTCTATTAAAATCTAGTTCTATAATTTTGAACTTCATTCTATTAAAATCTATTTCTGGGTTTTTCTCTATTACAATCTACTGCTAGAATTTTGATTTTATACTATTAAAATATATTTCTGGATTTTTTATATTAAAATACTTTGCTAGAATTTTTGATTTTATTCTTTTAAAATCTATTTCTGGTTATTTTTCTGTTAAAATCTATTGCTAGAATGTTTGCTTTGTTTTTATTAAAATTTATTGCTGGATTTTTTTAATATTAAAATTTATTTGTCGTTTTTTTTCTATTACTAGAATTTTTGCTTTTATTATAATCTAATTCTGGAATTTTTCTATTAAAATCTAGTTCTATAATTTTGAACTTCATTCTATTAAAATCTATTTCTGGGTTTTTCTCTATTACAATCTACTGCTAGAATTTTGATTTTATACTATTAAAATATATTTCTTGATTTTTTATATTAAAATACTTTGTTAGAATTTTTGATTTTATTCTTTTAAAATCTATTTCTGGTTATTTTCCTGTTAAAATCTATTGCTAGAATTTTTGCTTTGTTTTTATTAAAATTTATTGCTGGATTTTTTTAATATTAAAATTTATTTGCCGTTTTTTTTCTATTAAAATCTATTGCTAGAATTTTTGTTTTTTTCTACTAAAATTTATTGTTGTATTTTATTTACTATTAAAATTTATGTCGGTTTTACTATTAAAATATAGTACTGGAATTTATTTTAATGTTGAAATATATTGGAGACTTTCACTATATATATATATTTATATTTCCACGGTGTTTTGACCCCAGATTTGGCCATTCACGATTTTCCCATATATAGGTTCCTAACTGGTGCTACCACCTCGGGCCACGTTGGAGTGAACAAAAGAAATTAAGAGGTGGTTTCACGCACCTCAAAACCTTCAGATCAGAGGCCTTGCTGCTGGAGGTAGTTTATCAGTATACACAGGTATTATATATGCCTTTATTTATTTTAACACTGATATATACGTATAGTCAATTGAAAGGGGGTTTAATTGTAGACTGCAATGTATCTTTGAAGATTTTAAAAAACTATTGAAATACAATAACCTTAAAATCGAAATCTCAGAAATGTGGCGCATAAGGACATTAACAATTCCAGTTGTATTTGGAGAACTCAGATTGATTGGTAAAGAAAAGGAATTCCTGGTAGCCCATGCCTTAAAGAAATACAAAAAAATGTACTCACAACTT
>OZ038505.1:71689557-71692057 GCA_964036315.1 Acanthosepion esculentum
GCATGGCACTTTACTCCACTTGGCTCATTCGCTTGCTTAAAGTCAACGTTGATACTGCTTCCGCAGAACTGGGTTGGGTGTGAAAAAGTATTTGTTGTTAACATTCTTTTTTCATTCGGTTTTTCCAGTTACGAGTCCTTTTTTTAAAGCTGATCGTTTTGTGTTTATTTTGTTTGTTTTTTTCGTAACAGATTTAATGTTTAGTATAGAGCTTAGAAAAAATTCGCATTGTGAGGCAAGAAGTAAGGCATGTAGCAACATCAGCACGGCAAAGAGCACTCCTTTAAAGGCAAGGAAGGGCAAAAATATTTTAAGTCAAGTGATAGCGATTGCTGTATAGGTCGTACGATTTTTGAATCAAGCACGGGCAACGCAGGGCCGTGCTGCTAGTTAATTATAAAATTTTAATTTACATATTTAGATTTCGGCCTTAAATAAACGATACAGATTGATATGCAGCTAAAAGTCAACAAGATCTGTTATTGAAAAATAGAGAGACTGTGATCATGGCCTTGTCCAAGCAAAATGCAAAAAAATATGTATTTATTAGATGGCGAGAAGATGCATTTAGGGAGACGTTGAATAAATTTATTGTGCTAATTTTACAATTTTCCCTTTAACCAGGTCACTATGTATGACAAGATGTCGGGTTAAATAGGTTATATATAAAACTGAAATTAATCTTTCAAAGACGACAATTGAAGAAAACTCCACCGAGTTTGGATCGAACTCGCGAAGCTGTTATTTTGCAAGATAGGATCACGTGAGTGAATGGAGGTATTGCGATATTTTTAGATATTCATGCAAGACGGTATATTACAAAGCATTATATATATAAAGACATTTTTATGTTTAACATGCTTTTTATAGATACAAGTATTTAAGTTAATGCTCTGTTTATAATAAACAGCATTAAATAACATTTACCGCCCTGAATGTCCGAGAAATAATTGTCGGAATTTGACCATTTCATAATACATATATATATATATATATATATATATATATATATATATATATATATATATATATATATATATATACATATATATATATTAGAATTGGACATAGTCCGAAAATTTATTTAAAGACATTTATATTATGTTTAGCGTTCTTTTTATAGATATTTTTGCTTAAATACTTGTATCTATAAAAAGAACGTTAAATATAATATAAATGTCTTTAAATATATATATATATATATATATATATATATATATATATATATATATATAAATAAAAACAGACCAAATTAAGCTTCCATTGTAATAATTTATTTCACCAGAGTCTTATATTTTTCCCTGGATCTTCAGCCATCATTTTCAAAAGGTGAAACGAAAAATGAAATTGAAAGTGATACTTTTGACGGGCAGTAGTAAGCATATATAAGTAGACATAGAAAGTGGTAAAGAATGGTGTGAGATATGGTCGAGTAAAGAGAGGGTTGGGAGAGTTTTAAAATATATTTAATATTGAGGAAGGAGGGTGCAAGGATCAGACATTGACCTATATATATATATATATATATATATATATATATATATATGCGTGTGTGTGTGGGGGGGTTATGTGAGTCTGTGTGTGTGTGAATATAAAAATAAGGACACACACACACACACACACACACACACACATATATATATATATATATATATATATATATATATATATATATATATATATATATATACCTCAAATTGAGTACTGATAATAATAAATCAGTGCTAATGAATCAGTACTCGATGAATAAAGATAAATCTAAAATCTAAAATATATAATAATAAATATATATTTTTCTGTCACCGGTAGCAAAATTCTGAGAGTAATGCGCGTTGCAATCGTCAGGTTAAGGGAATTCATAGCTGTGCCTCCTGTGATAAAAAGTGTATATTTACTATTAATATATCCATACATATACATCTATCTATCTATCTATATATCTATTTATCTCTCTCTCTCTTTATATATATATATATAATATATATATATATATATATATATATATATATATATATATATATATATATATATATATATATATATATATATATATATATATATATATATACAGACAGAATGATTTAGACATAGGTTTTTAGATAATATCGGAATGGGTCGAAAATTTTTTTAATAAAAACAGAAAAGAAAATTAAATTTAATAGTTAATCCAAAACTTTTACTTCCATAAAGATTATGGATTAAGGATTTACAGAGCAACTATCCAAATTGAAAAAATAAAACACTGAAACGTTATTAGTCGATCGAATTAAATTGTTTGAATGAATGTTTAAAACGAAATGTATATGTACATACGTATATATATACACCCACCATATATATATATTTTATATACATATATATATATATATATATATATATATATATATATATATATATATATATATGAAGAGTGTTCCAGTAACTTGGACCGATTTTAAATGTGAATAAAGTTTAAGCGTCTAATGATATGTTTCTTTTCCTTTCAGATTTCGCGGAAATT
>OZ038505.1:71702057-71737057 GCA_964036315.1 Acanthosepion esculentum
CATATACATACACACACATGAATACATGCACACACACACATAGATAAACAGACGTATATACAGACACATCAATACACACGCGCACACACAAACACACGCGCACACACACACGCATATATATATATATATATATATATATATATATATATATATATATATATATGGCATCACCAGACTCTCACCGTTACGTGTGAAAATGTATGTATATATGTGTGTGCGTTTGTACTCATGTATGTATATACATAAAAATATATGTATATATATTTTTCAAAATGTGTTCCTTGTTTCTGTGAATGACCATTCAAATGGATACTTTTATAAAATATATAAAAATAAATCATCGGTTCTTGTAGCTGCATAAGTAGGTGTGTGATAAAATATGTGTATAGGTTGTGTATCTGTATAGTGTGTAAATGTTAATATGTGAAAATAACCCAATGTGTGAGACAAACTTCACATACATAAAAGCATATGGTAAAGACATTTACCTACGCAATATACACACACACACACACACACACACACACACACACACAAAAACACACACATATATATATATATATATATATATATATATATATATAGATAAATAGATAGATAATGATGCGATTGTGATAGATAGATAGATAGATAGATAATGATGAGATTGAAATAGATAGATCGATAATGATGAGACTGAGATAGATATATATTTAATAGATAATGAGTCTGGCATATATATATATATATATATATATATATATATATATATATAGATATATATATATATATATATATATATATATATATATATATATATATATATATATAGATAGATAGATAGATAGATAGATAGATAGATAGATAATGATACTGGCATAGATAGATAGATAGATAGATAGATAGATAGATAGATAGATAGATAGATAGATAGATAATGATACTCTCATAGATAGATAGATAGATAGATAGATAGATAGATAATAATGAAATTGAAATAGATAGACAGATAGATAATGAGAATGACATAGATAGATAGATAATGATACTAGCATAGATAGATAGATAGATAGATAGATAGATAATGATACTCTCATAGATAGATAGATAGATAGATAGATAATAATGAAATTGAAATAGATAGACAGATAGATAATGAGAATGACATAGATAGATAGATAGATAGATAGATAGATAGATAGATAGATAATGATACTGGCATAGATAGATAGATAGATAGATAGATAGATAGATAGATAGATAATAAATAAATTGAAATAGATAGACAGATAGATAATGAGAATGACATAGATAGATAGATAGATAGATAGATAGATAGATAGATAGATAAATCTAGTAATGTTGTGGACATAGAAAGTGACATTGCATGGCGACTGGCTGATACATCCCTAAAGTGATGATCAGTGTTGAATTCTATCGCCTCGGTTTATATTTACAAACTCTCTATTGGGATCGAGCACTCTTCGACAATCACATACACCTAATTTTACTCAATATGCCCACACACACACACACACACACACACACACACACACACACACACACACACACACACTATCTCTCTTTCTCTCTCTCCCACACACTCACGAAAATACGCGGCCGCACACACGCAGGCACACACACCTAAATATATGTGTGCGTACGTATGTCTGTGCGTTTGTTTGTCTCTGTATGCTTCTGTGTGTGGGGGGGGTGTATGTCTGCGCGCGCATAAAAATGTGTATGTTTTAAGTATTTATGATTTGCGCGGGCCAAATGTATGTACATACATACATACATACTTACATACATATCTATATATATATACGTGTGTGTGTGTGTGCGCGCGCGTGTGTGTGTGTGTGTGAGTGAGTATATACGTATATATATGAAAATAGCTCTAGGTGTGTATTGTTTTCTTGTAAATATACCTAATGTCGTGTGGGTGTCCTCCTAACTTTGTTTGGAGAAAATACGAAGCCAATGAAACGAAAGCTATTTCCGACAAAACGCACAAAGTATCTACCTGAGACAAAACAAAACAGAAATCAGTTAACTCACCTGGATTCTTCTTGGTATTCCAAATTGGTCCACAGTATATAAATGTATATATAAATATAAATATATATATATATATATATTTATATATAAATATATATATATATATATCTTTATTTTGTTTCTTTCCAGAAAGATATTCCGTTCGGTATTATCTTTGTAAGTTTGAACGTAAGTATAAACATATTCCATACGATATTTGTAAAAATCGCTTGCATCGAACGTTTTTGACGATTTTCCTTGTAATTATAGTTAATTTTGAAACCTCTGTGCAAATAGAATGAGCATTATACAAGATATATGTATATATATATATAGGCGTGTGTATATATCTGTGTGCATTAGAATCTATCATTAAGTTTTATTAATGTTTTCTTTATTTGAAATATATGTTTTAATATTTATGTTTTAAGGTTTGCGTGTGTAGAAATGAGTTTAGATAAATATTGATTTTTCTTTTAAATGATTGTACGTATTGTGTGAATCGTAAGTAATAAAAAAAATTTCATTAAGAAATTATGAGAAAATTATTTCTTTAGAGCTTATGGCATGGTTTAGAAATCGCTTAAAACAATGTCCCTGCGCGCAATATAATGAATATGGAAGTATATTATACTCTTGTTTCACTACGTATACGCCGCAAAAATTAATGTTTACACAATTATTACAATGTGCCTATAAATATTAGCACATACTATGAAAAGATATAGTCACATGTGACTCGTAAGTACAGGCCAATACACCGAAAACATACCCATCTGTGGCAATGTACGTACTATATGTATGTATATGTTAACACACACAAACAAATATATATATATATATATATATATATATATATATATATATATATAAATTGTATGTATGTATGTATAGTTAGAGAAAGTGGGGAGAGGGTGAGAAAGTGCTTGCTCAAATATACACAAAGATAAGGCCGAGGATCGAGAAAGAAATTCAGTGTGAAAATATAGATCTAAATATTCACAACCCAAGATAGATAGATTGATAGATAGATAGATAGATAGATAGATAGATAGATAGATAGTTAGGCAAATAGGTAGATAGATAAATACATAAATAGATACATAGATAGATATGAACAGACTGAGATAGATAGATAGATATGAACAGACTGAGGTAGGTAGGTAGGTAGGTAGGTAAGTCGATGTGAACAGACTGAGATAGATAGATAGATAGATATATAGATAGATAGATAGATAGATAGATAGATAGATAGATAGATAGATAGATAGATATGATCAGACTTAGATAAATAGATATGAACAGACTGAGATGAATAGATAGACAGATATGAACAGACTGAGTAAGGTAGATAGGTCGATGTGAACAGACTGAGATAGATAGATAGATAGATAGATAGATAGATAGATAGATAGATAGATAGATAGATAGATTCTACAAAATCAGTTTTGTATAATAATTAGGTATTGAAGGTTTACACCTATACATATACATAGCTATATATATATATATATATATATATATATATATATATATATATATATATATATATATGTATGTATGTATGTATGTATATATGCAATATTATTATGATTGTGTAAATATCGAACTATTTATTGTAAGCATTATTGTTGTTGAAGCAGTAAATTGGAATATTTTTTAAATTTTATAAAATAAAACATTGGTTTCAAGTTGAATATTAAACCCAATTAATGACTAAAGACCTTAGTAAAAGTTCCAACATAAAAAAGGGTCGAAATTTTCCCATCAAAACCCCGATATTTTACTCAACAATGATAAAAACCGGCCCTTTTTAAAAACAGAAAATAAAACAAACTAAAACAAGAAGGCATAAAATAAAATCATATTTTTTATGATCTGTCAATATTTCTTTTCATTTTTTCCTTTGTTTATTTTTTGGTTTTGTTTTCGTATTTCTTTCGCTTTTTTAATTCTTCTTTTCTCCTTTCTGAAAACAGTTGTATCGGGGAGAGTTAGGGGTACGAATGAGATATCCTAAGACCACACCATATAGAAATCCAACAGACGTCTCATGAGATAGAAGCCGACACTCTAAAGTAACAAGGATAAATAAATAATTAAACAAACACCGATAATTAATAAAATTTAAATATCCTTTTTCCTCACTTCAGTTTCAAAGCAAAACTGAGATCTCACACTGTTCGAAATGTGTCGTCGCGGACATACTAAATGGTACAAAGACGACACCTAAGCCAGGTGTGCCAGGAACGGTAAGTCAGTTAGGGAGGGGTAGGTCTACGCTTTTTGAGACACTCGACTGATGTGGACCAGTGAAAGATAGCAAGGAAAGAACGGACTGGGATGGATTGGAGATAGAAACTCTCTTCGGCAAGGAGGAGAAGGCAATCGTAGCAGTAGCAGAGGCGAATTAGTAGCAGTCCTTGTTGTAGCGGTAGCAACAGTAGTAAAGTGCTTGTTGGCATCGACTCGTGTGTGTTCGACAGCACGATTTGTAAGCGAGGGGAACAAAATGACAGAGAGTATAGTTGTGGGTGCGTGCATATGTAAGTGATTGTGTAGAGATATGTGTACGGAACTTAGAGTATAAAAGAAAGAAAAAAGAAAGAAAGAAAGAAAGAAAGAAAGAAAGAAAGAAAGAAAGAAAGAAATACATAGAAGGATTAGTAAGCGAAGGAAGAAAGAAGGAAAGAAAGAAATACGAAGAATATTACTAGGGGGACAGAGAAAGTGAAAACTGTAAAAGAAAGAAAGAAAGAAAGAAAGAAAGAAAGAAAGAAAGGAAGAAACAAAGAAACAAAGAAACAAAGAAACAGAGAAATACATAGAAGATTACTAGGCGGAAAGAAAGAAAGAAAGAATGAAAGAAAGAAAGAAAGAAAGGAAAAAATAAAGAAAGAAATACATAGAAGGATTACTAAGCGAAGAAAGAAATAAAGTAAGAAAGAAAGAAAGAAATGCATAAAAGATTACTATGGGGACAGAGAATGTGAAACATGTGAAAGAAAGAAAGAAAGAAAGAAAGAAAGAAAGAAAGAAAGAGACACATAGAAGGATTACTAAGCGAAGAAAGAAAGAAAGTAAGAAAGAAAGAAAGAAATACATAGAAGATTACTAGGCGGACATAGAAAGTGAAGCAAGTAAAAGAAAAAAAGAAAGAAAGAAAAAAGAAAGAAAGAAATACATAGAAGGATTACTATGGGGACAGATAATCTGAAACATGTAAAATAAAGAAAGAAAGAAAGAAAGAAAGAAATAATGAATGTAAGAAACAAAGCAATACACAAAAGATTACTATGCGGACATAGAAAGGGAAGCAAGTAAAAGAAAAAAGAAATAAAGAAAAGAGAAAGAAATTAAAACAAAGTAAGATATACATAGAAGGATTACTAAGTGAAGAAAGAAAGAAAGAAAGAAAGAAAGAAAGAAAGAAAGAAAGTAAGAAAGCAAGAAACACATAGAAGATTACTATGGGGACAGAAAATATGCAACATGTAAAAGAAAGAAAGAAAGAAAGAAAGAAAGAAAGAAAGAAAGAAAGAAAGAAAGAAAGAAAGAAAGAAAAAAAAGAAAAAAGAAAGAAAGAAGATAAAAACGGATAAACTTTGAAACAGGCGAAACTAAAGAAAGAAAGATGATAACATGGCTGAAGAAAACTCAAAAGAGAGAGAGAAAGAAAACAAAAAGAAAAATGTAATCATAGAAGAGAAAATAAGCAGCAAAACGAAAGAAAAGAAAATAACAGAAATGCCATAAAATAAAGAATGAGAAAAAGGGAGGAGAAAATAGTATAAAAAAAAGAAACAACAACGAAAATGAAGGAAAGAAAAAGTTATTTAAACATTTTCGAAAAAGGTATAAAATTAATAAATGATGAGAAAGAAACCACCGTAAAAGGATATTAAACAAAAAGAAATGAAACGAAAGAAAGAAAGAAAGAAAGAAAGAAGAAAAGAAAGAAACAAAGAAAAAAAGAGGAAGAAAAAAAGAAATATGAAATAAAGAAATATAAATATATTATTTAAATATGAATTATTGATACATTATTTAATTATTATAAATCTATTTATAATGTATTTTATTTAAAAAATATATTATTTAAATATGAAAGAGAAAGCAAATGAAAAATAATTGAAAAGAAAGAAAGCAACAAAAAAGAAAGAAAGCAACAAAAAAAGAAAGAAAGAAGGAAATAAAGAAGAAAATGAAAAGAAGGAAAAATGAAACAAAAGGAATAAAAAGACATTTGAAAATGAAAGAAAAAGAAAAGTAAAAGAATTAAAAAGGGGGAAGAAGGCAGCAAATAAAAAAATTAGAAAAAGAAATGAGACGAAAAAATGAAAATAAGAAAGAATAAAAGCAAGCAAGAAAGTTTGAAAGAAATAAGAAATGTAAAGAAAGAAAGAAATGTAGGAAAGGCGTTGAAAAGAAAAGTCGAGAAATATAAACAAAGAATGAAAGCAATGGCATTTACCAGAAAATAAGAAAAGTAATAAAGAAAGGAAGGAAGAAAGAAAGAAAGAAACAAACAAACAAAAACAAAACAAAAAAAAAACAAGCAATCAAAGAGATCTGTTCCGTCTATTGTACCTTTTCGATTTTAAGTAAAATTGAAGAAATATTTTTAAAAATCTCTAAACGAAAGAAAAAAGAAAATAACAGCTTAAAAGAAAACGAAGGAAAGACGGACGCTAGATATTTCATTAAGTTTTTAAAAAATACTGTTCATCGAATAAAAGGCCCAAGAGCCACTGTAGGTAGAGGGTTATTAGATGTGGATATTTTAAGGAATATACATGGAGGGAGCGTGGTATGCATATTGTTTTATTCAGTCAAAGTGCCACAGTGCCTATATGTAAGATTATATTGCTCCAGTTTCAGAAGAAGAGCATGACAGGCAACCTGTTTTCAAAGACAACAGTTTGAATCGCGATTTTAACCCCGTTCAGAACATGAATAATTAAAAATATGCAACTCTCTCAGCCATGCAATAGTTGCATATTAGAAAGAAAGAGAGAAAGAAAGAAAGAAAGGAAGGAAGGAAGGAAGGAAGGAAGGAAGGAAGGAAGGAAGGAAGAAAGAAAAATAGAAGGAAGAAAGGAAGAACAAAAGAATGAATGAAATAATGATAGTAGAAAAAAAGTACAATATGATGAAAAGATGGAATGGCTGACTGAAGGAAGGAAGGATTTTGGATACAAAGAATGGAAAATTATTTAAATTATTCGGACTGTTATCCTCATCTTCATTGCCATATTCACAACGTTTCGGCCGTTGTACGCCCCGGTCTACTTCAGGTGATTGGAATTGAATTTATCTTTAAAAAAAATTATCCGCCAGGCCATGTGTCCTTGAGAACACATGTCCCAGTGGATAAAGATGTTGGTTAGATCCAGTGACTAGACCCAAATAAGTGTGAGTTCAATACCAGGCTACAGCAGTGGTGAACCAAAATAATTGGAGACTTGAGTTAAAGGGAAATAACTGAGACATAAGGAAGACGCATGGCAAGTGGAACTAGAACAATCTACCCCACAGGACGAAACAAAATGTTCGGTTCGAAATTGCAGTCACCTGAAGAAGGCCAGAACGTACAACGACCGAAAGGTTTTGAATATAGCAATGAAAATGAGGATAACAGTCCGAATAATGTAATTAATGTAAATTATCATAATGACTAATCACAGAGATATAGGCAAGATTGGAAAGTTAAAAAAATAGAATTAAAGCGAATAAAAGACAAATAGATAAAATAAAAAAATAACAAAACAACACAGAAAAAAAACGAATAAATAAAAGAAAGATGTTCCAAATGAAAAATGTTGAATGAAAAAGAAGAATAAATAGTAACAGAAGTTGGTTTAGAAGAAGGCACTGTAGAAAAGTGAATGAAGAAGAAAACGAAAAAAAAGAAAACCAGAAGAACCAGAATTATAAAGAAAGAAACAAAGAAAGAAGGAACTAAAAGAAGAAAGGAAGAAAGAAACGAAAGAGGGTAAGAGCGAACAAAACAAAAAAACGAAAGAAAGAGAAATAAAGTTGAAGAAAAAGAATGAACGGAACAAAGAAGGAAAGAACAAAAGAAACAAAGAAAGAAAAAAGAGTAATTAAAAATTAACGAAAGAAAGAAGAGAAAGAAAGAAAGAAGAGAAAGAAAGAAAGAAGAGAAAGAAATAAGAGAAAGAAAGAAAGAAAAAAGAGGAATTCAAAATTAACGAGAGAAAGAAACAAGAGGAATAAAGAAGAGAAGGAAAGAAAGAACGAAAAAAGAAAGAAAACAGAAGAATTAAAAAATAACGAAAGAAAGAAGAGAAAGAAATAAATAAATAAAGAAGAGAAATAAAGAAGTGAAAGAAAGAATGAACGAAAGAAAGAAAGAAATAACGAAAGAAAGAAAAAAGAGGAATTAAAAATCAACGAAAGAAAGAAGAGAAAGCAAGAAAGAACGAAAGAAAGAAAGAATGAAAGAAAGAAAGAAAAAAGAGGAATTAAAAATTAACAAAAGAAAGAAGAGAAAGAAGAGAAAAAAGAAAGAAGAGAAAGAAAGTAAATAAGAAACGGAAGTAGAAAGAAAGAAAAAAAGAAAAAGTAGAAAGTTGAACAAAGAAGACGGATATAGATAGAAAAAAGATAAAAAATTGATAAAGATGGAAAGATGCTAAAATAAAGAAAGAAGGGAGGAAGGAAGGAACGAAAGAAAGAAGCGGAAGAGGGAAAGGGCAAAAAAGAAAGAAGAAAAGAAAGAAAGAAAGAAAAATAAGGAAACGGAAGTGGAAAGAAAGAAAAGCGAAAAAGTAGAAAGTGGAATAATGAAGACAAATATAGATAGACAGAAATAAAATAATTGATGAATTAAGACGGAAAGAGGCGAAAATAAATAAAGAAAGAAACGACTTAGGAAGTCTAATTAAGAAGACGAAAATAAAAAGAAGAAAATAAAGAATACGAAGAAAAAACAAAAAAAAAACAAAGACCTGAAGGAACGAAACGGACGACAAAAGAAGGATAAGGTAGAAACAAAGAAAGAACTGAGGAAAGAAAGAAAGAATAAGCAAGAAAAAAAGACAAGGAAGACGTAATATCCAAAGGTAAAATACAAAGCGACACGTGCGTGTGTGAAACAGTCGTAGAGCGATGAATAACAAGATTTACGTTGGTAATTCTTTTTGCTCCTTCCTTAATAGGAACCCCAGAATTCTTCCCTTGAACCAAGTACAACATAAGGCTTGTAAGATATATTCGGATAGCCATTCGTAAGAATTCATGTCAATTCTGCCTAAATACTCTTCTCTTTCGCTATCGCTTCTTGCGCTATCTCAGTTTCGTTCTATCTATCACTCACACACACGCCTGTTCCCTGTTTCTCTTTATCTATCTAGGTAAATTCGTGCTTATCGTAAAGATTGGTCATTTAGATTTCACGTTCTCATTCATGTTAGCAAGAAGGGCGTTGTTCCGATTACGTTTTCGCAAAGACCTGTGTTGGTTTTAAGTTAAGGTTTTATATTAAGTTCAAGGTAAATCATGAGTTTACTCTTAGGGTTAGGTTAAACGTAATGCTACATTTAGGGATAGCTTTTAAAGATAGAATGATTTATTTGGTTACAAAGAAAAGAATACTGTGTTGTTACGTGACATTTATTCTTCTTTACGGCAGAGAATGTTGGACGATTTCCTCAAGGATGAGGAAGAGACTCGAGGCGACGAAGATATGATACTACAGAAGGATGCTGAGGATATCATGTGAGCAACGATGAGGTCTTAAACAGTTTACAAACAAGGAGGAGGCTTATGCTTAATATCAGAAAGAGGCAGCTGAAGTTTATGGGACACATAATGAGGAAGAAGGGCCGGGAGAATCTGGTACTCACGGGTCCAGTAAAGGGAAAGAGAGACAAGGGAAAGCAGCAGGTGACATACCTGACGAGATTACAGTGCCATATTTTTGAGATTTCCATTTAAAGATCCTTGTATTTTCATATGGTTTTTTGAAGGTCTTAAAAGATACATTACAATCTGCAGGGACTGCCATTGTCAATAAAAAAAAGCATATGTTGTATATGCGATCTCTAATTACGATGTCTGGGCCATTAGCTTTGATTATTCTGTCTGTGTGTATTGTAAAGTCCCATAAAATTGTTACGCGTCCTATCTCTGTAACCGGGTCAGGGTGATGTTCATACCAGTTTCTTACAGTTTCCCTTATTATTATTATTATTATTATTATTATCATTATTATTATTATTATTATTATTATTATTATTATTATTATTATTGTTATTATTGTTGTTGTTGTTGTTGTTGTTGTTGTTGTTGTTATTATTATTATTATTATTATTATTATTATTATTATTATTATTATTATTTATTTCCTTTGATTTCTGTTGTATACTCTTTTATTTCCGGTTCCCATATCTGAGACCTAAGGTCAGAAATGGCATCATGACATTCTCCACTGAACATATTTATAAAAAATAAAATACCTAAGAGCACATCCATTTTATATAGATAAAGCTCTTCGCAAGATGTGAGTTATACCTGTAAGAACAATTGTTTGTATTTCTTTAAGGCTGCCAAGGATTTCGTCAATGAAACTTTAAGAAATGTTCCCAATCAAACCAAAAGTCCCGACCACAACTGGAATTACTGATGCCCTCATTTACCACATTTTTGAGTTTTCCATTTCAAGATTCTTGTATTGTGACTTGGTTTTTTGAAGGTCTTAAAAGATACATTACAATCTGCAGAGACTGCCATTGTCAATAAAAAAAAGCATATTTTGTATATAAGATTTCTAATTACGATGTCTGGGTGATTAGCTTTGATTTTTCTGTCTGTGTGTATTGTAAAGTCCCATAAACTTGTTACAGGTCCTATCTCCGTAACTGAGTTAGGGTGATGTTCATACCAATTGTTTGTATTTCTTTAAGGCTGCCAAGGATCTCGTCAATGAGACTTTAAGAAAATTTCTCAATCAAACCAAGAGTCCCGGCCACAAATGGAATTACTGATGGCTAGCTTTAAGGTCGCACCGGTTGAGAAACACTGTCCTAGGCACAATACTGCAAATATAGCTGCAGTACGTGTAGTTTGCCTCCGATTCTAAATGGTTCCAGGACTCGTAACGGATTAAGCAGCACATTTTTGGAGATCACACAGAATCAAGAAGATGTGCAGGTAACAAGCACGTGCTTCGGACGAATTTTGCGCGCACCAATCTAATGATTAAATATTTCATAACCTAAGCCAGTATTTGCCAACCATTTTTAATTCAGGGCGCATTTGTAGAATCACTAAAACTCTGGGGCGCGCTTTAAATTTTAATAACGAATAATTAGTCAGGAAAGTTTGGTTTAGCTTTCCCAACGAAGATTAGCAGTACAGTTTTCATTTAAACGGATTTATGAAGAAAATACTTTATTTTAATGACTGATTTGAATCCCTTGAGGCAGGCAAAAAGTAAAAGGATTATGCACTCCTTCTGAAAGATTAAGGAATCCAGTTTAAAACATCAAATGACAAAGACTTGACTTTGGTATGCAAGTCATATGCTTGGTGTCTCTCGCGTTTTAAAATAAATGATTTGCTAAATATAATTCGTAAATCACTCTTCTGTTAATTTGGCGCGCACCGGGTTAACTTTCAGGGCGCAATAGTACGCCCGGGCGCATCGGTTGAGAAACGCTGGTCTAGAGTTAGTTTAAAATTAGCGATGTGTTAACGCTTGTGGTTGGTTTTAAGTGTAATGGATAAAGGCGTTGGTTGGGTCCAGTGACTTGAGACAAAGTGTTGAGAGTTCAAAACCCGGCTACTGCAGTGGTGAAAAAAAAACTGGTGAGTTGAGTTAAAGAAAGATAACTGAGACATCCGGTAGAAGCATGGCACGTGGAGCTAGAGCACTCTACCCGGATGGACGAAATAAAGCGTTCCGTTCGTAACCGAGTCACCTGAAGAAAGCCGAAGTGTACAACGGCCAAAATGTCGTGAATATGGCAACAAAGATGAGGAAAAAAATCCAAACGGTGTAAATCAGTTTAAATTTGTATCTACGAAGTAATCTACTCTCAGCGTTAGGCTTAATTATCTTTAAATTTAGCGTAAGAAATTAGTTTATGTGTAGAACGAATTTATTCTTAAGGATATATTAACGATCTTGTTAATTTTAGTTGATCATTAGGATTAGATATGTTGTAGAGTATGACTTCCTGTCCTTCGTACTCCTGATCTTCCGTTCCACTGTCACAATGGACTGCTCCTCCTTATAGATAAGGCAAGTATTCACACTAGAATAGGTTTTGAGTAGTATTTGAGTTTACTCCAGTTATTCCGTTCTATGTAACAGTATGTAATAAACCTCTTTGTTTCCTCTACCTGGTCTCTTGTTCCTTCGATACTCTGTCAAACTACAGCCTGCCTAATTCTCGACTATTTTGAACAAAGAGAACAGTACAAGATGTACAGTAAACTTAGTTTGAGCTTCATCTAAGTTCATTGTTCTGGTTAAATTTAATGTAGTTCTCAAGCCTAATGTGTTTTTAAAAAAAGTAAGAAAGAAAGAATCATAAAACATATCTCCCTTCTTAACAAATGTACTGCTATAACACTGTGTCTTTTTGAACACAAACTGAGGATCACTCCATAGCGGGAAACAAAAGATCACGGTAAAAATTGTACCTCTGAAGTTTTAAAATCTGTTTCTACGGCTGTTTTACGTTTGTTTCCACACATTGAAGCACCAGTTCCCATGCGATTCTGGTCCGTACGTAGATGAGTACTGTTTGGGATTAGAGGGGATGTGAATATGGTGTAATGGACACTGATTTGAAATTGTTAATCGGATAACCGAGTTGCAATTCCAGTTAGGTTTGTTATATTCACTTACGCGCAAATGCTATAGGGAAAGGTACGAATGCACCTCTTCTCTCTTCAGCTATGGGTTAATTAGTTAGAATTATTATTATTATTATTATTATTATTATTAAATCATTATTATGTCAAAAAATTATTACGATCTAAACATATTCTTCTGTTTTAAATTTAAACTTAGCTAACCACGATCACTGACCCAAACATACCACAATCTTCCTTACACCACATCAACGCACTTTTACTAACCATTCTTGCAACATTCACCATAACACCACAATGTCTCTATGAAAATCTTCCACAGCGAAGAGCGATATTCATTCTCCTACGGACAGAAACTTAGCACAAGGCCAAAATGGGGAATGGGGAAAAGGACGGTATTCTTCTTAACGTTTAACTTCGCTAGCCACAAACACTGACGCAAACATACAACAATATTCCTTACATCACAACAACGCACTTTTACTTACCATTCTTACAACACCCACCATAATACCACATGTCTTTATGAAAATCCTAACCCCAGCGAAGAGCGATATTTATTCTGCTATGTACGGAAATATAAGCCCAAGGCCAAAATGAGGAATGGGGAAAAGGACGGTCTTCTGTCGTAACATTAAACTTCGCTAGCCACAAACACTGACGCAAACATACAACAATATTCCTTACATCACAAAAACGCACTTTTACTTACCATTCTTACAACACCCACCATAATATCACATGTCTCTATGAAAATCCTAAGCCCATCGAAGAGCGATATTTATTCTGCTATGTACGGAAATATAAGCCCAAGGCCAAAATGAGGAATGGGGAAAAGGACGGTCTTCTGTCGTAACATCAAACTTCGCCAGCCACAAACACTGACCCAAACATACAACAATATTCCTTACATCACAACAACGCACTTTTACTTACCGTTCTTACAACACCCACCATAATACCACATGTCTCTATGAAAATCCTAACCCCAGCGAAGAGCGATATTTATTCTGCTATGTACGGAAATATAAGCCCAAGGCCAAAATGAGGAATGAGGAAAAGGACGGTCTTCTGTCGTAACATTAAACTTAGCTCGCCACAAACACTGACCCAAACATACAACAATATTACTTACACCCAAACAACGCATTCTTACTTACCTTCCTCACTACATCCACCATAATATTTCTGTGAAAGCCCTAACTAGTACCCATATGTAAAATTCATTGTCTGTGGTGGAGAGAGGAATAAAACAACAAATTTAATTATTTAACATAGAATTTACGGTTACCTCTAGCCAGCTCGACCGTAAATTGCTGGCATCTCGACGACAATCGAGCATTGCGTTTAAATTCACAAAGTCTAAGTACAACAGCGAAGAGCGATATTTATTCTGTTAAAAACACAGAAATGTGTCATAAGGCCGAAGGGAGGATTGGGAAAAGGACGGTCTTCTTCTGTCTTAACTATAAGTTAGCTAACCGCTAACACTGACCCAATCGTACGAACAATATTCCTTACACCAAAACAACACATTCATACGCACCTTTCTTACTACAACGACCATAATACAACAGCGAAACGCTCATCCGAAATGTTGCCATGAAGTTATTTATAGAAAAGACACAGGGAGGCAACTTTATGGCGGTGGGAACATGATGGAATCCGAGACACAGATATGGACCAATTATATTGCTATATATTATTTATACATTATTCCCTATTGTAGCTCTTGAGAAGTCAATAAGCCAATAATCCACAAGAATCGGTCTCCCGATGTGGACGACGTGCGTTCACCATGAAGTCGGATGTTATTTACGCGTTCACGCTGATTGCAATACCGGTTGAAAAGCGTATCGCCCAGTTGCATGGAAATAATATAAAATAATTTAATTATACTAATAAAATAATACAGTATAATAATATATTTTAAGTTGGAAATGTTTATGCAGTGAGAAGGTCTTTGATGAGGCTGAGATGATAATATTCGAAATAAATAAATTGAGATTTCGACTGAAAATATTGACTAAAAATATCCCGCAATATTAAAACTCAGGCAATAGGTGTTTTTGAACAGTTTGTATTGGCAAATAAATTCACCAAAATAACGGTTAACTTCAGTAAATGGTGAAATATTTGAAAAATAAATCGATATATAGCAGCATATTAAAGAAATTATACATTGCCACTTATACTAGTACAGCTTAGAGTAAATTAAAAACTGAACCATATATTCTGCGCTTTTATCGAATATTCACGACCATATATTGTGGGTTTTATCGAATATTCAGTGCCAGTAATTAAATCGATATATTTTTTAGCCTGCCTAGTGGCTGGCCGAGTTGCTAACGACACCAGTTGTCGCGTTTCGTATTTGACGATTCACAGGACGAACTTGAATTGGCTCAGAAAATAGGTCTGTGTAATATACGTGCACATATATGATACAGACCCATTGTAGGCAACAGAATGTATTCCATTAAGAAAAATGGAAAATTCGCACATTCGGGCTTTGGTGCGTGTAACAAGTCTGGTTCATGTACAGTACAAAGGAATATGCCCAACTTTATTATTATTATTATTATTTTTATTTTCTTTGATATCTGGCGTTTACACATTTCTTTCCGGGTCCCCCCCACCCAGGGACCGAAGTTTAGAAATGGCATCATGACACTTTCCACTGAAAAAAAAAATTATTACATAGATAAAGCCCTTCGTAAAGTGTGGATTGTACTTGCCAGAATAATTTTTTGTGTCTCTTTGAGGCATGGACTTCCAGGGATCCCTTCAACTAGTCTACTGGAATCTTTTCCAACTAGTCCAAGGGCTCCAACTACAACAGGGATTGTTGATGTTCCCATGCGCCACATTTTTGAGATTTCTATTTCAAGGTCCTTGTATTTTGACAGCTTTTCGAATATCTTCAAAGATACATTGCAGTCTGCATGGACTGCCATATCAATAAGGTGGCACTTATTTTGTTTGTGGTCTTTTTATTATTATTATTATTATTATTATTATTATTAGTAGTAGTAGTAGTAGTAGTAGTAGTAGTAGTAGTAGTAGTAGTAGTAGTAGTAGTAATATTGTTTTATTTCCTTTGGTTTCTGGTGTGTACTCATTTCTTTCTGGGTCCCGACCAGATACCTAAGGTCAGATATGTCATCATGATATTTTCCTCTGAGAAATTAAAAAATATATATATTATTATTATTATTATTTATTTATTTATTTGTTTATTTATTTTTTTACCAGGTATTCCTTCAATGAGTCTATTGGAATGTTTTCTAATCAATCCGAGGGCTCTAATTACAACAGGTATTGTCAATGTCCTCATGTGCCACACTTCTGAAATTTTGATTTCAAGGTCCTTGTATTTTGATAGTTTTATGAAGATCTTCAAAGATGCATTTCTTTAAGGCATGGGCTACCAGGTATTCCTTCAATGAGTCTATTGGAATGTTTGATACATTGCAGTCTGCAGGTAATGCCATATCAATAAGGAGGCATATTTTGTCTTTTCGGTCTCTAATCCCGATGTCAGGGTGGTTGGCTTTGATTGCTCTGTCTGCGTATTATTATTATTATTATTATTATTATTATTATTATTATTATTGTTATTTCTGTTCAGTAAAACCTCTTGTAGAAGATATAAGCTTTCTGCTTGCACAAATTTTGAAGTTAAGTGATACTTAACATGTGCATCGTTAATAGTTTTACTGCCATATCACGTTGAAAACCCGGTTCCCGTGAGATCACCGAAGTTAAGCAACGTTGACACTGGTCAGTACTTAATTTAGGGAAAGACTGGGGAATAACAGGTACTGTAAGCTTGGATGTGCAGATGCTATAATGTAAAAGGCTCGGAAGGAGAAATCGGAGAGCCGAGTTCCAATTTCAATCGTGTTCGTTATATTCACTTACGTGCCCTTGTGAAGTGTATGGATCCACCTCTTCTCCTCCCAGCTATGGGTTAAAAAGTATGAATTCTAATATAAAATAATTAATATCTCAAAGACATTCTGAAAATCCAAAATTCTGTTTCGGCTTTAAATAACCTCAAAACGTTGGTAAGCCTTAAAATGAATTCAATAAAACAAAACAGTGTTAATATTATCTTTACATTGATAATAGTCTCCGAGTACGCGAGCAGTTCCACAAATTGTAATTTTTAAAAAAATCATAAACATTGAATGACAGGTTTTTGTTAATCTTGTCAGTATGTTTTTTTCGTCATACCCATGGCGCCAATTCTGACAGACAGAAAAAAAGTACCTTTTAGGTGCCAATTTCAAATTCAATCTCAGAATCCGTATATTTTTTCATATTCTATTACAGATATACATTTATCTGATGACACTGCCGTGTCTATGAGAATGTACATTATCTTTGCAGCCTTCGTTGCTTGTTTAAATGGATTTGCTAATAGCTACATAAATTTAGGAGGTTGTAGAGAGCCATTATCCCGAATGGGGGCGGCACACAGAATAAGTCTTTATACACAATGTCGGGTCTATTAGATGTTATATATCTCTTAGTGTGGTGATTATCTAAACGTAGCTTAGGTGTGGCATAGGGTTGAAATTATGGGGAAACCTAGTGAGGATTGAACTCACTACTCAGTCGTAATTGATCTCGCGAGATAGGCTTGCTAACCATTACACAACGTTGACGTGTCCAAATGATTTTCCAAGCGTTAGCTTGGATGGAGCAGAAGGCCGAAAGAGTGGTACACCCAGTGAGGATCGAACTCTCTTCTTCTTCTTCTTCTTCTTCTTCTTCTTCTTCTTCTTCTTCTTCTTCTTCTTCTTCTTCTTGTGTCGTAGGCGATCATGGCTCACCTCAATTACCAGCCAGTCATTACTGTGCTTTAACTTTCGTTAAAATGAATCCAAACAAATAGAATTTATAAACAAACTGAAAAATAAATAAATATTTTGCTGTACGCAAACCGAAGTAATGTTCGCAATATAAATCTGATTTCCGAATGAGCTTATTATTTTTATTGATCACTAATGTACTGTATGAACCTCCCGAAACAAATCAGAAATGTTACAAATGTTGCAAATGTCGCATTAAATTTATCTGAAACTGGTTGACACAAACATATGACAGAAGTTAGCACTGTCTCAAATAGCTGTCTTGTAAAGATCTTTCCCAGCAACCGGCTTGTATAGCTACCAAGTTGGTGGGACGAAACCTGACTTTTTAAGGTGTATATGCACAATCACTCGTCACTTAACGACATACATGTATAACAGACCGAACTTACGACCTCCTAGAAAAGGACGATAAACTACCTCCACGTCCTTGGTAAGAGGATAAACTACGTCCAACGGTAAGGCCTCTGAGCAGGCGGCTTTGAAGAGCGTGGAACTCCCTCTTAATTGCTGGTGTTCCCAGGTCCACCTTGACCCGGGGTGGCACCACCTGTTAAGGTCCCAGCTATGGACAAATAGTTAACTCCAAAAATGGAGTCAAACACTATGAAAGTGTAAAAATAGGTTTTAATATCAGAAATACTTTGTAAAACAACTATTACCAGCAATATATTATTGAAAAATATATTACCAGCAATACATTTTAAAAAAATATTACCAGCAATACATTTTAAAAAAATATTACCAGCAATGCATTTTTGAAAAACAAATATTACCAGCAATACATTTTTGAAAAATAAGATAAGGAAAATTATTACCAGAAATAGATTTTTGAAGAAAAAATATTACCAGAAATAGATTTTTAAAGGAAAAATATTATCAACAATGAAAATTTTATCGGCATTAAATGAGGTTGATATGCCGTAAAACAAACCAAACCAAACGAAACCACTGATATCAGTAGATTCATCCAGCTGAATGGCAAACATGTACTTCTTTGAGGTGAGATGTTACTTAAAATCCTATAACCCATTGAGATTGATATGCCGGAAAACAAAGCAAACAAAATCAATGTCGCATTAAATTTCTCTGAAACTTATTGACAGAAATATATTACATAAGTAGTATGTCTCAAATACCTATCGTGTAAAGATCTTACATAACGAGCGGCTTGTTTAGCTACCAAGTCGGTGAGAAGTAACGTAACTTTTAAGGTATATATGGTCAGCTGAATTCTGAAGAATAGAGCGAACATCAGAATCGGCCTGAGATAGGACAAGATCTGTGTTGGTTCATCAAAGACACCGGAACAAGAAACGCGATATTTATGCTCATAAAGTTTATCAGAAAGAACAATAAATGAAGAAAGACCTCTTCCTGTGTTTTATAGATTACACAAAGGCGTTCGACAAAGTACGTCACAAAGATCTCCTCAGTAACAATATTTATTCTGTGCTATACAGAAATGTGGCACAAGGCCTAATGGGGGTTGGGGAACGGATGGTCATCTTCTGTCTTAACTATAACTTAGCTAGCCGGAATCACTGACCCAATCGTACGAACAATATTCCATACACCAAAACAACACTTTTATACGTACCTTTCTTACTACAACCACCATAATGCCTCACTGTCTCTATGTAAATACTAACTAGTTCCCATATTTACAATTCATTGTCTGTGGGGACAGGGAAAAATAACAATTCTAAAAACTACCCCGATGAGTATTTACAATGTGTATACAAAACTATCTACAAGAAACTAAAGAAAATATTGTTAGTAATAAAAAAAACCCACAATCACTAAACGTGGCAGAAATATCAGTTCACCGGCCGAAATCAATGCGGGACTATAAGAGCATAAAACATTCATTCATCCGAAGCATACACACTGACACGCTCTCATTCAAACACAACAACAAATACGGAAACACTAACACGAAACGAAAGACGCCCCGCATCCACCTGTGAACAGATATCACTAACCACCTAAAAAGGGAGGGGATGGGGAATTAAACTTAAAGAAAAATAGGGACAAAAATAAAAGGGGGGGGGCAATGAGCATACATACCCTAGCTAAGTTAACACGAAATAAAAACGTAAAACTAAAACTTCAAAACTGAACCTAACCTAGCCTATTTTCGGGATGGGTTGCATTAGTTCAACCCAGGAAGGGCAATATCCTGATGCCTAACCGGCATCAAAGTGCCACTCAAGGTCAGCCCCTTTCACACGACACAAGCGCGCATGATGCACCCACCTTTTGCTGAATTCTGATGAAGAGAGCCGCTGCCTTTCCGTCCTAATCTTCACTTTAAGCTGATGCTTAAAGTACAAAATCAGTTGGGAAGAGGCAAACGTCTCGCCTCCATATAACCCCTTCTGGCGCGACGTCCAAATCACGGCTCTCATAACTCCTAGCAAGCAGTGGAACACATATTGTTCAGCTTTCGTTATCGGCGGTGCCACATTGCTACAAACGGAATAGGCTTCAAGGACAAAGAACTTTTCCTGCAGCATGCGGACCATGAGGCCTTCAACAAACTTGCACAACGGCACTACCAGGCTGCAATGAAAGAAGACGTGACCCAGGGTCTCGACCTCCCCAACACAGAGACGGCAGTTTGGAGATTTCTCCAAGCCAGCTGAACAAAATCTTTTGGCGACCCAGAGGGCCCCACGAATCACCAGCCAGGTGAGTGATGCCTCATCGTTATTGAGACATTTCAACCCAGGCGCCCAAGGCCATATTGAGCGAGGCTCCTGCTTCGTAAGTCCGAGATCGTCAATCAAATCATCATGAACGGACCCCCTGACTAACACTTGATATAATGTCCGACGAGACAACGCCTAGACGTTGGGGAGGCCAGTCGAGGCCCTTAAGAGGCGCTTCAGTGCAATACAACATTCACGATAGAAGGAGCATTCGGATCGGGGTAAACGGTGGGCCTCCTCCTCGCACGAGTGTACACTTCTCAGGGATGGGAAGTTCTTACGGGCGTCTACCTTCCAGAAGGCGCCCTCTTCATCCGGTTCGCGACACATTCGATCTAGAAAGCCAATGCGAAGCATTTGTTGACGGATCTCAATGCTTGGCATGCCCAGACCGCCTTCAGCAGGATGAAGGCAACAGATCTCCTCAGTAACTGTGACATATTCAGGAAAGACATTAGAATAATTAAGAATCTATATTGACATAAACCGCCTGCATTGAGACAGAAAATAAGTTCAGCAGATATACAAAAATAGAAAAGGACGTAAGGCAAGGATGTGTCTTCTGGCCGGATTTATTCAACCTTTAAAGAGAGGCAATTCTGAGAGAATTAGAAATCCTAACAAGATTCATTATTAGCAGCCACAATGAAGTAATTTCCAAAGAAATAATGGATTTTATTTATTAAAACGGCATATTTTTATCACTTTAAACGTTATAAGAAAAATATTTAAAAAAAACGACACGGACGTGACATGGGTTCCCGCTGTCTTTTCTTCAAATATTTCCATGGCGGCTGGTCTGGTGAGCTTTTCTTTTCTTTCGTTCCTTTCGGGTAGACGAATTCAAGCGTGCTACCAGATTGACAACTCGGTCTCAGCGTTTTACTTTTTTCAACAGCCATTTCTGTTTTAAGTTTCATCGTTCGCTCTTCTCACCTGTGGATCTCTCATCTGATTTTCTTTACTTCCCAGCCACCAAAAAATCTAAATGCAACTTCAATCGCCATCTTCTGTCTTCCTGAAACCTGTTTCTTTAGTTTTATTTCCAAAAGTTTTCTCATTTTCTTTCACTCCTTGTAACCCCACCCACCAAAAGAATAACCAAATCCTCCACGCACAGCAAAAAAATGAGTTCAGTAGATTTACAAAAGGGGTGTAAGGCAAAGATATGTCTTCTCACCGGACTTATTCAACCTATACAGTGAGGCAGTTCTGAGAGAATTAGAAATCTTAACAGGATTCATTATTAGCAGCCACAATCTTAACAATACAAGAGATGCAGATGACACAGTGCTGCTAGCGACCAAAAATTCCCCATAGACCCGTATAAAACGGGGTCGGGTAGCTGTTTCCCGAGAGGAGTCATCTTCTCTGCCCGGAGTCAGATAGTTTGATCATCAGAGTTGGAGACGAATATCCAACTGCAGACCAACATACAGTATTTACTACTGTATTTAGGTGAATGGGGACATACTCATTATTGTCAGTAGGTATACTAGAACACTTTTAATATAGAGTATGCCAGGTTCTAGTGCCACCATCTTTAACGGTGGATCGTAAGTGATCAACTTGCAGTCAAGTATACTAAAACAAATAAGTTAAATTCTGAAAGAGCTTAGTAAAACATTAGCAAAGGACACTTTAACGATTAAGAATGGGTAACAATATATATATATATATATATATATATATATATATATATATAATTATTTATTTGAATATTACAACATAAATATGTTATAAAATCACGACAAAAGTAGCCATTTTGTTTCAACACTTCTTGTGTCTTGTCAAGTGATAATATAGAATATAGAATAAATGGTTTTAAAAGTTTCAAATTAATCAACGATCCTTAGCTAAGAGTAAACGCTGTTACGTAAGCTAGAGTGGCCAATCAAAAAACAAGTATAGGATGATTCGAAAAATTTGACAACTAAGCAAGGTTATCTAGATATTAAAAGATTTATAAAATTTGAAATTAAAATTAAAAGTAAAAAATTAAAATTACCTATTTAGAAATCTAAATCAGATCTCTATTAAGTTTTAAATTGTAGAATTACTAAGGAGAAAAAATAAATAAATAAATAAATAAATAAAAATAAAAATAAAAGATATATATGCTATTTAATTTATATTTTCATTGAAATTAAGTTGAAAGTTGTATTTAGAGTCCCAGACATAGATGTATACATTTTTCGTTACATTTCAGCATGTTAGTCGCCTCTCACGTGAAATCATTCGAACAACGGGCTGTTAAACGCTCGGACGTATTTAGATATATACACACACATACAAAAAAGCAAACCACACATAGGCAAATGCACTATACTTACACATACACATCGATACACACAGGCACATACATCTACATTCAATATGATCTAGACGGTCAAATGTCGAAGCTATTCGTGGCTTAATATGTTATTAAACGAATTTAAACTTGAAAAATTTAAACAAATAACTATATATATATATATATATATATATATATATATATATATATATATATATATATATATATATATATACACATATACACATATATATACATATATACATTTTTGAAAACATATAGTTTTCGGCACATTTACAGACAAAAGTAAATAACCACCTCCACATATAATTGAACACTCGCACATCCGCATATAAATTAATACATGCACCCGTATAGACACATATAAGGATAATAGGTACGCATACACAGACCTACGTACATAAACATACACATGGATAAGCACATATAAATATATTGACCCATACGTCGACGCAGAAAAGTAAATAAGGCAAGTGAAGAAATACATATAAAGATGCAACCATATACAAGCACACACAT
The DNA here is from genome assembly GCA_964036315.1 of Acanthosepion esculentum. NCBI lineage: Eukaryota > Metazoa > Mollusca > Cephalopoda > Sepiida > Sepiidae > Acanthosepion > Acanthosepion esculentum. Next base: position 71,725,352 of record OZ038505.1, read on the forward strand.
ACATACATACACATCTAGATGTACATACATAAGCACGCGCATATATGTATATACACTAAATATATATATAGACATTTACAAATACAAGTGTATACATGAAAAATTAAACAAACGTAAATTAAAACGACATGAGTATAAAAATGCATATACACATCCGCTAGTACATATATATACACACATACATACGCAACTACACATAGATATATACACATATATATCTACAGACATACATATACATACATACATACATACATACACACATACAAACATACATATTCACAAATATATATACGCATATATACATATACATATATATATATACATATATATATATATATATACATACATACATAAACACATCTACACATATACATACACACACATACACATATACGTACACACACATACATATACAAACACATATACATATATACATAAACATATAGACACATGCATAAAAAAGGAAAAAGAAATAAGCATACATAGACCAACTTATATTCTAATAATATTCCAACAACATTATGATAAAATATATTAAAAGTTAATCATAATTTAAGAAAAGAACAACGGTCTGTAAGCAATTAAAGGTACTTTATCAACAAAAGTAGATTTTAGTGTGTATCTATGATACACTCCAAGACACTAAAGCCTACATACAAATACACATACAATGACACACCAACATATATATATAAATATCTAATCCTATATAAATACCCATATCGACACATCCAGATAAACAATACAGAGACAGTCGAGCTCAACCATATAATCACCCACACATACATATAAATATACACCCATATACAAACACATATACATAAACATATACATATTTAAACATACATATATATACATATATATGCATATATAAACCTATACATACACATAGAAACATACATACTACATATACATACATATATGCACACTCACACATACATATACATACATATGCAATATGCATACATATATCTACACTCACACAAGTACACATAAATATCCCCATATACCCATACATATACTCACACATTTAGTGGTAGACACTTACCAGAATTTACTCCCTTACTCATACACATAAACAGGTTAACCTATGATAGAAGCCAATATACGCAACGATATACGTTCATAAAAAAAAAAAAAAAATCATATATATATCCCTATATACACATATACATATCCTACAGTAGAAATAACTCTACATAACATACACATATATACATCTAAATAGAGACACGTATGATACTTTGTAAGTACCCAGTACACATTCATATCGATAAGGCGACTATCATGCTAAAAAGGTAATAGTCTATTAAGTTTCATTTATCATTATCATAGAAAGTATATGATTTCTATACTAAGTTAAATTTAAGACGATGCTTACAGTTAACTGTTAGTTCATATCTTTGATTTAAAAGATCAGTCTTATTTTTAAATCTAATTATTTCAAGTTTCTCGTTAAGGCATAAGTAACACGGGGCATATAGTGAGTTACATGTCCGGGCCTTTCTAATTAATTTCCATCGTGTTTTATTTTTCTCTTTTAGACTCCAAAAGTATTTGGATAATGAAGTCATATATTTATAGTTACTATTATTAAAAGATTGCAGGTGACCCCGCCAGCGTTCCTTGAATGGTCTCATGGTGCAACCTATGTAGAATTTCTTTATATTTGGATTTTCTAGTGTTGATAACACTATCAGCAAATCAATTACTGATAAACTAAAGATAAGTGATCGAGTTAGTAAATTACAACCTAAAGAAGCCTATATTTTATTAAAAGATCACAAACCCGATTTCAGATCTAAGCCATCAACTAGGATTATAAACCCAACTAGACCGGAAATCGGCAGAATTAGTAAGAACATCTTAGAAAGAACCAACCACTCCATAAAGAAAACCCTCGGACTACTAAAATGGATTAACACTGCGGATGTCATCAACTGGTTTACCAACATCGGATTTAAGGATAAATGTACCTTCATACAGTTTGACATTACAGACTATTATCCATCTATATCCAAAAATCTGTTCACTTGTGCCCTGGATTTCGCTCGGGAATACTCCAACATTTCTGAAAGAGAAGTGAATACCATCATGGAGTGCCGAAATTCGGTTCTAATCTACAAAGATGAACAGTGGACCAAAAAGTCCTGTAACGAAAAATTTGACATTTCAATGGGTTCTCTGGATTCTGCTGAAGCTTCTGATCTTGTTGGATTATTTCTTTTGTATAATTGAAGTGCATTTGATTGCCTAGATTCTGATAGTGTAGGATTATATAGGGACGACGGGTTATTAGTAGTTAGGAATTCCACTAAAATTAAAGTAGATCGTATTAGAAAAATGATACATAAGGTATTTAAGGATCTAGGTCTCAGAGTAATAGTTTCCACTAATGTTAAACAAGTAGACTTCCTAGACGTCACCCTAGACCTCACTAGCAACACATACCAACCATATGTAAAAGTTAATTCAAATCAAATATACGTTCATCCAAATTCTAACCACCCCCTGCAATCATCAAACACATACCCTATTCTAATGAATGTAGGATCAGTAACAACTCTTCAAACAGTGATATTTTTAATAAGCATAGTGACCTTTACAATTCCGCACTTAAAAATAGTGGATATAAAGATATTAATATTAAATATAAAAGCCCTATAAATAGCAACAATAATGGTAGAAAGAGATCTAGAAAAATCATATGGTATACTCCCCCTTTTAACATTATGGTTAAAACCAAATTGGGGCACCTGTTTCTAAACCTCATTAAAAAACATTTCCCCAAATCTGGAACCAACTCACTCAGTAAAATATTTAACTCTAATACTCTTAAGTTAAGCTATAGTTGTGCTGATAACCTAGAAAAAATAATTAAAAAACATAACAATAGTATATTCAGCAAGTATATAAATTCGGAGAGCCTGACAACCAACAAGGTTGCACATAGCAACATTAAGCAAAATGACACAAATAATAAATCATGTAACTGCAGGAATCCCAATAATTGTCCACTAAATAATAACTGTTTAACTAGCTCTGTAGTTTATCTCAGTACTATATCAACACTAGAAAATCCAAATATAAAGAAATTCTACATAGGTTGCACCATGAGACCATTCAAGGAACGCTGGCGGGGTCACCTGCAATCTTTTAATAATAGTAACTATAAATATATGACTTCATTATCCAAATACTTTTGGAGTCTAAAAGAGAAAAATAAAACACCTAAGGTTAAATGGAAATTAATTAGAAAGGCCCGGACATGTAACTCACTATATGCCCCGTGTTACTTATGCCTTAACGAGAAACTTGAAATAATTAGATTTAAAAATAAGACTGATCTTTTAAATCAAAGATATGAACTAACAGTTAACTGTAAGCATCGTCTTAAATTTAACTTAGTATAGAAATCATATACTTTCTATGATAATGATAAATGAAACTTAATAGACTATTACCTTTTTAGCATGATAGTCGCCTTATCGATATGAATGTGTACTGGGTACTTACAAAGTATCATACGTGTCTCTATTTAGATGTATATATGTGTATGTTATGTAGAGTTATTTCTACTGTAGGATATGTATATGTGTATATAGGGATATATATATGATTTTTTTTTTTTTTTTTTTTTTTTTTTTTTTTATGAACGTATATCGTTGCGTATATTGGCTTCTATCATAGGTTAACCTGTTTATGTGTATGAGTAAGGGAGTAAATTCTGGTAAGTGTCTACCACTAAATGTGTGAGTATATGTATGGGTATATGGGGATATTTATGTGTACTTGTGTGAGTGTAGATATATGTATGCATATTGCATATGTATGTATATGTATGTGTGAGTGTGCATATATGTATGTATATGTAGTATGTATGTTTCTATGTGTATGTATAGGTTTATATATGCATATATATGTATATATATGTATGTTTAAATATGTATATGTTTATGTATATGTGTTTGTATATGGGTGTATATTTATATGTATGTGTGGGTGATTATATGGTTGAGCTCGACTGTCTCTGTATTGTTTATCTGGATGTGTCGATATGGGTATTTATATAGGATTAGATATTTATATATATATGTTGGTGTGTCATTGTATGTGTATTTGTATGTAGGCTTTAGTGTCTTGGAGTGCATCATAGATACACACTAAAATCTACTTTTGTTGATAAAGTACCTTTAATTGCTTACAGACCATTGTTCTTTTCTTAAATTATGATTAACTTTTAATATATTTTATCATAATGTTGTTGGAATATTATTAGAATATAAGTTGGTCTATGTATGCTTATTTCTTTTTCCTTTTTTATGCATGTGTCTATATGTTTATGTATATATGTATATGTGTTTGTATATGTATGTGTGTGTACGTATATGTGTATGTGTGTGTATGTATATGTGTAGATGTGTTTATGTATGTATGTATATATATATATATGTATATATATATGTATATGTATATATGCGTATATATATTTGTGAATATGTATGTTTGTATGTGTGTATGTATGTATGTATGTATATGTATGTCTGTAGATATATATGTGTATATATCTATGTGTAGTTGCGTATGTATGTGTGTATATATATGTACTAGCGGATGTGTATATGCATTTTTATACTCATGTCGTTTTAATTTACGTTTGTTTAATTTTTCATGTATACACTTGTATTTGTAAATGTCTATATATATATTTAGTGTATATACATATATGCATGCGTGCTTATGTATGTACATCTAGATGTGTATGTATGTATGTGTGTGCTTGTATATGGTTGCATCTTTATATGTATTTCTTCACTTGCCTTATTTACTTTTCTGCGTCGACGTATGGGTCAATATATTTATATGTGCTTATCTATGTGTATGTTTATGTACGTAGGTCTGTGTATGCGTACCTATTATCCTTATATGTGTCTATACGGGTGCATGTATTAATTTATATGCGGATGTGCGAGTGTTCAATTATATGTGGAGGTGGTTATTTACTTTTGTCTGTAAATGTGCCGAAAACTATATGTTTTCAAAAATGTATATATGTATATATATGTGTATGTGTGTGTATATGTGTATATATATATATATATATATATATATATATATATATATATATATATATATATATATATATATAGTTATTTGTTTAAATTTTTCAAGTTTAAATTCGTTTAATAACATATTAAGCCACGAATAGCTTCGACATTTGACCGTCTAGATCATATTGAATGTAGATGTATGTGCCTGTGTGTATCGATGTGTATGTGTAAGTATAGTGCATTTGCCTATGTGTGGTTTGCTTTTTTGTATGTGTGTGTATATATCTAAATACGTCCGAGCGTTTAACAGCCCGTTGTTCGAATGATTTCACATGAGAGGCGACTAACATGCTGAAATGTAACGAAAAATGTATACATCTATGTCTGGGACTCTAAATACAACTTTCAACTTAATTTCAATGAAAATATAAATTAAATAGCATATATATCTTTTATTTTTATTTTTATTTATTTATTTATTTATTTATTTATTTATTTATTTTTTCTCCTTAGTAATTCTACAATTTAAAACTTAATAGAGATCTGATTTAGATTTCTAAATAGGTAATTTTAATTTTTTACTTTTAATTTTAATTTCAAATTTTATAAATCTTTTAATATCTAGATAACCTTGCTTAGTTGTCAAATTTTTCGAATCATCCTATACTTGTTTTTTGATTGGCCACTCTAGCTTACGTAACAGCGTTTACTCTTAGCTAAGGATCGTTGATTAATTTGAAACTTTTAAAACCATTTATTCTATATTCTATATTATCACTTGACAAGACACAAGAAGTGTTGAAACAAAATGGCTACTTTTGTCGTGATTTTATAACATATTTATGTTGTAATATTCAAATAAATAATTATATCTGCTCTACTCTGTATTGAGCACTCTTTAAAGAATATTAATTGTTGGTTATTGGATTTCATTCCGTATATACCAATCCTAAACTTGTATATATATATATATATATATATATATATATATATATATATATATATATATATATATATATGATAGTATATTGGAACATCGTCTTGGGTATGACGATTAGCTACATCCAAGACAAAGCTTCTGATAGGGATGTTTAAAGGTGCGTGGAACCATCTCTTAATTGCTGTTGTTCCTAGGTTCACCCTGATCTAGGGTGGTAGCACCTGGTAGGGTTCCAGCTATGGTCAAATAGTTAACCACCAAACTGATGTCAATTACTACGAAAGTATAAAACATTATAGTAAAAATACCAGAAATACATTTTCATAGTAATAAAAATTACCAGTAATACATTTCTGTAACAAAAAAAATAAATCATAATAAAATCAAAATTACTAGCAATATATTTTTTGAAAAAGAAATTACTTATGCTCACAAGAAAATTAAATTTCGGCATTAAATGACCCAATGGCTTGATATACTGTAAAACAAACGAAATCAAATCTATATTAGAAAACAATTCAACTCTGTATTCTAAAATCGGACAATGTTTTCCGAACAACTTACTACAAAGGACAAGAATTTCTGACGAGCACAGATCGGGAATATTCTCACTATAGTATGCAACAGCGGAATTCCCTATCTTCCGACCGTGTAGAACTCGATCCCGAAATGTCATTTATTTATTCATTTTCTTTTACGCTACTTAAGGCCGGCCGGTTATTGTTTGGAAGCTAGAAAACATCAGCCGCTTCAGGCTCAGATGCTAGCATTTACAGATTTCTTGGCTGGGAATAGATTGAAGTACAGAGGCCAGGATAAACAGTAGGACTGAAAATTGTGTTAAGCTACAAAGAAAAAGGATATTATAGTGGCAATGAGCGCTCACGTCATGAAGACATAAGATATATTAAAAGAAAGAAAAAGAAAAGAGTCGAATAAGTGATTGGCCAAAAAATAAATAAGAAAAATGTATGAAAAGCTAATAAGTAAAAGGAACGTTAAAGTAGAACACGAAGCAATAATAATTGCTCGTTCTATCGACCTTCAAATGTGGGATTTCGTTATCCACGATAGATAGTTTTTTTTTCTGGTTTTGGAATCAGCAGATAATCGGAATCGATGTCTAAAAACAGTTTACCAAGAAATTGACACCTTATTTTAAAGAATTAATTAAAATTTTAATCCTTTTTGACGTAGTCAAATGTAACACGTTTTAAGCACATGTCCGCCATCCACAAAATCAAGCGAAGAGAAACCTCAAATTAATGAAATTGACTCAAACTTTGATGGATTTCTCGATATTAAATTGATTATTTTTGTTTTTTACCAAAATAATATCATCATCATTTAAAAAAATAATGTTGCTATTTTATTATTTTAATAATAGTTATTGATAATTTTCAGAATTTTCAATACATTGAAAATATAATGTTTATATATATATATATATATATATATATATATATATATATATATATATATATATATATATATATGATGTAATGAATATGCATACACCTGCGTTCCTCCTAGCAGGAATATGATTGGATGGTGTCAGCCATAAATACAGACTGACGTAGAGGTACGATATAGTCGAAGTCTATGACGACGCCCATTGGACTACGCCATTGGATATCCTATTGGTCTACGCCTATTGCCTACATCTATTGATTACGACTACGACGAGTACCAGTCGATTACTGCTACCTGCTAGATTGTACTACCCAGTAACAGTAGCCAAAACCACTTAGAGACTTCGTTCAAATATATCCCATTCCGGGACATATCAATATATATATATATATATATATAAATAAATATATATATATATATATATATATATATATATATATATATATATATATATATATATATATATATATATATACAGTTCTGATCCAAAATATCAGTATGGAGCTGTGCGTGATATTACTCTTGGGAAAGGTATGAATCCTCTGCTTCCCCCACCGCCTATGTGTAAATAGTAGCACAGCCTGGGTTCAATAGCCTTGGATGGCAACCTGTCTAGGAGAAGGCAACTCTGAATTCACATCTTTATATAGCCCTGGCGTAACACATATTATAGAGCTTAAGTAAGGATCGTTCGCATTGGCTCGATGATACCGACTCTGGTCGATGTCCATGGAGGATAGAACTGAGTTAAATTACGGAGAGTGAAGCCCCTTGGCGCAGATTGACTTTATATCTCTAGGGCATACACACTAATCGCTCATATTTGTTGTTTATAGCAGTGCTTGGAAGGAGAGTGATCGTCTCATCACATCACACAGGCCATTTTCAGTGACCGTTGTTTTGCAGCAGTTTTTGGTCAATGACAAGTATCCTCCCGGTTCGACAACCACCATATTCAACAAATCCCGCCCATTCAAACACTTCCTCTTCCAAAAATCAAATCTTATTTAAAGGACACAATATTTCAAGACGTCATGGAAATCCACGAAAAGGCGACAAGGCAAATACAATGAAGTAATAGCAATCGATATAATATAACACTTAATATTAATGAAAACAAAAACAGCTTAAAAATATTTTAAAAAGAGCGATAGATTTCGGGGACAGCATCCATGACAAAAAAGGAACATTTAAAAAATTACTTTACATAAAACAGGCTGTAATAGTTAACTAAAACAGCTATATATATATATTTATATGTATATATATATATATAGAGAGAGAGATAGATATCAACAGAATGTCATTTGATATATAGATACAAACAGAATGACACTAGATAGATAGATATATAGCAACGGAATCAGAGCATATATATATATATATGTATATATATATATATATATATATATATATATATATATATATATATATATATATGTACCAACATAATCAAAATCTTAAATTGATTTTTTTATAAAAGTATGGTTATATCATGATCTGTTTCGCATCTGGTGTCGTCACACGTCTCTCCATCTCAATTTAACTTTTAAAAATCATAGAACTGTGAAACCGGTAAAGTTACATTAAATAAATATTCTTTTTTCCGATATATTTTACACATAAAAGATATCGGAAAATATATAAAAATACGAACTTATACATATTTCACCTTTATATATATATATATATATATATATATATCCTACTTAACCGGGGATAGCGGCTGATATTGAGGAATCGGAGAGCCGAGTTCGAATTTGAGTCAAATCCATTACATTCACGTACTTGCTGGGAAAGTTATTAAACCTATTCTTCTCACTCCAGCTATGGGTAAATAACAGGGCAGACTGAGTTCTATAGCCTTCGATGACAACAGATCTAGAAGAAGGACAACTCTGAATTCGAAACCTACGGAAGGTCGTTTGGGGACCTTGTGCCACGTAGTGCACCAGGTCTCTGTATTCGGCACTTCAAAAGTGTGCTTGTTTCTGCACAAAGACTTCGCCCCTATATTCAAATCATATTTGCTGGTGCCTGGGTTGTCGGTTCCTAGGTACTGGGCTGCTTGTCCCTCCTACGTCGAATACGTCGGGGGAGTCCACCATATATATATATATATATATATATATATATATATATATATATATATATATATATAGACATGCAAGAAATATGAACATGTAGATGAAAAGAAAGTTTGAAGATATTCGAAGAACTTCTCATAAAAAAAAGAGTTTCTACCAATAATTTTAATTCCCGAACACAGTCAGTACATTGTTCAATTATGGAATACTGACTGTGTTTGAAAATTAAATCATTGGTAGTGCTATAAAAAGTATCTACATACATTGTAGTAACTGAAATTTTGTATTTTACTTTAAGAAAAATTACAAAAACATCTCATTCTATGATCCGTTTTAAAAGAAATGCAGATTGGATTCGAACTTTTGCCTGTAATATACTAAAACATTCTCATAGTTAACCTGTAGAAAAAGTAGAGTTAACCTGTAAATATATATATATATATATATATATATATATATATATATATATATATATATATATATATATATATATATATATATATATATATATATATATGATAAAACTATATATATTTTTGTATAATTTTATATATAAAAAGCAGTATTATTTAGAAAAATATGACAAACTGAAAAGATTTTTTTGTGACGGGTTTCATACTTCATTGACGTTACTACGTCTACACATGCGCACTAGACTAGACACGCAGGTAGTTTCAAAGAGTTTTGTAAAAAATATTTTTTAAAGAATTGTTTTTTCTCAATCTAGCTGAAACCATCTGTATTATTTTTCCCTATGTCAAAAATGTGTTGTCCGTTTTGTTACAGTGAACAATCAATGCGTTTTACATGTTGTTATTTAAAATGTCCCTTTTGTGATCATATAGTCTCTTATTTAAACTTCTTGCTGTTTCTCCAATGTAAACATTCTGGCAATTCCTGCATTTAATCGAATAAACTCCTCCTTCACGCTTTGGGTGGTTGTCTTTTTTTATTAATTAAGTCTTTGATTGTTTTAGATGTAGTTGTAGCAGATTTTATGTTGAATTTAGAGGAAATTTTTTCAGTTGTAGTTGTGATAAAGTTAGTGGGTTGGGTAGAATAATATATTTTTTAATTTGTGGCATCCCGTTCCCACCCCTTCACCGTTGAAACTGCTAGATGTAGACGTCTCTTTTACTCCAATAGCTTCATGTCTCGCACATCTCGCCTATGGAACTCCCTTCCCTATTACTGTTTCCCTGACAAATACAACCTCCAACGGTTTAAGTGTAGCGTCAATCGACATCTCCAGTTGCCTTGATCTAGCCACTTCCCTTCTCCACATCCTTTCATCTTTCATTCCTATCTGCTCTCGCTCTATATCTTCTGTAACACCCCTGCCTTGATCGACCCTCCGTCCTTCTCTTTCTCCACATCCCTTCCTTTACCACTCCTATCTGCTCTTCCTCCAACCCTTCTGTAACCCCATGCGTGATAGTGGCCACTGGCCTTGCTTGGGGTGATACGCTTAAAAAAAAAAAAAAAAAAAAAAGGATGGACAGCTCTTCTATTTTGGAATATTTTATGAGTCTACTGTTCCGAATTGAAAAGGAAGTACTTATGGTATTGAACGTTCGTGAACGTTCGTGAATGTATTATTTCTTCTCCTCTTGTAAATAGTGAGGTCTGCAAGTTTGGATGGTTCTTAGAATATACACATATAGAATATATATATATATATATATATAGGCGTTCTAGTTATTTAAAGGTCTATAGGCGTTCTAGTTGTTTAAAGTACTAAGCTTATCCTTTGTTAGGTTTTCATTTTTGAATATATTTTTGGTCCTTCTATGGAGTCCTTGGGCATTTTCACCTTAATACCTCGGTACGTGTTTGCCTTTGTTTTTGTTTTTTTTTGTTCATTATTTTTTTTCGTTATTTTTCTTGTCTAATGTGTTAGGTCGTCGTGCAAGTTGGCCATTGGTCACACAAACATCCATGGTTTTCCTTTAGTAGTAGTAGTAGTAGTAGTAGTAGTAGTAGTAGTTTAGTAGTAGTAGTAGTAGTAGTAATAGATGTAGTTGTGGCACATTTTATGTTGAGTTTAGAGGAATAGGGATCATCATTTCAACTTAGAGCTAAAGAGATCAATTAGAAAAGATCCAACTCAATCCATAAGATGTTTGGCACGTGAGAAAGGATTTTTTCGCACTGAGGAGCTGTGATACAGCGAAACAGTACTGTCTGTGAATGACATATGTTTCAGCAGGAATGA
>OZ038505.1:71742057-71754557 GCA_964036315.1 Acanthosepion esculentum
CAGATACAAAAGAATACATTGGGTGATCAACCTTTCCACCAATATAATTACGGCACTCTTTTTAAAGACATCTTTATTTCTAAAACTTGACAGCAATAATTAAAATACGAATGTATCTACTAGCAGAAATAAGCACCTAATTATATATATATATATATATATATATATATATATATATATATATATATATATATATATATATATTACATGAATCATTCATTCAAAAAGCAGATAGTGAAATTAATGATATAAATGGCAAGAATGACACTCGCAAACAATTTTTGATAACCTGTAGATGAATGTTATGATCCCTGTTTATAAATTCCAGTTGAATAAGGTCTTTTTTTTACTACAAGCTTTCGATTGCGCATACAATCATCCTTAGGTATAGAAATAAATGATCCGACGTGCAAATGTCTGATAATAATGGTAACATTCCTGAATTTACTGAACAATTTAGTTCATGCCACATTGACTGAAAAAAAACTACCTCTACAAAAGTATTCTCATATTACTATATTAGTACAAAAACGCACAATTTAAAATTTAAAAAAAAATTCAACCTCAACGTTGCGACCGCTCCAAAATTTCTGACAGTTAACAATAACACATTTCTAAAAATCATATTTCGGAGTACATCTTAACTTTCATTGTCCAGTTATTATCTGGATGTAAAAAAGATATATCTATTTCCATATCTACAGGTTCGAGGTTAATGTATTTTATTAAAAATTGTTTGCGAGAGTGATTCTTGCCATTTATATCATTAACTTCACTCTCTGCTTTTCGTATGAATGATTCACGTAATGTAAATTGAACTGCACCACATACTTGATATATATATATATATATATATATATATATATATATATATATATATATATATATATAGTGAGAGAGAGAGAGAGAGAGATAGATAGATAGATAGATAGATATTTGTGTATTTAGGTAACAATCGTTCTTTCATGCACATTTCATTGAATACGACAGACAAAATATAATATATAATATAATATATAATAGCAACATCTATATGCAAAAAAGGGCAAAAAATAATGGAAGGCTTATTAATAAAAGCAAAAAACAAAACAACGCTTAATATCAACTATGAACATGGACACAATATCTTGATGCTGTTTCATCCTTTAAAATCGCTAAATGTATAACCGAGTCGATTAGCAAGGTCGATTTTACTGATTTTAAACTAATCGAACTATCCTCCGAGGCTCGATCGGTTAATGCACGTCAGGCTATACGACGGTTCCGTATAGGGTACAGGTTCGATTCCTGTCGGAGGACGAATATTTTCTATGAAAATTTCTCGGACCATCAGTTTCGGTAAATGTTATTAATACTACTTATTACAAACAGAGCATTTACTGAAATATTTGTCTCTATAAAAAGAACGTATAAACATAAAAAATGTCTTTAAAATAATTGTCGGACTTTGTCCTTTTCATAATATGTGACACACACACACACACACACACACACACACACACACACACACACACATATATATATATATATATATATATATATATATATATATATATTACACGGCTATTTCAATGTATCGAACTGATTTGGTGATTTGATCACTGAACTGGTGAAGAAGTCAATCACTTCTCCAATTGCCAAACATAGAAAGAATTGGCAACTTTAAAAAAAAAAAAACTTTGCCATTGTGGCATTTCATGTTAGAGAACATTTTAGAGTACAATTCACATGGTGGTGAAAATAAAATTAGTTTTTAGAAATTTTCTATTTTTCCATTAAATATGCCGTATATTCTCGTCAAGGAATTCAGCAAGAAATAGGCATATACTCAAATACACCAAGCGTATATTTTTCGTGGGTGTCTCGTCTATCTTTATGTATAGTATATGACGAGATCAATGGAGGAAAGGCGTATTCAACATTTAATAATTTGGGGGCAATACGTGCTTAAAGTTTTTAGGTAGTCTTGATCAACATTTCTGTTCATGGTTAGCCGTAAGCAATTGTAAATGTAGGACTACCTTACAGTGAAGTAAAACAATCACAATAATAATATTTCTTAAGAATTTATTACGGGAAATATCAAGTTTTACATAACAAATAAATTAATATAAATTTTGATGCTATCTATTTGTTGTTAGGTATTTTTCATTTTCTCCTGTATTATCGGTAGCATTATAGAATTCTTTCAGTGCAGTACCAAGTTTTCTAAATTGAACAAACTGGAGCCAGTACGCTTATGCTTTGTCATCTCTCTTTTCCATTGTTTTCTTTTTTTTTTAGATCGCTTTCTTCCAGTCATTTTGATGGGCAATTGCGTTATCTGAAATTTAGAATGATCTTATTCCACTTCAAAAATAAAACCTGTTAAAAGGAATCTTTTAAATTAATATACGACCTAAAATAAAATGCTTTTGACCAAAAAAATTTAATAATTTCACTGATTATGTAATAATAATGTAATGTAATAATAATGATATTCCTAAGACAAATCTACGTTTTATGTTATCTTATTGCATGGTTAAACCTAAATTGAGCTTGTAATATTGTGTAATCGGCTGTAGATTTTTTTGTAAAATACTTGGATATGACAGAATGAATAATTTCCAGTGAAAAAAACATATTTTTCTTTTTTCTTTTTTGTGAATACGCCCGAATACATCATATATTTAACAGTAAAAAAGTGCTAATATCTGGTAGATTAACTTGTACATTATAGGAATATCTGTCCTTATTGTTACAATATCTCTTGTCATTATCAACCCTGGTTACACTGTAAGTTTTCCCTTTTCCGCAGCAAATAAAATAGACAACAATCGATGAATGCACATCTCTCTGTGAACATAAGTAAGCCATTTTGTTTTTAAGCCGATCTCTCCGCCCGTCAACGGCTTACCCTCTGCATTGTCCAGTTATGATCCTTGGCAGTGGATTTCTCTGCCCATCACTCTTTTAGCAGGCTTGCCTTTATATGATACGCGGCCGCCTTTTGACATGCGCCTCTCCGTTGATCGATAGAAGATGTTATGTGTCTGTTTATAAACACACCTGTCTATTCCACTCGGAGCGTATGCCTCTCAAATAATTACCATTGATTTTCCTGTTTTAGTAAATTCCTTGCAATCATCTTTAGAGTCTGTCGGTAACTCGATAGTTTCATAATGTTGATCGTAACAGAAGAACGAGAATATATATCAATAATATATATATATATATATATATATATATATATATATATATATATATATATATATATATAAATACAGGGTGTCCGTATGGTTCGTGTGCACTTTAAAAAAATTATAACTTTATTTGTATTTGCGATAGAAATAATCTGTAAAAAATGTTATAAAGTTTAATGTACCTAGTTTTAAGTATAGCTAAAATAACTAATGTGATTTCAGTCATTACTGTAAATCAGTTGGCAAATGTTTTCCGTGAACTGCAAAATCGTATTACCCTTTGTATTGCTAATGATTGAGGACATGTGGAAACTTAAATAAAATTTCAATAAAACCTTAAAAAATATAGATTTACTTCTTTCTAATCCTTTTTACAAAGTATTTCTATCGCAAATACAAATAAAATAATATTTTTTTTAAAGTGCACACGAACATTATGAACACCCTGTCTCCCTTTCTCTCTCTCTCTCTCTCTCTCTCTCTCTCTCTCTCTCTCTCTCTCTCTCTCTCTATATATATATATATATATATATATATATATATATATATATATATATATATATATATATACTTTAAAAATCAGAGGACCAGTTGAATCTGCGACCTTGGTTTAAACCTTACGGTATCTTTAGGTGATTTTTTATCAAATTAAAATCATCTGTCTTATTCAACCCTGATATATAGACTGAGTTCGTGTCGGAATTAGAAAATTAACTTTTAACTAATTATTTTGTATATTAAATATATCTTCTTTTTAAGTATAATCTAATTTGGAAAAGTATTCATAAGTAGGAACTTGTATTATAAACTTAACCTTGTTTATATAGATTTAAAAATAAAGACTCACTTCCCGGTCCTCTTTTAATTTCAAATTAACACTTCATAATTTATATAACCCCAATTTAATCTCATAAGGTTAATATACGCTTTGAATTTTATCAAACCTCTTCTCTTTAAGGATAATACCTCCCACCCACCTCGGACCACTCTCGTCTTTCGTCTGACGAAAACACTGAAATGGATAGATTTCTGTATTAAGTTTATGACAGCTGTCACAGTTAAATTTCTAATTCCGAAACGACTGAATGAGTGTTGAATAACACTGACGAAGTTTTCGTCGGTTAAAATAGACCTATATCCATCATATGAGGTAATTTTGGATTTTCTTATATAATACGACATATATGCTCCTGAAAAATTTATTTCCGTTGAGCTCTCTGGGGAGGAAGTGTGGGTTTGTAAACAGTGACTATTACGGCTAATAATGCAAGACTCTTCGGTAAATCGAATCGAGTTCTCTCAGTCACTGTGTATTTATCTAAAAATAAATACGCTTAAATTTAACTTCAGCCCTCCCGTCCACCAAAGACTTAGTGGTAGAATCCCCGACTGACGACAATTCAGTCGGGTTTCGATCCTAACTAAAGGCAACCGGACGTCTAGCCACACTGATGAGCTGGGATACAGTCTGTCTGTGGATGGCAATCTATATATATATGAAGAAATATAGTGTTAAAGTGTGCTATATTTATGGGATAAAGTGCTCAATATCAGAGATAGAGCGTGTGTAAATATAAAAGTGGACATGGAAGTCAGCACTTAGAGGCGACAGTCTGTTTCATGCTAGTGCAATCGTCAGGCAACTCGTGCTGTAATTTTTCTCGGCTATTTATATATAAAGGTCAGTCAGTGGTGCATTATGGGTAGTCTATCATATATATATATATATATATATATATATATATATATATATATATATATATATATTAGAATTGGACATAGTCCGACAATTTATTTAAAGACATTTATATATATTATGTTTAACGTTCTTTTTATAGATACAAGTATTTAAGCAAATGCTCTGTTTTATAATAAACAGTATTAAATAACATTTACCGGCCTGAATGTCCGAGAAGTTTTCATAGAAAATTTTCGCTCTCTGACAGGAATCGAACCTGTATCCTATACGGAACCATCATTTCGCGTGATGTGCCTTAACCTTTCGGCCACAGCGTCTGGTTAGCAAGGTCGATTTTACTATCTTTAAACTTAAATCTTCCATGAATCTCTTCTATTCATATCTGCTCTAGCGTATCAAATGTAAACAAATGACGTCATATATTTTAGAATTGGACATAGTCCGACAATTTATTTAAAGACATGAAAATTTCTCGGACATTCAGGCCGGTAAATGTTATTTAATACTGTTTATTATAAAAAACAGAGCATTTGCTTAAATACTTGTATCTATAAAAAGAACGTTAAACATAATATATATAAATGTCTTTATATATATATATATATATATATATATATATATATATATATATATATATATATATATATATATATATATATATCTTACCTGGATATATATATATATATATATCTAGGTAAGATGAGAACGAATAGAGTACAATTCCAGCGTTCGTAACATTTAATTTAGAAGAGGGCTCAATACAGAGTAGAGCAATATTATTTATTTTAGGATATTACACCGAAAACATGTCAAAATCGATACACAATTGCAGTCGTGTTTCAATGCATATCAATGCATCTCATCAGGCGATTGTAAATTACAGACGAGTGAACGATTTATTTAGATTTAAAAGCAAAATACAACCTCTTTTTTTCCGAAAATTCGAAAAAATGGGGATTATAATGTTTAAGGACGTTACTCTATCAACCAATCAAATATGACCTTCGTTAAATTTAAACTAAGCGAAGAAGCAAAATTTAAAATTATTTCTTTCATACTGTTTTTCTTTTAAATCTAACTGAATATATATATATATATATATATATATATATATATATATATATATATATATATGTGTGTGGGTGTGAGTGTGTGCGCGCGCACGTGTGTGTGTCTACTATACTATACATCATTGTATATTTGGGATAGATGCTTCAGTTAAATGTTTCATTAAACTGAAATGTTGGTTAAGCCTTTTGGCGAGTTTTTTTTCTAATGCCTAATAAGTCGCTTGATGTCGTGTAGACACATATAAAGGAACATGCAGGAATTATGTGTTGTGTTCTGGACCGTTTTACGGTAAAAAGTTGTCATCGGCTATCTCCTTGAAAATGACCATCGATTTTCAAAAGTACCCGGAAGATTACACACAATTTCGGCAAGCTCCTTACCCGTTTCCACCGTACCTCAGACGGCTTATTTCACACGCAGACATCCCTTGTTCGTTATATTTAATAATAATAATAATATAATAATAATAATTTTGTTCGGTAAAATATTTCCCCACATGTTTGGATTTGGCCGTCGGACAAAAGACAGCTAAATATTCCTACATCAAGAGGAGTAGCAGGAGGAACAGTAGCAACGAGATAATAAACGTGTTGTTAAACCAATTCCATTTTTCTATTGTTGATTTTGCTAACTTAGTTACAACAAATAATATTATTAATAATAATAATAATAATATTAATAATAATAATAATAATAATAGTAATAATAATAATATTAATAATAACAATATTAATAATAGTAATAATAATAATAATATTAATAATAATAATAATAATATTAATAATAATAATATTAATAATATTAATACTAATAAAGAGGAATGCGCTTGAAAATGTCAGCCAAGGTTAAAGAAAACAAGAAATGGATATATCTTCAGTCAGTTAAGTGTGATACACGCTTAGGATACATGACTGACGAGGCGGATTTTTACAGCAGTAGGCCAGTTGCCATCCAAGGCTATAGAACCCGGTCTGTCCTGCTGTTTACCCATAGCTTGGGGAGAAGAAGAGGATTCATACCATTTCCAAGGGTATAAGTACGTAAGTTAATGTAATGGATCTAACTAGAATTCGAACTCGGTTCATCCGATTCCGAGCCGCTATTCATTACTCCACCGCGCCTCCTTTAACAACATGAGCATATGGTTTAAACAGATGAATTTTTTTTTTGCCCCAGACCCATAACTCATTCTTTTGGTGACTTTTTAAAGTGATATATATATTTTTTTACTTATATTGTGACCATTTCGTTTAAATCTTCGTTGTTTCAGTCATGTTTCAATCGTGGTACCCTTCGAAGGCCTTCTGTTCGCTCTGGTAGTTGGCATGTTTAAACCGATCACTATAAGCAATATTGCAGAGCATATATAAATCGAGGTGATCACCAATGACTGTGTAGCGAAGACAGAATGTGAGATAGAAAATAAGACTGGAAACTAACGCGTTTAAAATTATCACCTCACACGCTGGACGTCTTCAGGAGGCCAAACAAAGAAACCCATCGCAAGAGGCGAAATGAAAAAGAAATCTACCGTTTTAGAGTAAATAAAGACAGGAATGGAAACAGTTTCCTTTCGTTAAGCGGGAGTGGGTGGCTTCAAACAATCATTGCAAAGATAGTCAGTATCTCAAAGAAAACACGAGTTTCGCAACAATGAAAAGAACAATACTGTATATTTAATGGTACATCTATTTTAGTAATCGTTTGCAAAAATATGTGAATAAAATAGTTTCATATTTAATACAGTTATTTCAATTGAGGAATTAGTTTTTTTTTCTCGTGGATGTACGCAAGTTAGATTGCATTTTCGAAACTGGTATTTTAGAACACGTTTTGATTTTGTTAATGAACATAAAATAAATATTTATTATATATGGTTTACATCTTTGTTGTATTGCGTCTGTTATTTGTAATATAATATTATATATCATCGTCAGCAGTTACGGTTTTCTTATTGTCATTTATTTATAAATATTGTCTTCTCTAAAAGTTATCTTTGAGAAATTTTCACATTTGTCGACATGGAATACGAAAACATCGTCAGCAGTTACTGTTTTCTTATTGTCATTTATTTATAAATATATATGTATATATATATATATATGTGTGTGTGTGTGTTTGTGTATATATATAAAGTATTCTATTACACAATTTAAACAATTTAATTCAATCACAGCACATTACATTGCATCTAGACAATGTAGTTCTGTTGTTACTACTTCAGTCTCTAACGTGGAATGACGTCATAGAATCGCATCTTGAACTTACGACCTGCGTCTACTATTCCGCGACAGTTATCGTCGCATACCAATTTTCTATGTCAGCATAACAGAATATCATCTTTGATGGTGAATATCTTTGTTTAAATTTTCGCATAACCACTCTGAAGATGGCTCATGTGAGCCGAAAACCTAAATCAAGGAACAGCAAAAAATAGCCAAATATCTTTATTTTCGCACGAAATTAAAGAATATATACGAGTTTAGAACCGCTCATGATCAAACATAATAGGTATTCATTGTCTTTCATAGTTAACAATATATGTTTATATATAAATATATATATATATATATATGTGTGTGTGTGTGTGTGTGTGTGTGTGTGTGTGTGTGTGTGTGTGTGTGTGTGCGTGTGTGTTCGTATATGTATTTAAGCAGCAAATTCTTTTTCAGGTATATCTCATTGAATAAATGTGATTATCATTGTTACAGTGCATGTCTCATTTAACTATAATATACGAAAAATATTCGTGAATATGAAAGGATAATGATCAAAATATGCAGACATGACGTTTGTAACTTATTCAATGAGCCACACACACACACACACACACACACACACACACACACACATATATATATATATATATATATATATATATATATATATATATATATATATAGAGAGAGAGAGAGAGAGAGAGAGAGAGAGAGAGAGAGAGAGAGAAAGAACAGACAGGGACAGAGAAAGAGACAGTGAGAGAGAGGGGGGAATGTTGTTTGCCGCAGAAAACCGACTACATTGGCAAAATTTAAACAAGAAATTGACGATTGTCTTTCCGGTTTCTTCTAAAATCTTCTCATTCACTTTCACTTCTAGTGGCACCATTGCGTCTTAGTGGCACCATCGCCTTCCTTAGAGTGAATAGATTTAAAACAATAACCATATAGTACAACATGAAACCTAAATTTACCAAATTATTTTAATGGACTTTTTAAAGAAATAATTATTATAATTGTAATCCAGTGGCCGGGCTGTATTTGCCCAGCGCTAGTATAAAGTGTTCAGTTGCAACATTCCCGATAGATTACCTATTAGGATAGACACATGAAGAAGACTGAAATGAAATGATAAGAGAATGAAACTCAAGATGAAGGCACTAGTGTGAACGAATATTAGTGTATAATGATCGCTATGTCGAAACGTACACGCATCTGATGCAAGGTAGACTGTTTGTAAGACAGTAATACTTATCTAACATATATCTATAAAACGAGTAGTTGTTGATGACATTAAACATTCATGGGATGTATTTCTTTTTCTTTCTTGTGTGTGTGTGTTTGTATGTGTGTGTGTGTGTGTGTTTATTTTCCTATATCTCATAGAGGCCACATCAGTCTTTTACTCGTTCTAAGGTATTTTGGGATTTTGAAATACAAACGGATCATCTGACCCTCGCTCTGCCAGGAGACCAAATCTAACTGTAAACAAACCTCCCGAAATTCTTTCCAATAGATGGCGTGGTCATGATAAACAAAGACGTGAACAGTTCTCAAATAATAGATGGCACAGTTCCAGCAGACGCCTGGCCCAACAGAACGAAAATGGCGAAGAGCTAAATATACGTCAGAATCTTGCAAGACAACGAAGGAATTATGGAAGGTGACGGTTAGAATTAGACTAATAAATACAGGAGAACATAGGAAGGTCTTGATAATTCCTGGAAAAGATTTTTTTTAAATCGCTGAGGCAGTTAGAAATTCGAGGAAGAATTTAAACTTATTTAGACTGTCTTTTCCAGGACGTTGGCGATAATAGTTCTCCACAACGTCCTGTGGTATCTCTTAATAAATCGTGCGTTTTTGTTATCTGTCCTAAACCTTGTTCCTCGATCCATTTACTTAAGTGTAGGTTATGCGTTGTTTTCCTCTCTTCCTGTAGCCTTCAATTTGTCCTGTGAGTATAATAATTTTCAGTTTATCTTTCTTCGTTATTGTGCCGTAGAAATTTCAAATCGCTTCTCGATGTTATACATAAGTGTACATTTTCTTTCCCTTTTCTGTATTATCAGCTAAGAAACGTTTCGGTTCGAATCGAAAATTGAATGGTGAATTCTTCTTTCTCTATTAACTCGAGAATGTCAAGGTAAGGCGTTACTTTGAAGTTAAAATAATAATACCGTAATTCCTCACGTGTAATACCCATTTAAAAAAAAGAAAAGAAGAAGCAAAATCAGGGGTGCGTATTATGCGCAGCTACAAAAACTCGTTAAAAATGACAGTAAAATAAAATAAGTATTATCATAAAACTAAATTAGAATAATATTATTCAATGTTTAAAACCATTTTTAAAAAAATTAAGAGTAGGAAACCCTGGCCGTACTGATATTGGAGAAGTACAATTTATAGGGTTTTATTACCAAACAAGGAGTGCGTATTATGCGTGAGTAGAAGCATTTCCCTACATTTCAGCACAATTTTAGGTGTGCGTATTATGGATGAAGGCGTGTTATACATGGGGAATTCCGGTAATTATTATTTAGACCATAGCATTATTTCAATCGACAAAATTATGAAAGAGCAATATAATAATTTGTGAAATATGTTTATACTTAATGCTAAGAAAAGTATCGCAGATACAACAGAGTTGTCATATACAGGCCGGAATTAATGGCTGACTTTCGATAAATCTTTTCAAAAGCATTTTCACATGACAGTAATTAGCAAAGTATTTACATTTTATATAAAATAGATTTATTACGTTGGAAATACTTGCATTAATTCCAGACTTCTGTTGAATTCGTTTGCCCACTTTTTTTATTTTTCGAAAGCATTAGCAATGCATTTACTTTTTACAGATAATGAAATAGTTTTTCATTGTATATTCTGGCATTAATTTCTGATTTCTGATAAATTCGTTTAACCTTTTTTATGTTTTTAAAAACATTTCTATAGTATAGCAAATCCATTAGCAATGCATTTCCATTTTACATTCTATAGATTTATTCTGTTCGTAATACTTGTTTTAATTCAGGACTTCTGGTAATGTTCGTTTTCTTTTTTCGAAAATATTTCTATCATAAATTCATTAGCTATGCATTTACATTTGACATACAATAGAATTATTTTGTTAGTAAGGCTTGAATTAAAACTTGATTTTCTAATAAATGTTTTCATCCATTTTCCAAACTATTTCTCCTTAAAATTCATTACTAACAACAGGTTTATTCTGTAAGAAATCCTGGCATTAAGTTCTGCTTTTTGATCACTTCAAACGACCTATTTTTTTTTTCCAAAAACATTTCTATCATTAACTATCTCTACACATTTTGCTATAGATTTTACATACAATAGACTTACCGTGTTATTAATTTTTGCAGTAATCCCTGCATTCTGATAGTATCGTTACGAATCCGAGTCAAATAACAAAGGCGGCTATGCTGATGACATAGGTATTTATAATTTTGATGAGAATAACATTGAATAGAAAATCAATATACACATATGCGTGTGTAAAAATTAATATATAACTAAAAGTTTATCTGTAAAAAGACTATAAATAAAGACAAAAGGAAAACGCTTTTACTTCTGTTTATAAACAATTGTTGCAAAACAAATTCCTTTCATTTGTCTGGGTAAAGTCTAACAGAGGACGTATTTCGAGTGGTATATTAACGCGCAAACTGAAATTAAATGACGGAAGGCAACAACAAAGAAAACGAAAGATTCACTCATCCGTAGCATTCTCATCAGACTTTTCACATATTAGAAAGCAACTTTTTTTTTAGAAATAATTAAAGAAAGAAAACAAGCAAAACTAAAAAAAAAGAAAAAAAAGAAATACGGAATGTGTCCGTTCGTCACTAACCGAAAGCAATATTAGAATTCCATACTCGAAATCTTTGACCAAGAAAGAGAGGGAGCGTCAAAAGAGAAATCATCGCTAGCGTCAATTTCGCTGAAGAGTCTCGAATCTCCCGAGTTCAAGTAAGGAGGGCTCTTCGAAAAATTGAAAACGTCAAAGTGGAGAATTCTTAATTGATATTGAGATTTATCCCAGGGTTTGTCTCTCTGAAGCAGGATCCACACATCAGATGCAAACGCATGTCTCACGCCAAAAATTGAATTGGGATACAAACATTTTAATGGCAGCTGCTAGCCAAACTTTCCATGGGAAACGCTAGTCAGTGTTGATGGATTGTTTAATTGATTTTTACGGCTTATCAACTCTTTCTGGGTTATTCGAAAGCTGAAATATATTTCGCATTGTATGCGGTGTCCGGTGTTCCATTATGTTCAGACGTGCAAATTAATTCATTTTCTTCCAAA
>OZ038505.1:71772057-71777057 GCA_964036315.1 Acanthosepion esculentum
TAGAAGTAATTTATATAAAAATTTAAAGCCGGCACTGAACAAAATCATCTATGAATACTGCAGTAATGTTCTAAAATGCTTGTAAAGGAACAGATTTTCATACTTTAATGAGAGCGTGGCTATGACATTCTAATTTAGAGGACAAAAATTCCATAATGTATAATTCTTTGACGTTCTAATGAACATTGAGCACATTGTCAACCGTTTTGCATTTAAAAGCATAATGAAAAAACTACGGTAATGGAAAATAACGCATATCTTTACATAAATACTTATACTAATGAACAACATATAGTTTTGTACCATTTGCACCCCTGAAGATGATCTTGGAAAAAGATCGAAAGTACGTGGCAAATAAAAATAAAACAAATTGAAACAGATATATCACATTTCTCTCATCCTTTAACATCAATACACGGAAGGTTATTCGTGAGTATGAATGGATTTTGTTCAAAATTGGCAGACATAATGTCTGTAATTTATTCAATCAGACATGTCTAAAAGAGAATTTGTTGCCTAAATACACACGCACACACAAACACACACACACACACACACACGACACACACACACGACACTGTTATAGTGGAAGACACCTAGTCTATAGGTAATAGACTCTCCCACCTATTATAAGTAGGAATCAGTAGGTAGTCGAAAGAAGAAGTGATTAGCGACCACAACTCGATTATTCTGCGTAACACTTTATTACAAGTTCCTAACGTTTCTGTACGTTTACCCCATTTAGGACGCATTTAGTCCGACTACAAGTTCTATTGTGGAAATAAGTCCAAAACACACAAACACACACACACACACACACACACACACACACACACACACACACATGACAGGGAGTGTGCGAGGGATAAATTGTCGTGTCTCTTCTACTCCAATGGCTTCATTTCTCGTACCTCCCGGCTGTGGAATTCCCATCCTATTACTTGTTTCGCTGATAGCTATAATCTCCAACTATTCAAATACAATGTCAATCGATATCTCCAGATGCCCTGAATTATGCCCTGCACTTCTCTTCATCCTTTCCTCCATCATACCTCTTAACTCTCGTTCCCACTCTGTAAACCCTGCGTACTAGTGGCATCCCACCTGGCTTGCGGTGAAATGCTTAATATATATATATATATATATATATATATATATATATATATATATATATATATATATACGCAACAGAAAGAAATATGTATGAACAAAAAATGATATTAATAAGAGTAGCGTTAAGCAGCCACAATCCCCAAACAATTTCACACGGCACGTGCTCGCCCAGTGTAATCTAATCTAAATGAAGTTGCAACGCAACATTAATAAAACATACGAACTTATAACTGATCTGCGAGATAGAAATCATCTGCTCAAGTTCCGTTGTTGACGGCTTTTCTGGCTGTTGGCGAAAAAAATCTTAAAAATCTGCTCATTATGTAACATCAGTTAATTACAGCCTGCATGTTTGAATATTCATTTATGATATCAGGAAATGAGCTCCTGAAAACTGGCCTCGTCGGCAACGACGAAAGCTGAGTAACTGATTTGTGACTCTTAAATCATATTAATTTTTTAGTATTTTATTAAATTTATATAAGTATGGTCGCGTTTTCTAGTACGTACAACCTTTCCAACCGTGAGAGCCGGGTTCGAATCTCACCGTGGTCGATTTATCAAGAAGTGTCTTCTT
Source organism: Acanthosepion esculentum (assembly GCA_964036315.1). NCBI lineage: Eukaryota > Metazoa > Mollusca > Cephalopoda > Sepiida > Sepiidae > Acanthosepion > Acanthosepion esculentum. The sequence continues at coordinate 71,773,748 of OZ038505.1, forward strand.
GAAGGTATAAGCTTGGAGAAGCCATACCAGCGCAAGATAGCATTAGAAAGTTTCTGAAAACCATACCATAGTTTGACCCATGCCTTGTGAGCGAAATTGGTCGTCAATGGTTGCCCCAGCACGAAGTTTCATATCGCCGTGATCGAGGGTTTGAGCGTACTGGGTTGAGCAAACTGTTGTTCACGTCAGATGATGCGATCTCGCCCAATTAACTGTATCGAAGATCAGCTCAGCACAGTTGCAGTATAGACCACATGAGCACAGAGGATGTTGAAAAAACAATGTAATATACCAAGCCACTTTAAAATCATCAGATAACGAAGAAAACATATATATAGGAGTAACTGAATAACCCTGGAAACAAAGAAACTACGCACACAAAACATCTTTCACAAATAGTAAATATGTGAACAGCACAATGCTTTTCAATGCTATATCTGGGAAATTAAAAACAAAAAGCACATCACACCAAAAATATAATGGAAAATAAGGAAAGGGACATCAGCATGAAACAATCAATCCAAAAACTCCAAACTCTGCTTAGAGGAAAACATAGCTATATTTACCTTCAAAGACAAAAACAGACTACTAAATAAACGATCAGAACTCATCTAAAAATACAGACACGAAAAGAAATATTTAATATGTTACTTAAAAATTTAAAACTGAAAAAAAATAAGCAAAAGCAAGTAAAGTAAATTAATCCAAATAAAGTACATAATAAAGAAATGAACAAACCACTCCCGCCAAAATAACCGTTAGAATAGACTACCCACAATGCAATAGAATATCCACCATGTACAACTGAACCGTATATATAAATAGTCGAGATAAAAACAACGCATGATGATTGCATTTCGCATGAAACAGCCTGTCGCCTCTGAGTGTTGACTTCAATGTTCATTTTTATATTTATATTTACATACGCTCTATCTCTGATATTGGGCACTTTATCCCATATTTATATCATAACATAAAACTATATTTCTTCATATATATATATATATGTATGTCTGTGTGTGCGTGCGTGCGCGCGCGCGTGCGTGTGTGTGTGTGATTAAAGACAAGGCACTAAAATGAAGGTTTTTATTTAATTTTTCTTGCGTTCGAACAAGTGTTTTCTTTTTTGGATACAGAGTGTGTAGAAACTGTCCAAACGTTCTATAATTCCGACCGCTTTTGGCTATACTTTTAGACATTATCAAGGATGATTTTTACTTGTTCATTTTAATTGGGTGTGTGGGTTGTATGTATGTTTTTAGTGTTACAGAGATGCTTTATTTTCCCGGGCACAGAATGTGAAGGTTGTCTGGCTGTTGGTTCCTAGGAACTGAGTGGCCTGACTCTCATACGTTGTAGGAAGAAGTATAGCGGCGAAGGCGATCCGCCGGAGAGTTCTCGCTTCCTCCGCCGCCTAGCCGAGCTATCTATCTATTATATACATGTCAATTTCTCTCTCTCTCTCTTTCTCTCTCTCTATATATATGAATCTTTTATTTCAGTCTACCCTTATTAGTGTGTATGCATATATATATGTGTGTGTATATATATATATATATATATATATATATATATATATATATATATATATATATATATATATATATATATATGTATATATGTGTGTGTGTGTGTGCGCCCGCGCGTGCGTGTATTAGCGAGCCATGCTCATCAGTGTATGCGTATGTATTGAGAAATATATGCGTACGTTCTAACGATATCGATTGTTTGCCAAAAATATCTGGCTATTAATAGATTGACGAAAATGAATATCGGTTCGTCAGACAATAAATAAGAAAAAATCATTACCATCATCGGCGAAGCCGAAGGTTGATAGTTAAATTTGAAGATTTGTGGATCAACTGTAAACTTGGTAGATGTTTTAGATATCGATTTGATAGATAGATAGATAGATAGATAGATAGATAGATAGATAGATACGAACAGACTCATATAGATAGATAGATAGATACGTTGGAATACATAGTTTGTTTCGAAAACATTCATTTTGTCCTCATCCATTATCTTTGCAGATTTGTCTTTTCATATATATGTGAGTTAGGGAGCACATCGACGTGGTGTAATGGTTAGAAAGCTTGTTTTGCTAGATCAATTACGAGTGAGTTTGATCCGCACTGAGTGACCCATACTATATATGTGAGTTAGGATGTATGTGTATACACGAATGCGTGCGTACGCCTGCGTGTATCCGTTAGTGTGCATGGAAATTAAGTCCGGTTTTATTTATTTATCCTTTTAAATCACACTATCGCGCTCTCTCTCTTTCCCTCTCTCTCTCTCTCTGTATCTTTTTATTAATATATATATATATATATATATATATATATATATATATATATATATATATATATATATATATATATATATATATAATATAGAGAAAACAACTGAAAAGTTGCAAATATCAAATATATATATAAAAAAATATAAATACATACTTTCACAAAAAAACATTCAATTTTTTTTAATTTGCAACTTTTCAGTTTTCTCCATATTATATACATATCAAGAAAGTATACGTGGCTTCTCATTATGCTATATATATATATATAGAGAGAGAGAGAGAGAGAGTAATATTTACAGACACATATCCATACGCAGTCACATACGCACACAAACATACACGCAATATATATATATATATATATATATATATATATATATATATATATATATATATATATATATATATATATTTATATTTCTCTCATAACTCCTTTCTTTATTTATTTATATTTCTCTCGTGTCTTCTTTCTCAGTTTTTCTCTTTATGGCTTTTTCTCCTCTCCCCCTTCCCTATCAATCTATAACGGAAGTTAACCGATTTAATGTGTCAATGTCTGGATATCCTCAAACAATTTAAATTTGAAAGAATAGAAATATTACATCTAACTCAATCCTGCCTCTCTGCCCCCTCACTTCCTCACATCGTTAATTTACATATACTTATTACTGCCCGTCAAAAATTTGTAGATTTCTTTTCATTTTTCGTTTCAACCTTTGGAAGTAAAGTCTGATGATCCGCTGTCCTTTAAAAGGGCTGTGGTGAAATAATTTATTACATGGAACCTTAAAGTGGTCTGTTTTTATTTAAATTATTAGCTCTGATTTACATTGAGCTCTCTGGATTTTATCCTCCTTGCGTCTACCCATACGGATTACCTAGTTTTTCGTAAACTAAATATCTGTCTATCTATCTATCTATCTATCTATCTATCTATCTATATATATATATATATATATATATATATATATATATATATATTCTGATTTTTGAACAAGTGTCATT
>OZ038505.1:71779557-71787057 GCA_964036315.1 Acanthosepion esculentum
ATTGTTTTTTTTATATGTATTCGAAACCTTTCAATTTTTTCTTTTTAATGGCATTTTTTTTGTTTTCTATTTCATAAGTTGTTTTTGCAACTTTTTCTTCTTTTCCATCATTTTTATTTCTTCTTTTATTCGTTCATCTGTTTTCCCCCTTCCTTCACGTATATTCTTCGTTGTTTATTTTTCTTTTTATCCAGTTATTCTTTTTTTGCTTGTTTTTATTCCTTTCTCAGGTCAATTAATCTATTAACTTTCCTTTTATTACTTTCTTGATAGTTCTTTTTCAGTCGTTTTTTTTATGTTTACATATTTTAGTATAGCAGCAGGCGACACTTGAGTGAATGCCTAAAGATCCAGCACATTATATGAGATAATGGTATATTCCAATTGCATGCCAAACACCTAAACTTTCTCTTTTTCCTTTCTTCCTTCTTTCTTTTCTTCCTTCTTTCCTCCCTTATTTACTTTCTTTTTTTTCTTTTTGTATTCATATATTGGCCTTTTTTGACACTTTATACTTTTTTCTACATTGCAAATCGTTCTTTCTGTCTTTCTTTCTGTCTGTCTTTCTTTCTCTCTTTCTATGTTTCCTTCTACACCTCATTTTTAGCTTATTATCTAATCTTTCTTTCTCCCTTTTCCTTCCTTCATTTCCTTCTCCATTCCTTCCTTCTTTCTTCTTCTCTTTCTATTCCAGTTGCATTTCAAAATCTAAACTTACTCTTTTTCATTCCACCCTCCTTCCTTCCTTCCTTCCTTCTTTTCCACACTTCATACTCTCTTTTACATATAATCAAAGCATTCCTTCATTCATTTTTCTTTCGCTTTCTTTTTTTTCTTTCTTTTTTGTTGTTTTTTCTCCTCTCCATTTCATTTTCCTTTTTTCTGTCTTTGTTTTTGTAAATCTTTTATTTTGATATCTGCTATTCGTAGTCCGCATCTTACGTTTTGTCTCTTGTTAATGATCGTATAGATGGCGCGATGGTCTTAAGTAAAAATGAAAATAATACTGACATTCCATTTTATCAAATATATTTACCAAAATTACAAAAAATATCCTGAAATACGAAAAAGTAATTTCGTTCAATAAAATCATCATTGGCTTCAACCACGGTCTTCAGACGACTTCAGAATATCCTGCAACTCATCTGGACTGTTTCTTTGTTTACATTGGTGAATGCTACCATACTCATTGCCGTTTCATCTTTGGTGCTAATCGCCATCTTCTGTCTTCCTGAAAACTGTACCTTGACTGTCCTTTCCACTCACTGAAGACTTCTCATTCTCTTTTACTCCTAATAACGCCTTGTGTCTTAGTGTCATTATCGACTTACTTAGGGTGAAAGTATTTTAAAAAATGTTTCCCTTTGATTAAAAAAAGAAAACATTTGATTTACCCAATTCGTTTTTTTCTTTTTCCTCTTTTTCGTCACACTGTACTCATATTTTTTGATTTGTTGATTTGAAAATATAGGGTGACCCCCCAAAAAACTGGAACTTTTTAACAATCCAATAAAACCAAGAGTGATGGAAGAAAAATATTTAATTCATAGTAATTGAAACCTTAAAACATGCCATTTAAGAAACAATGATGGAATTAACATTTTTTAAAAAATACGTCCTGTAGATGGCGTCCTCCTGTACGAATGCATTCTTGAAATCTACTGTTGAGATTCCTCATTGACTGCTGCAACATCTCAGCTGGGATACGGTGAATTTCATTCTCGTTGCTAAAATGGCGAAATGTTTACTTGCTCAAGGTCACTGTCTCGCAGTGTTGCCACTTGCTCATGTCTAGCAATACGCATTTAAAAATTCCCGTTTTTTGGGGTCACCCTGTATATATATTTTGGCAGCAATCTTTCATTAATGCATGTTTCGTTAAATAATATAGACAAGTTTTGTCTATTTATTTTAAGTAAGTTCCTTTCGTATTGTCTGATAAGCTTAATCACATTATCGTTGATAGACGAAAGGAAAACACCATATTGGCACATGTTTGAATTCAATCTAAGCTTTCGGCTTACATAAGCCATTATCAAAGATGACAATTTTAATAAATCAAACAACACATATACGAAACCACAATAATGGCCCGCCGTTGCTGTTTGAATAAGCTCAAAGTAACGACAAACTCTTATTTACGAGCAAAGGAATCGAAAAACGCGCCGTAGCTCGTGACGTCACACATGAGTACGCGAGAGTGAAAACGAGAAGTATTAAGTATGGGAAGCCATTGGTATAAACCAATGGCTTCTGCTATTTAAGAATATTTTTTTGTTTGATGATTTGAAAATACTTTGCTTTCTTTTTTTTGTAACGTACTATTTTTGTACATACTTTATTTATTTAGTTTCTGGTTTCTTCCATTTTATTTAAGCCGCCCTTTTCTTCAATCCTTTTGTTACACTCGCTTTGTTTCTACTTAGCGAAGAGTTTCATACGGTAATTCATCGCTATCGTCAGTCAACCAGAGCATCTAATCAAACACACGAATCTAACAACCTCCACCTACTTCACATCATCACGTATGCACATATACCTCGAGATTTCCCTCCAGAAAGAACACCTGTTGTGTTCCTCCAACACACGCGCACAGGTTTATCTTCTGTTCACATAAGACTGCCTTTTGGATGTTAGTGTGAAATCGTATAAAAATAACGATTTAAATTAAAACTAATCACGTACGATACTTGATTGTTCTTCATCTATTTTTTATGAACATTTATATTCTTTTTAGATAAGGCACGGTACAGTAAGGAAGAGGCGCGCTGGAGTAATGGATAGCCGCTCGGATTGAGGAATAAGGGAGTGGAGTTCGAATTCCAGTCAATACCCTTGGGAAAGATATGAATCATCTTATTCTCCCCCCAGCTATGATTAAATAGAAGGATAGACCGGGTTCTATAGCCTTGGATGGCAAAAAGAAATGGCAGCCTACTGCGGGAAAAATCTGCCTCGTCAGTCATGTATCTAAAGATGCATAATCGCCTAAGCGTGTTTTACGCATGGCACATAACTAACTGACTGAACCTTGGGAACGGTATGAATTCATTTTCTTCCCCCAGCAGCTATGAATAAATAGAAGGATAGACCGGGTTCTATAGCCTTGGATGGCAAAAAGAAATGGCAGCCTACTGCGGGAAAAATCTGCCTCGTCAGTCATGTATCTAAAGATGCATAATCGCCTAAGCGTGATTTACGCATGGCACATAACTAACTGACTGAACCTTGGGAACGGTATGAATTCATTTTCTTCTCCCACCAGCTATGAATAAATAGAAGGATAGACCGGGTTCTATAGCCTTGGATGGCAAAAAGAAATGGCAGCCTACTGCGGGAAAAATCTGCCTCGTCAGTCATGTATCTAAAGATGCATAATCGCCTAAGCGTGTTTTACGCATGGCACATAACTAACTGACTGAACCTTGGGAACGGTATGAATTCATTTTCTTCTCCCACCAGCTATGAGTAAATAGAAGGATAGACCGGGTTCTATAGCCTTGGATGGCAACTTTTCTCTCAGAAAGAAATGGCAACATACTGTGGGAAAAATCCGTCTCGTTAGTCATGTATCTAAAGATAAGCGTGTTTCATGCATGATATATAACTGATATTCTTTTTGGATTCGCTATCACCATATTGAATATGGTTGGTTTCTATGTTGGCGGGAAGGACAGCTAAAATATCACCCCCTCAATTTTACATACAAACAAAACTACCCGTGAGCTGTTGGGTCACTGACGGTTCAGGTTATAAAATATTGAAGTGGATTTCAACATTCCCTTGAAACGAAAGTTAATTTAATTATCATTCTGTTAAATATTTCAATTCATTTTTGTCATCACTGATCGGGTTTACAAGATCATGTTTAACGATTTTACTGATTGTTCACAACATTTAATAGGAATAGAACTTCTGGGATAAACTTTAAATCAGATTAATATGTCAAAAAATATTTAAAAATCATATTGAAAATATTTTTAAATATACCAAAAAATATTTTTTTAAATATTTAAAATTTTGTTAAAAATATTTTTAATATCCCAGAAGATATTTTTAAATCATATTCACTTGAAAATATTTTTTAAGAAACCTGAAATATAAATTACTTTACAAACAACTAGACGAAACGGCAAAGCGGGATGTCTTTGTGTCTGTCTTTAACTTAAAAATATTTTAATCAAAAAATTATCCGTTTGTAGAAAGTTAAAATAAAAATTCTAACTGTATAAACATCTCGTATTTTGAAATCTTATTCGCTTGAAATACTTTTAAATCAGATAAACTGAAAAATATTTTTATTATCCCAGAAGATATTTTTAAATCATATTCACTTGAAAATATTTTTTAAATATGCCAAGAAATATGTTCAAAGAAAGCTGAAATATAAATAATTACTCTGCAAACAACTGGTCGAAACAGCAAATCGGGATCTCTTTGTGCTTGTCTTTAACTTACAAAATATATTAATTAAAAAAATATTGTCTGTTAGAAGAAAGTTAAAATAAAAATACGTACAGAATAAATAACTCGTAAATAATTATGGGCCGGTCAGAAGCACCACACAAACGCGCATACAATTACAGATTTTTAGTATTATATAGATAACTAACAATACATATTTATAATAAAACAACTGACAATACATATTTATAGTAGAATTGCCAACAGTATATTTTATCAGCAGTTGAAGGCATACAATTACATAAAATCCTTTTGCGTCGGACGGATGCACCACACAAGCAGGCAAGCCCCTACACAATCACAGAATTTTAGAAATATATAGATCCTACAGATGCATGATGGGATTTCTTCGTAGTCACTACGATGGAACAATTCTCAGTCATATCGACTATATTTTTTCTTTCTTGTCTTGAAGTCAGAATGTTACAATATGTATAACTTTTACGTGTTAACAGCATTCTTACTTTACGAAGGTTTCAACTCATTACTCTTGGTTTGCTGACTTTTGTCTTGAATATATCTTGTCTGTTTAATGTTTGCCATGTCCTTTCTTAATTTTCTGATTGTTTATTAGAAAACAACGCTTATTTTCGTTTTCTGGCCATTGCTGCCAATTACATTTCTCCACGGCCAATTAATGTACATGTATTTATTAATTTTGTTGAAGTTGAATTAATGTTGGTGAAGGAACTTGCTTGATGTATATACCAAATGTAACTGCAAAATTGTCCAATTGTTAGATTAAGTTTGAACTGTTGTATCTGAGAAATGATTAAAGATATCTTATTGGAATTCTCCGATGTTTTAATAACACTATGAGATTCTACTTTGAATAATTAGAAAGTATTTATCTCTTAAGTTGAAATGATGATCCTTCTTGCTGTTGTGACAGCATGGTCTAGTTTTCATCTCTACTTATGGCCATTTTTCTTGAATAGAATATAAATATGGAAGCCAGAGTATGAATGTTCGTACCTTTATATAGGCATGAATGATCTTTTACCTCTTACCATTTCTCAGTAGGGAAAACATAGTGGGGCTGGCACAAAATGATTTTAACCCGTACTCTTTCTAGCTGAATAACTCAAAGGGTTTTTCAGTGATTCTTACGAAAATGGAGTCAAGATGGCTAAACGTCTTATCTTAAAATTAAAAAAAAAAAATTAATTAGTTTAGTGTTTTTTTTTTTAGATATTAAGCATTTTGTGAGATGGACAATCAATTATCCCACGCTGTTAACCCTTTGTACAAATTTGCTGTTACACTTGTTTCATATATATATATATATATATATATATATATATATATATATATATATATATATATGCCGAAATAAAATAAAAACACTGAAATATTTGATAAAATCGGACACGTTAAGAAGTAGAAACAACAAGCATGCAGATCAATTTAATATCTTTAAAAAATAAGAAAGCTGACGTTTCGACCGCCAAGCTATCGTCAGGTGGATTGTTCAGTGAATCAATCAGATGCAACCCAAGAACTTAAATGCTTCAAATTTAATATATATATATATATATATATATATATATATATATATATATATATATATATATATATATATATATATAGCTGTTCACTCGTAATCGAGGATACGCGTTTACTAGGGCGTCTATAGGATCCCTATTGCAGACGCTTGCTCAGGCACATTTGTGTTTGTTCAACACCCACACAGCCCAGCTGTGGTTTATGCTGCAACTATGCTGAGTAGAATATTAGTTACAGTATCTGGAGCGTGTTATCTTGCGTGATCAACAATTTGAGCAAGGCCGGCGCACTAAAACCTTCGGGCACTATGACATGTGACTTCCTGCTACAACTCCAAGTGATCCGTCTACCCAATTTTACCCATAAAGCTTGGTTCAACCCGTAAGTATGGTTTTCGGGAACTTTCCAAAGATACCGCACGCTGGGATTGTCCCTCTCTTGAACGATAACATCAGGAAGTCTCCTTCCTGACAAATCAGATTCGAATAATATTTCGCCCAAAACATATATATATATATATATATATATATATATTATAAATTAATTGATTTAAAATATAGTTTTTTCGCTACACAGTGATACCATGTTTCAGAAATGGAAGCTAAAGCCCCTGAATTTAATTTTGTTATTAAACCAAAGGCATTAGTTCCATTTCCTCGTCAAGCGAATTTTGGACTCATTTACATTGAGCACTATTGTGTAAAAATAAAAAAATATCTATAAGAACACCGGATTTTATATCTTACTGTTCTTTCTTTTTATATATATATATATATATATATATATATATATATATATATATATATATATATATATATATATATATATATATATATATATATATATTTATATATACACACACACACACACACACACATATATATATATATATATATATATATATATATATATATATATATATATATATATATATATATATATATATACATATATATATATATATACCTAAATCGTTCAATAACAAGTTAGTTAAAAAAAAGAAAAAACAGCCGGCCTCGTTATAGCATGATGCTTAGTGACATTATTAACTTTATCTAAAAGTAAAAGCCGTTTAATATAATGTTGTTAAGAGGTTGTTGTCATCAAAGTCTCAGTCTCTTACAACCAAATTTATTTAAAATTTATTAATGTTTTTTTGTTCAATATATTTTTGCCATAAAAAAAGCATGGTATGCTTTGTCGAATGTAAAGTCGTTTGTAACAAACACTGGAATTTGCGGAAAATATTATTTACGTAGGGACTGCTAACCTCCAAATGCCACCGTTCAAAAGGAAGAAATAAATAATAAAAGAAAGAAAGACTATAAACAAACTGAGCTAGATAGATAGATAGATAGATAAATAGATAGATAGATAGATAGATAGATAGATAGATAAACAAACTGAGATAGATAGATACATAGATAAACAGAGTGAGCTAGCTAGACAGGCTGCGATAGATAGATAAACAAACTGATATATATATATATATATATATATATATATATATATATATATATATAGATAGAT
>OZ038505.1:71799557-71809557 GCA_964036315.1 Acanthosepion esculentum
GCAATTATACACCGTTGAGTTTTCACCATTCAACAGTGGTCTCAACGGTTTTTTACAATGTTAAAATACTTCTCAGTGGAATACTTATAACAACAGCAAATATAAATCGAAGATAGTGCCTTCGAACAATTTTGCATATAGAGTAGAATCACTGACAACCGGACTAAGAAGGACATCCGGGTATGACGAATTGGTTACAAATTCCGGATATGAGGGATTCCGGATATGAGATATTCCGGATATGAGAGATTCCGCATATGAGGGATTCCGGATATGAGGAACTAGTTACAAAGTCTGGATATCAGAGATTCCGGATATGAGGGATTCCGGATATGAGGGATTCCGGATATGAGGGATTCCGGATATGAGGAACTGGTTACAAAATCCGGATATGAGGGGTTATATTTAGATTAAAATTAAAGAACTGAAATCCGGCTTAAAATTTATTTTCAATGTTTGATATTAAGCAAAATAAGTTAATAGTGAGTGAAATATAACGGAATTGATTCTAATGACAAAGAAATAAATTATGTAATGTTAATGAAAATTCATTAAATTAAGTATGCCACGTATGCAAAACAAATAATGTAACGAGGATTTTTTAAATCGCTTTTGCAGGATGGTTCCTTCTCTTCTAATGTCATTCTCAACTTTTTTCCGCATTTCGTTATGCTTTTGTTTTGGAAATTTTTTAAACGAAAGACACTTTTTTTTTAACTCCACGTGCGTTATTGCAATCATCATAGCTGAATGCTGGCTTTCTTTCCATAAACTGACAACGTTTTCACTAGCTTTTGCAATTTCAATCCAGGTTTCATCACGATCATGTTTTTATTTCCTTCTTTATTGTGACAGTGTGAACGATGGAGAAGAGTTTGTTTGGAAGATTTTATATCATACAATGTTGATTTCCTATGTTGAACTAAGCCATTAGTTACAATAAACTTTCACCAGCGTCTAGTCTGTTTAAAATTTCCACTTTTTGCGATAACTCCAAAGTTGTTTTTTCCTCTTATTCCCATCATCTTTTGCACCAATACAAGCCATTAGAGTGAAATAAGAATAAGCAATTATTCAAAGTAAATTCCCTGAAAAACACAAATTTCAAATCAGTTACATATCACCTAAATAGTTCAAATATACACATCAAAATCATGTACGGATATCCCGGATTTTGGATATGAGGGATTCCGGATATGAGGGATTTCGGATATGAGGGATTCCGGATATGAGGGATTCCGGATATGAGGGATTTCGGATATGAGGGATTCCGGATATGAGGGATTCTACTGTATTAAAATCGTCTTACAGTTATTTTCTTAATAACGATAATTACCTAAAAAGGTGCGACAGGTACTAAATATGTTAATGACCCTTTTCAATGTCAATAGCAACAATTATTTGTTATGAATAAACTCCAACATGTGCAGAGGATCGCCTCATCAGCGATGACTTGGGGTCATGACAAGTTTCGCATCTTTTCACATCATAACTGTTCACTCAAGCAACCCTACCGAAACAATACTCATACCGGCAGGTGATCCTCAAGCAAATGTCCACCAAGCACACTACAACGGACATATAAGGAACTGCCGCGGGCACCTCGAAGTGGTGTAATGGTTAGCAATCTTTTCTCGCTAGTACAATTACGACTGAGTAGTGAATTCGGTCCTCACTGGGTACCCCATATTTTCGGCATTGTGCCACATCTAAGCTTAGTTCGGAAAATCACTGTAAAGAACTGCCATTGCTGATCTTGAAATAGCAAGCGACGAATCAGAAACGCCCTGCGTCACTTCCTCTTCAGGCAAGACGAAACGAAAAAGAGAACAAACTGAATGACCGTCTTTTCCCTCTTAGGCCCAATAAGCGGAAAAACCTACACTCACAGCGAACATTGCTTGACATAACTGGTAAGAAATTTTTATTTGTGGCCAGGAAGGTTTTTATCTCCTACTAGCAACTGTACCCAGCTGGTCGATCAGAAAAAGCGTTCAATTAGAATGGAGCAAAAACGGCATCATGTTTAGATGTAACAGAGTCTATCTTCTTCAAGTACTTTAAAGTACTTTCATTAAAAAAAACATTTTCAATTAATGCAGTTACTGATATAACAAAAGTAGTCTGTATTTATTCAATCAAAGTTAGCCGAAGACATGAAGGGGTAAAACAGGCAACATGAAGACCCATTTCAGCCCACAATTGTTTGTTATGAATACACTCCATCGGGTGGTCAGGGTCGCCTTATTAGTGATGTCATGTGTAGAAAGGTGTGGTATAGTGGAAAATAACTCTGATTCTTGCCAAGCCTGAAAGAGATGACTGGACTGCTCCAGCCCAGGTATAATAATACTTGATATATATAGTAATATCTTCTTAAAGTTATCAAGAAATCCTTAGCCATTAAGGCCCACAGTAAGATACGATATTAAAACATTCACTAATGAATGGAATTAGCATTTTGTCCTGGCTGTACTGGCCCGTTTTTTTTAATATTAAATTGATGTTTACTAGAAACAAATGACGGTAGTTTCTAATAGGAACTACTGTTTTAGTTTCGATCGAATATCATGCTATATTTATAACACACGCTCGAAATACTAACATTTTATGATGTCTTGATTGTGTATATATACGTCGACAGCAGGCAAAATTTCGATATTAGTGGCTACAGTCCAACAAAGAAGACAGTTAGCCTTAATGGTTTAAGGAGTCTTCATATTGCTCCCATCAGTTTAATTCTGATATTCTTAACGTTTGTTCTGATATAAATCTTCCATTTGGGTTTCACTAGTTAGGTTTTATTCTTTACGTTTATATCATCTTAATAGCGTATGTTAATTATGTTACAGTCGAATCGAGTTGGTGCTAACCTTTAAGGGTGCAAAAAATAAAGATCTACACGTGGAGTGTATATAGTGGTAATTACTCTACTATCTAGCCTAAGCCCAGTATTCTCTTTCCCTTCTCGATACAGTCCAAAACCGTCTCTGCGTCCTTGTAGATGACGAATTATTTTCCATTCAATAAAAACTTTCGCACAGTTGAGACGTCGCAAGCCTTTCGCTGTTCTATCGCTATTTCCATATTGAATGTTCAGATGAACTACACTCCTTAAACCTAACGGGCATAACATTCAAGGCTAAGACCCGCCATGCCCAGCACTTTGTAGCGAACCACCTTCATTCTGTTCGCATTACCCCGGCTAGATGTAAGTTCCATTCAATCGTTCCTTGTGGAACCGACTCCAAAGAGTCTGCTTCCCCGATCACTGCAATATTAACCTGTTCAAGTCTAGGTTTAGCCCTTATCTTCCACACATATACACATAGGCTGTCCCTCTTACTCTGTAACTCTATACTGAAAGTGACCTTCAGGTATTGTATAGGGTGACCACTACTGTAAAAAAAAATGTTGCTTCCTCGCCCAGAAGAAAGTCCATTCAAATCTATGTGGAAAACTCTGAAGAGCCACATGAGTAACTTAACAGTTATCGCAACGCAATTTACAGATATTTCAGAATATTAAATAATGCTGAGAACGTTGCAAATTTTCGTAATAAAAATATTTGGCATTCCTTGCAACAGTTTCCCAAAGTATAAGCTTGATATTTGATTCCATTGTTTATCAAATGCCTCTAAGAGCTTTCTTTTCTTTTTTTTTTTTTAATCCTCTATCAAGTTTATCTCATGCTAATTCTGCCGGCTCGGCTTCAGTCACTTTCCCCTCGCAGTAAGATTACCTCTCAGTGCCTTTTTATTTTTTTAAATAAATACTTTCATATTAATTGTTCTGATGAGCTCTTCCCTATGGTACCTAGACTGCATGAATTTTAGCACAAGACTAGACTGGCAGCGAAATGACATCAATTTACAGTTCAACTAGATAGAGGTGGCAATAGTTTCTGTGCGGAGAGTTTCTTTGCTCGCATTACTTGTCCGTGGAACTCCCTTCCACTCCCATTTCGTTCCAGGCAATTTCAATCGGCAAAATTTTAAATGCAATGTCAATCACTATCTACTGTCCTTCTTTTCTCCTTCTACTCATCACAAATGTTTCTATCCCTAATTCCTCAACACCCAGTAAACACTTGCTCGTTAGTGGCTTTACTATCTTCCTTCGGGTGATACCGATTAATATAGATATTCATTTATACATTCTACAACTATATATATATAAATATATATATTTATATATATATATATGTATGTATATATATATATATATATATATATATATATATATATATATATATATATATATATATATATATATATATATATATATATGTATACACACACAGAGTGTCCCAAAATAATGTACACACTCTTTAAATATTAATAGTTAATAATACATTACCGTGATGTGAGAACTTATATGGATGAAAATATGCAAAACAGATGGATTGGAAGAAGATGGACAGTTGAATACCCACCTAGATCACCAGATTTGACAGCCTTGGATTTCTTTTTATGGCGGTTTCTAAAAGACAAAGTTTACAGCAGGAAACTTAAAACAATTGCTGAAATGAGATTAGCAATTGGCGAAGAATGTGCTCAAATACCAGAGGAAATGATACTGGACCTTTGTAGGTCAATTTCTTCAAGATATGAAAAGTGTATTGAACAGAACGGCAACCAGTTTGAGCTATTATGTTAACTCATCATTATATGTACATTCTGCTATTAACCCAAGTCGCTTTTATCTTATTAAAGTTAATTTTCTATGTTTTTGTATATTTTACACTCAAATTCTTTAAATGTGTATTCTTTCTCTTGTATTAATCTTATTTAGAAATCAAAATACGTAAATTGAATATGTTATAACGATTCAAAGCGTGTATACATTATTTTGGGACACCCTGTATATATATATATATATATATATATATATATATATATATATATATATATATATATATATATATATATATATATAATCAGTTGCTATATAATCCAAGTGAATCCTAATAATATAAAATATTAAAACTGATCCACAAAGAGAACTCAATGCATTTATTTCAAACCATCATATAAATTACATTTATATTTCAAATAGATCCAGGTAATAAGGTTTCATTTTATTTTATCTTATTACCTTGATCGGTTTGAAAATACTTACATTTAAATCTTTACTTGTTAAGGTGAAATGATCATAACTAAGAGGTAATTTTAAATTCCTATTATATATATATATATATATATATATATATATATATATATATATATATATATATTTGTGTGTGTACTCGCGCATGCGTGTGACCTGAATAATTAATTCACGCATCCAATAGCAGCTTTGAAAATGACACGAAAATTAATTTAACATTTTTCTCATCAAGAAGAAAGAATGCTTAAGAGGTTGATGTTCAAAAAGACGATTTAATTGAGTTATTCATGTATGTTCATAGTGCAGAGAAGTATAGCACGTATCGTCGAGAGACTGATTTGCAAACATCATAGATTTTATATCAAAGGTATGGAAGGAAAATTAACTAAAAAAAAACCTCAATAAGCATAGAAAAGCCCCTTCATATGATGCTGATTACAACGTCTCTAATTTCATGGTTAATTATTTATTTAAATTTCGGCTGTTTTGCTTTATCAAATAGAAAAACAGACACAATATATATATATATATATATATATATATATATATATATTTTACAAGCATACTTTCTTCTTGTTATGCACAGATTTGAGGCAATGTATATTTTTCGTTTTATCTGCAACATGTACAATATGGTGGAAAATACAAAATCTATAGATATGTCGATAGTGTGATGGCGGAGAAATGGGTATTCGAGTTCGAATTACACTTTTGTGAAAAATACGATGATTTGCATTAGTTCTCTCTCTCTCTCTCTTTATATATATATATGTATATATATATATATATATATATATATATATATATATCTAGAGAGAGAGAGAGAGAGAGAGAGACAGTCAGTGTGTATAGACACCTGATTTGGAAACAGTCGGAGATTCTACCCCTAATCCATTGGCAGGGTTGACGATAAATTTAGACGTATTTATTTTTAGACAAACACGCCAATGACCGGAGAACTCGATTCGTTTTAACGAAGAATCTTGTATCAGCAGCAGTAAATAATATATATATATATATATATATATATATATATATATATATATATATATATATATATATATATATATATATATATTGTCATCCACAGATAGACAGTGTGGATAAACATTGGATTGCCTCAAGCCATGATCGAAATCAGTCGGAGATTCTACCTTCAACCCTTTGGCGCATGGCAGGGACGAAGGTGAATTTAGACGTGTTTATTTGTAGACTAACACGCCAGTGACCGATTCGTGTTAACGAAGAGTCTTGTATCAGCAGCAGTAAATAATATATATATATATATATATATATATATATATATATATATATATATATTGTCATCCACAGATAGACAGTGTGGATAAACATTGGATTGCCTCAAGCCATGATCGAAATCAGTCGGAGATTCTACCTTCAACCCTTTGGCGCATGGCAGGGACGAAGGTGAATTTAGACGTGTTTATTTGTAGACTAACACGCCAGTGACCGATTCGTGTTAACGAAGAGTGATCCATCAGCAGCAGAAAAATAATATTAGACAAATTACAAACATTATGTCTGCTTATTTTTCGCATAATCCGTTCATATTCACAGACATTTCCCCGTGTAATACAATTAAATGATGCAAGAAATACACTGTAACCGTGAAAAGCACTTTTATTGCCCAAGTACTTTCCATCTCTTTCTTAGATCATCATCATCAGGAAGAGATGAAGATACAGATTGATACTGCCTTTAACATTTTTACGTTCGTACCGGAAAGCTAGAAGCAGGAAGAGAGTTCCACGAGCAAATATTGAATGAAAGTTATAATAAAGAGTGTATCGACACAATCTGTTGCCATTTAGAACGTATAATTTTGGATCCATTTAAAAGATTCAACCTAGAAGAATAATGTCCTTCACGTAAACATGGTAATATGGTTCTTATTATTGAATTATTTTGCAATAACAGACATCAATAAAGATCCAATCATGGTGCTGTAACGCAATCTGAACATACATTTTTACGCTGAAATAAAGTAACTAAACAACTTGCTAAACAAATAAATTTCACATTCGATTAAAAGTTACTAATTAAGTTTATAAGCAGTTCTTTAAACTGAATATTTAATATCATTATATGATCATACTATCTTAGTTACGATTAGGCATCAGGTCAAACCCAACAAGATTTAAATTGACAGTACTCTTTACTTTTACTCGAGTTAACATCCATGTCACTACACATTTTAATAAACAATTTTTTACTTATATTTAAATTTATTTATATCAATGTACTAGCAGCATGGCCCGGCGTTGCCCGTGTTTGATTCAAAAATCGTACGACTCATACAGCAATCGGTATCACTTGACTTAAATTTTTTTCCCTTCCTTGCCTTTAAAGGAGTGCCCTTTGCCGCGCTGATGTTGCTACATGCCTTACTTCTTGCCTATCTCACACTGGGAATTTTTTCTAAGCTCTATACTAAACATTAAATCTGTTACGAAAAAAGAACTAAACAAAATGAACACAAAACGATCAGCTTTAAAAAAGGACTCGTAACTGGAAAAACCGAATGAAAAAAGAATGTTAACAACAAATATTTTTTCACACCCAACCCAGTTCTGCGAATCAGAATCAACGTTGATTTTAAGCAACCGAATGAGCCAATTGGAGTATATATTTATTATATATATTCTATTTCGTTTGAATATTTGTTTATTATTATATTTAAATTTATTTATATCTATGTATATTTATGTAAGTACTTCGTATAGTTATATATATATATATATATATATATATATATATATATATATATATATATATATATATATATATATATATATAATATAGATAGATAGATAGATAGATAGAGAGATAGATATTATTTTTAATATTATTATTAATGATATCATAAAACAAAAAATGGTAAGTCTTTATTGTTATTCGGATTTTTATTTCATAGTGACAATTAGTGTTTGAAATCGTTTAGTGAAAAGCTACAATTTATAGTTGATATTAATAAACACGAATGTGAGGTAATAGATTTTAAAAATCTATTCGTTTTACTTCTTTGTTCTTAGGACCTTGAATAAGTTCTCGCTGTTTTCCAACAGATGGCGTTCCCAGAACTGCGTGTCTGTAGTTTCAGATGGTAACGTATCTATAAGCAATTAGTACAAGCTAGCTTGAAGTTCAATGTATGTCATTTCGCCGAAGTGTAAACAACTTTGTTTTTCATAGCGTTAACCATGTCGGATTTCGTGCCAAAGAAAGTGTCATTGCATGGAATTTCACTGAACTACTTTATTCAAAAGAAATCTGCAGCTGAAGCTCAGAGAGTTCTTGTTGAGATTTACGGCGACCATGATCTTTCGGAAACAACATGCAGATATTGATTTAGACGTTTGGAAAATAATGATTTTGATGTTAAAGAACGCTCTGGCGCGCCGAAAAACTTTGATGACGAAGGATTGGAGTCATTACATCATTAAGAATCATGTCAGGTTCAAGGTGAAATTACAGAATCTTTAGGAGCTTATCGCACGACAGTTTCGAAACTATCAGAAATGATTTAAAACAAGGACATTGGGTACCGTACGAGTTGAAGTGAGAGATAATCGAACGGCGTCATGTCACGTGTGAACAGCTGCTTCAACGGCAGAAGAGGAAGTTTTGTTTGCATCGTATCGTTACTGGCGATAGGAAGTCGATACACTACGATAAGCGTAAAAGATCGTTGAGTAAGCCCAGCCATGTATCAACATCGTCCTAATACATATTTTGACCTGTTTCAACATGGATATTTGTGACGATATTACTACTGTATAATAAAAAATCTGGAAAATTTTAATTGTCTCTATGTTTGTTTGATTAAATGGCTTGTTTTGTACAACTTCCCCTTTGTCAGTCTATATTGGAGATAACAATGATGCAGCTGAGAAAATTCCTTCTAATTAACCCATATCTGGGGTGATCAGGTGCATTATCATCTTTTCCAAAAGTATTTGCACTTAAGTAAATATGGCGATCCCGATTGAATTGGATCTCGACTCTCTATTACATAAACCGCATATTCAAGCTTACAGTGCCTGTTATTTTCAACCGGTTACCTATGTAGATACCAGGCTCGACGTTGATCGACGATGGTTATCAAGCTTGTCTATCTAGGACAATTACGTAGTGAGTTCGATTCACGCTTTCGGCCTTGTGCCACATCTAAGCTACGCTTGGAAAATCACTACAGGAACAAATTTTCGCTTTCTTTTTTTCGCAGAGACAGGAAATGAGGCACAGAAAGCTGAACATCTTGGGTACGACGATAAACTACATCTTACAGGAAAGCCTCTGGTCGGAACGGTTTTGACGGACCTGGAGCCACCTCTTAATTTCAAATGCTCCCAGGTCCATCCTGACCCGGGCTGGTAGTACCTGTTAGGGTCCCAGCCTTGGGCAAATAGTGAACCTCAAAATTGGCGTCAAAACATCATGAAAGTATAAATATACCTTATTGTAGTAATACATTTTCATAGTAAAAAAAAAATAACACCAGCAATAGATGTTGAAAAAGAATTTACCAAAATTCCTCCCAAAATAAGTCTTCGGCATAAAATGACACATGTGTAGTTGATATGACAATAAAAAAACCAAAGGAAACAGGAAGCTGGATGTACTGGTGAGTTTCCTCAAGATAATTTGCTAGTTTTAATTATTGAGAATAATGGGTTGGTGCATAATTATCAGGCGTTTGGTAGGCGAGGTATTTGGTAATGAAAATTGCTATTTTGTTTACTTTTTATTTAATAAAAATATTATTTTATCTTCAGGTTATAAGAATATGTGTCGATAATCATACGCTCCGGAATAATAATGTAAACATGTTATTGTTGAATTGTTACGTTTCTTTTTTCATAATAAATTT
>OZ038505.1:71812057-71822057 GCA_964036315.1 Acanthosepion esculentum
TAAAGTTTGCTATATTTATGGTATAAAGTACTCAATATCAGAGACAGAGCGTGTGTAAATCTAAAATCTAAAAGTATAAATAGAAATAGAAATGTGAATATAAATATAAAAAAACTTCAAAGTTTACTTTTATATATATATATATATATATATATATATATATATATATATATATATGTATATATATATATATATATATATTTCTCTTCTGCTCTCGATCTTCCCTTGTAATTAATTGTCATATCAGCGCTTCCATTACTCCCTATCATAAAACACGCTGCACATATAAACAAGCATCGAATTGCCGCTACTATTTGAACGATTGCCATCCATCCGTCTCTATGATTTGCACTCGTCTTTCAATCAATCCTGACTCTGTCCGTTCGTCTGCCGCTCATTCCTCTTGTTTCACTTCTCCTGTCGTTAGTTGATCATCGCTAACATTAATTAAATAACTCTAATCAATATGATTAGCTTTTGCAAGAATAGAAAGGGAAGACGGAGAAGAGAGTATAAAGTTGAAATAATGACGACTTAATTGTTAATCGAGGTAGTTCGCTCATCAACGGACTGGATCATATCCGAAAAGAAAAAAAAGTTAAAATATATGAAACGTCTGTTTGATCCAAGGATTTAAAAATCATAAAGATATTTTTGACGTTGTAAAATTCTTTGTTTAGATATTTACTACTTGACAGAAAATATGGAGACCCCAGTGAAGATCGATCTCACAAGTTATTCATAAGAACGAGACAAGCTTTTTAATCATTAAACTATGTCGAAATGCGCAAAACTTTTCGTTTATTATGCATTAGTATACGTACAAATAAATAGATACACATACGCATATATATATATATATATATATATATATATATATATATATATATATATATATATATATATATATATATATATATATATATATATATATATATATATATATATATATATATATATATATATATATATATATATATATATATCATTTTACTAACCATAAATTAGATGTGGCATAGGGATCAATGTCTGGCTATAACAGTAAGGATCGAATTACTAGTTAGTGGTAATTATTCTAGCGAGACAAGCTTGCTAAAATTACTCCACATATACATATATATATATATATGTATATATATATATATATATATATATATATATGTATATACACGCACTGATACATATATATATATCTTTATATATACATGTATATATAGATATGTGTGTGTGTATATAGATATATGTATATCTATATACACACATACACACACATACACACAAACACACACACTCATATATATATATATATGTTGATTCACTAAATCGTAATTTACCTTGCGAGACACGCTTGATAACTGTTATACTACATCTAAATTCAGTATTTTTCTTGTATTAGCACTCACACGCGAATATCTATCTATCTATCTATCTATCTATCTATCTCTCTCTCTCTCTCTCTCTCTCTCTCTCTCTCTCTCTATATATATATATATATATATATATATATATATATATATATATATATATATATATATATATATATATTATCATCCATATATATATGTCTCATCCAGAGACAGACTGTTTCACAGCTCACTAGTGTGGCTAGACATCCGATTGTCTCACACATGGATCGATATATATATATATATATATATATGTATATGTATATATATATAAATATATATATATATATTCACACACTCACACACATGTACATATATATATCTATATCTATATCTATCTATCTATCTATATATATATATATATATATATATATATATATATATATATATATATATCAGATTTCAAAACTGCATAGTTTTCCTAAAATTTAACCTTTTTTTCTGCCCATATTATATCAGAAGAATCGCTTTGTTGACTCGTAAAATTTTAGCGATAATCGTCGAATGATAGAACCGATTTACTACGACTAAAATAGAATTTAAAATTATTTAATATTGAAAAGAGAGAAAGAAAAAGATGTAGAAAATATGATGCTATCCTCCATGAGAATGTATCGTTGCACCATCTCCCGCTCACATTCTCTGCTGAAGTGGAAAAACTATATTGTATCCATTGCTAGGTGAGCTGCAAAGAAAATTGAAACATTGGGTCGAGCGAGGCAATTTTTCTCCCAGAATCTATATTACATATCTATAATCGTCCAGTAGTCCATGCTTACAATATTCCTGCCACATATTGTCTGGTGCTCCTGCTATTCACCTAGAGCTCTTTGATAAGCTCCAAAGAAGAATCTGCAATTTTATTGGTCCTGATCTGACGGCTCAACTCCAGTCATTTTCCCATCGTCGTATGGTTGTCTCTCAATGTATTTTCTATAAATATTTTCATTTTCGAATGAGCTCTTCGTTATGCTACCTACAGTCTTTGAATTTAATTTCAGCACTTGACTGGCGTCGAGATTTCGTAAGTTTACAGTTGGGCTGGCGAGATATAGCCGTAAATTCTATGCTAACAGTTTCTTCTCTGGCTCTTTCGACTCCATGCTTTCCAGCCAACGTTAATCTGCAAAAATGTAAACGCAGTGTCAATCGATATCTACTCTCTATTTGATTATTGTCTTGTCTTTCTGCTCATCATTAATATTTGGGAATCTCGACAGGAATGATAAGAGAAGAAAAGGCCGGGAACAGGCCTGGAACAAGACTTATTCACATTAACTAGGAACGCGAAATAGTGTCTAACATAACCGGGGGCGGGGTCCACAGGAAACCCCCCGTTGCGCTAAGGGGACTTAAAAAAGAAAATCAAGGCTAGCCCCGTCCACAAAAACCAGGCTCGCCTCAGTCACCCACCTTTCATTGAAATCTGTCGAAATCAAACGCTTTCGATCAGATCTGATTTTCATCCTAAGCTGATCCTTAAAGAAAACAATCAGATCCTGATACGAATGACGCTCATTTCGCAAGATTCCGTCCTCTCGCGTCTTCCACACCACCAGTCTTGCCACGGCTAGCAACGCAAAAAACACCATCCGTTTTACCCCGGAGTACGGGGGTGACACATTGTCACACGCGTACGCGAGATCAATGAACACGACCCGATCGAGAGCGATACGAGCCGTCAACTCGCCGACATAATCCCAGAAAAGGGCGCACCTGCGGACAATGGTAGGAGGCTTGCGAAGCCGTTTCTTTTAAATCAAGGTCACACCGATGACAATCTGGCAAATCTGCCTGGCCCCATCTGAAGAGTACGCCATTGAAAAGTAGCACGTTCCGAATCAATCGCCAGCTAAGCGAAAACTCAGGATTGCTGAGATAATCCGCCGCTGGCGCCCAAGACCAAAACGAGCGCAACTCCGATGCCGACAAGACGAGCCGGTCACACAGAGGACCCTTCGCGACCCTCCTCCACTAATTCATGATACAATAATCTCCGACGCCGAGAAAGGTCTCTGGACCGAGGAATGACCTTCAAGGCCGACCGACACTCGCTGACGAAACTCGACAACCTTCCACGACCGCGACGGCGTTTACCCCAAGAAATGGGTGGAATGATGTAAGCCTTGTGTTTTAGCAGCATTGCTGCCTTGCTTTGGGTGATTCCGATTAAAAGAAGTAGATTTCATTAACAATAAGGAACTGCAATTAAGCTTTTTATCCCATTTTTCTTGTGTTCTTATAAGTATTTTCGTTTCTGGATATAAAGTCTGTAACAACTGCTCGAATTGTCTTTATATCCAAGCGCTTCTGGCTATTTTATCTATATAGAATATTTGAACAGTTTTTAAACACTTTATATCCACAAAAGTAATCAATTAAACGAACACAAGAAATATTGAACAAAAAGCTTAATCGCAGTAGCTTCTCAGTTGTCTTTAATGAAATCGTATATATGATGACAGAGTGTTGATAGCAGACACAGAAAGGAAACCACAAGAACTCTTAAAGAATTTATTGAAGAAAAGCGAAAACTAAACATCAATTCAAAGGAAAGAGAATGAAACGTCAACAACAGAAAGAAACAAAGATGTAAATTTCAAATTGAAGATTCCGAAGCGAACAAATACAATTTATATATCTGGGATGTGTTTTATCAGATGACGGAAAGTGCGATATGGAAATATGAAAGCTCAGTGGGATAACAAAGAAAGCCTTTCAAAATCTAAGGAAAGTATTAAGAAACAAAGAAAGTCTCGTGAGAAACAAAGAAAAGAAAACTGAGGTGCTGAGATTTATTTTAAATTAATACAGTTATGGCACAAGGCCGGAAAGGGGGAATGGGTTGAGGCTGGTCTTCACTATCTATCTTATATCTAGCTAATCGGATTCACGACCCATTCACTCGTTACAATTTCCTCATTCAACAAAACTCATCCGTCGTCAATCAATCCTCCATACACCATAATACCACATCCTCTCAGGTTGGGGAGTTAAAAAAAATCCCACAAACAAAAAAAACTGAAGTGTTATTGGCCTCCGATATAGCAGTGTTTTATGACAAATACCCTCATGGATGAAGAAGAGACTTAAGGCAAATATATTTCTAAAGTACTGAGAACGCTTTGTTCAGCATTCTGTAATCATTATTTTGCATATATATATATATATATATATATATATATATATATATATATATATATATATATATATATATATATATATATTGTCATCCACAGACAGACTGTTTCTCTGTATCACATCTCATCGGATTAGACGTCCGGTTGCCTCTAGCCTCTAACCCGGCTGAATTGGCGTCAGTCGGAGATTCTACCAGTAAGGCATTGGCGCACGGCAAGGACGAAGGTGAATTAAAATGTATTTAATATTAGATAAACAAACAGTGACTGAGAGAACTCAATTCGATTTAACGAAGAGTCTTGCATTATTAGCCGTAATAGTCACTGTTTACAAACCCACACTTCCTCCTCAGAGAGTTCAACCGAAATAAATTTTTCAGGAGCACATATATATATATATATATATATATATATATATATATATATATATATATATATAGGTGGATGTGAAATTATTTGAATAGTCCGAACAAAAAATTTGTGAATTATAAATGTAATATTTGAAAAAAAGTATTTATATGTAATATTTATAATACATATATTTTTACAGAGAAATATTAAAATTAAAATTGTTTTACTTCCAAGAGGGTTTTTCAGAAAAATATGTTTTCCCTTAACCGGTTTCGCTTTTTGCTTGTCCAGTAGTTTTTTAAAAGTTTATATCAACGTATTGACACTTGTGCCTTGAAAAAAGTACTTGTGCCTTGAAGTATCAAGGTGCGTAACTGGATTTTATATGTCGGCTATGGCTATTTTAGCGGCAGTTGGGCACCGTCTGTAAGAAAAAAAATCACCATGCCACGGCAAACTCAACCAGAAATTCGCTTAGCACTATCACCGGGAGCTCAAATACGAACATTCCAGTCTGTTTAGATGTCTAGCTGAGGATGGTGCAGGAGAAAAAGTTGGATGTGTCGAATGGTGATTAAGTTGGCACGGCACGTCGGAAAACTTACTCTGATCGTTCTGATAAGAAAAGAAAAAATCCCAAATTTGTCTGTGAAGGACTCAAACTCAATACGCTGGCCTACCTCAAGTGCCTTGAGGAAATAGTGCTACCCTGGGTCAAGAGGATGGCTGCTGGAAGGCACTATGTCTGGCAACATGACTCTGCACCATGTCACACAAGCCGGAGAACCCAGTCATAGGTGTCAGTCAATTTCTGCGACCATATCACTCCTTACATCTGGCCACCTAGCTTCCCAGACTATGCTGGGCGCAGTTGAGAGAGAAACCAACAAAACTCCTTGGAACGAAAAGATAAACTCAAGGCAAGAAATATGACAGCATTCAGCAACTTAAACAAGGATTCTGTCCAAAAGAGTTGCAATAGATTCCGAAGTCATCTGAAGGCCGTGGTTAAAGCCAAAGTCGATATGATTGAAAAGATTTAATCATTAGTATTTTAAGATATTTTGATTGATTTTAGTAAATATATCTGTCAAAATGAGATGTGTTATTTCCAATTTTTGCGTAATTTAGATCGCAATTTATCCATCGCACATTATTTATATATATATATATATATATATATATATATATATATATATACCTAAAAATATATTTATAATATATATATATATAGAGAGAGAGTGATAGATAGATAGAGAGAGAGAGATAGAGATAGAGATAGATACATAGATAGATAGAGAGAGAGAGATAGAGATAGATACATAGATAGATAGATATATAGATAGAGGGAGTGATAAAGATAGATACATAGATAGATAGATAGAGAAAGAGAGATACATAGATAGATAGATAGGTAGATAGATAAAGAGAGAGAAAGAGAAAGAGAGATACATAGATAGATAGAGAGAGAGAGGAGCATGGTGGCATACTACATAGACAAATACGAACATGTTGGTCTATGAATATAAATTAATATCTTTCTCTCTCTCTCTCTCTCTCTCTCTCTCTCGATATATATATTTATATATATATATATGAGAGAGAGAGAGAGAGAGAGAGAGAGAGAGAAAGTGAGAGAGAGAGAGAATAATATGTATATGTACATGGGAAAAATGGAGAGATACCGGCAGTGATTTTTTTACGATGGTCACCCCCCAAAATGCGGGAGTGCTACTGGTTCGCAGGGTGTTACAAATAGTGAAGGCAAGAGAAAAACTGTGTATAACGGGAATGAGGAAAGTATAAAAGATAAACGGGTTTCAAAACATCAGAAGATGGCGATTGATGTTGCATTTACATTTTCGAAATCTTTACTTACCAAGGAAGGAAATAAAGAGAAGGGAGTTCCCCAGGCGAGAAGTGCGAGAAAATAAGCTGTTAGAATAGAAGTGGCGTTTATATTTAATTATTTCAACCGTAAAAAGTTGGGAACTATATCATACTCTAGTTGCATGCTTACGTTTGTGTATCGGGACAGTAGGTAAAAAAGCTCGCGAGAAGAGTTGCCATGAAATTATATTTGTAGAAAAGACAGAGGAAAGCAACATCACGTCAAAGTAAGTGAGTCCGAGATGTCAAGTCAAGACTGATTATATTGCAGATTCTTCTTTGGATTTTTTTCAAGTACCTCGAGATGAACAGCTGAGGCACCCGACCAAATATGGTAACGCTATTCAATACACAGACAAATGGTAGATTTGTAGAGATGCAGGATGGATTCTGAAGAAATAGAACTTCTGGCACGACACGGTAAGGCAACTTTGCTTGCAGCAGATGCAGCTATTGGTTCACTGTAGTTATATTTGTCTAGCAGGGAATTATATCTCTGGTGAAAGCAGTATTCATATATATATATATATATATATATATATATATATATATATATATATATATATATATATATATATATGTGTGTGTGTGTGTGTAATGAAAATCTTGGTAATACGTATGGATAATACCAAGTAGGATGAAATACAGACAGAACAATATTAAATCAGAGCGATTAATTTAATGAAAACAAATTTAAGGGTCCATATATATATATATATATACTAGTTGCCAGACGATTGCACTAGCATGAAACAGACTGTCGCCTCTAAGTGCTGACTTCCATGTCCACTTTTATATTTACATATATATATATATATATATATATATATATATATATAGTCAAACCTAATGAGCCAGACAAACCTACCAAGGTTTCACTTAGGCAGATCGTCGTGATTGATTTGGGTATTGTTAAATCAAGAGTTCGAAGGTTTTTCGACACGAGTATAGTTACCTATATTTACATATACATATATATATATATATATATATATATATATATATATATATATATGTGTGTGTGTGTGTGTGTGTGTGTGTGTGTGTGTGTGTGCGTCTTTTGTTTGTTTGTTTCGAAAAATAAAAATATTTAAAAAATATATTTTCCAGATTCACTGGGTTGTATATTAATATTTTTTGTTTTATTATTTCAATTAGGTTCCTCGACTAGTTTCGGCCAGCATGCCCATCATCAGGAGAAAAAATCTCTGCTTGTTTTTAACAGTGGACTACAGGAGTAAATGATTTTCTGAAGAAAATTCATTTCATCGGTTTTTTTTCATTTGTTTTTTTTTTATCTTTAATTTTGTAAATCCATGTCTTTTTTCCTTCTTTCAAGTTGTATCTTTAAGTTAGAGAATCGAAGATTCTTGATTTTCAGAATTTCCTCCATGGTCATTTTGACAGTTTTATGTGTGTTAAGTGTATGTTATTTTCTAGTTCTTTGGGAGTGAATGTGATGTGCGTATGTGTATATATTAGCATGAGTGCGTGTGTATAAGTGTGAGACATCAATACCTCTGCAAGCATGTCTGTCTTGTGCGGGTGTGAAATATGGGTAGGGCTTGATTTATGTGGTTATATATTAATTCTATCTATGTTGTTAAATTTGTGATTAAACCCGTCTGGACGAAATGTTTTGAGGCGTAAAATCCATTTATCTTCATGTTCCTCTAGTATTTTTCTAAGGTTATCTTTTTTGTCTATTTTTATTTTTTCAATTATAGTGAATTTTGCATGTCTTTTAAATTCATGTTTTTCTAGGAGGAAATGTCCTATAGGTAATAATTTTTCGTGAGGATCCGACTTGATCCAATTCCAATAGTAGTGAAAGGGCAATTCAGATTTTTTCACATATTGTTGCTGGCATAGAGTGCGTTCTAATAGGTAAATTATGTTATGACTTCTACAGTTAGAATTGTGGCAGATTTTGAAAATAGATTTTGTGACTAAGCTAGTGAACAAATTGGTATGACTAATGTGTTTGCAACATAGGCTTCTTTTGTTGTTACATGGTTGGGAAATCCTGTTTTTATATCTTTGGTCTATTGCGGATTACATTATCACATATATATATATATATATATATATATATATATATATATATATATATATATATATGAAGAAATATAGTCTTAAAGTGTACTATATTTATGGGATAAAGGGCTCAATATCAGAGAGAGAGAGGGGGTGTAAATATAAAAGTGAACATAGAAGTCAACACTTAGAGGCGACAGTCTGTTTCATGCTAGATGCAATCGTTAGGCTACCTGAGGCTAGATTCAATTGTCAGGCTTGCCTGACGATTGCATCTAGCATGAAACACACTGTCGCCTCTAAGTGTTGACTTCTATGTTCACTTTTATATTTTTATATATACATATCTATATATCTATATATCTATATATATATATATGTGTGTGTGTGTGTGTGTGTGTGCATTTGTACTTGTGTGAGTCTATGTATTTGTGGGTGTAGAGAGAGAGAGACAGAGAGAGTGAGAGAGTGAGAGAGAGAGAGAGTGTGTGTGACCGAGAGTGTATGATTTGAAACTTGTATATCTGCACAGCTGCGGTTTTTCGGTATTCGTTTTAAAATATTTGCAATTTCCTTCCTCGTGTGGAATATCAATTGGGAAACTATCTCAATTTTTCTCTCTTTCTCTCTCTCTCTCTCTCTCTCTCTCACACACTCACACACACACACACTCACCGAGTGAAATAAAATGGACATATTTTTATAATCGTCTCATATATATTCATTATATAATATTCTATTATTTTATATATATATATATATATATATATATATATATATATATATATATATTATTGATTTGATTGGTGTAGCTGGCCGAAGTAATAATCTGTCTGCACAGTTTAAAGACAAAATGAGACCTTAACTTCATACGGGTAACCATAGGAAAGTTATGAATCATCTTTTCTACATTCAAGATATTTGTAAACTGTATTGGGGTGTGGGGTTATTTTTTTTTACATTGCCAGACGACTAATCTAGAAATACTTAAACTATTTTCCTTACCATCCTGTCATAAGACAGTGTGACTGTGCAAGGTCTACAGTTCTTTTTGTGGAAGCTCTGGGGACTGCAATAGGCTGAAAGTTGTTTCATATAAATACGCTAATTCATCTTTATGTAGAAGCAATAATAATAATAATAATAATAATAATCACAGCGATAATAATTAGAATA
>OZ038505.1:71832057-71862057 GCA_964036315.1 Acanthosepion esculentum
CTGATATATATATATATATATATATATATATATATATATATATATATATATATAGATAGATAGATAGATAGATAGATAGATAGAATTTAACATACTTTGATACATGAATGTACATCACAATGTCTGTATCTACATTTCTCTCTCTCTCTCTCTCTCACTATCTATCTATCTATATATATATAAATCTAAGTTATGAAGAGATCCTTGCAGATAGATAGATAGATAGATCTTAACAGATTGAAATAGATATAGATATATATATATATACATATAAAACAATATATATGTACATAGATATATAGAAACAAAACTACATAGATAGATAGATAGATAGATAGATTAAGAACAGGCTGATATATATATATATATATATATATATATATATATAGATAGATAGATAGATAGATAGATAGATAGATAGATAGAATTTAACATATTTTGATACATGAATGTACATCACAATGTCTGTATCTACATTTCTCTCTCTCTCACTATCTATCTATATATATATATAAATCTAACTATATATATATATATATATATATATATATATATATATATATATATATATATATATATATATATATATATATATATATATATTAGCCTGTTCATAATTTATCTATCGATGTGTAAAATGTATTAATACGGGAAGAAATAATTCACGTAAGTTTGATCATATACAACCGACAGGCATATATATTCTAATTTCTGAATGAGACGTTTTATGTCAGGAAATTAATCTTTTCTTTTTTCTCCAATTACTTCCGTTTACCTCAGTCATTAACAAGAGCTAGATGTTGTCAGTACGGTAAAAAAAACTTTGTCGGTTTAATTTAAGAAATTTTTATACGATATATATATAAATATATATAAAATGAAGAGGTTATAATGGTTCCAACGAGAGAAAAGTGTGTATATTAAAAAGAAGAGAGGTACCGCAAACTTTTTTGGTTGTAATGTGGGTTTTTTAAAAAATATTATTCTTTATTTTTCATAGTTTTACATAGTTTTACAACACGTGTTTCTGATCTCACGACCGTCTTCAGGTAAAGGGTAGAGATTTCCACATATTATTAAAAATAATTAATTTTTTTCCTTTATGTTTTTCAATGTCAAATATTCTCTATATGAGACATTCTCTGTTTTTGTGTTGGTCATTCCAATGTCTTTCTTTAAAATATATATATACAGTGTAACCCGGATATAAGAGACCCGGATATAAGAGAAACCTGGATATGATATATTTTCTCTGGTCCCAAATTAAAGCCATACTTACCTAAACAAAATAGACCAAACCCGGAGATAAGAGAAACCCGGATATAAGAGACTTCGTCTCCAGTCCCGACAACTCTCTTATATCCGGGTTACACTGTATATATATATGACCTCTTTCGTTCTTCCTTACTCGATCAAGCTAAATTTGTTACGTTGGTAAGATCCACATGCGCCCAACACTTCTAGTAATTTTAGTATATATATATATGTATATTTTTTCAAGCGGAATTGATTTAGAGTATTTTTTTCCTATTACTTTCGTAAGTAGATATTACTGACAGAAGGACGAAACTGATCATAAAATATTCTTTCCACCTTGTCATATAACTTCCCCAGACTCCGCTTGTTATATTAAAGTATATATTTAATTGTAATCACTTGCTTATATATATATATATATATATATATATATATATATATATATATATATATATATATATATATATTCCAAGCGTAGCTTAGATGTAGCACAAGGCCGAAAGTAGGGGCACACAGTGAGGATCAAACCCACTACTTAGTCATAATTGTGGTAGCGAGACAAGGTTGCTAACTATTACACCGCCTCAAGGTGTCCAATGTATATATATATATATATATATATATATATATATATATATATATATATATATATACATATATATATATGTGTGTGTGTGTGTATATTTTTACATACATATATGTATATATATATTGATTTACATGTATATGTGTGTGTATATAAATATTTATATACATATATATGTATATATATATTGTTTTATACATATATATGTATATATATATTTCCATATATATATATATTTCTATACATATATATATATATATGTACATATATATATTTATACATATATATATTTGTTTGTGTATATATATATTTATATACCTATATATGTATATATATATTTACATATATACATACATATATATATATACATTTATACATATATATATATATATATATATATATATATATATATATATATATATATATATATATATATGATTAATATAGTCTTACGATGTGCTATATTTATGGGATAAATTGCTTAATATCACAGATAGAGCGTGTGTAAATATAAAAGTGAACATAGAAGTCAACACTTAGAGGCGACACTCTGTTTCATGCTAGATGCAATAAATAAAGATAATCAATCCAAATAAATACATGAAGTAATAAACAAATTCAAATCTCTTCCCGCCAAAATAATAGTTAGAACAAACTACAGAAATCAATCCCAAAATTGAAAAAATACTTTAATTATCTTCCCAAATAAAAACAAATTTATTAAATAAGCTATATAAACAAATTTTTACTACGTTAACAAAAACACCGATCAAAATTTAAAATAAAAATATAAATAAATATATAAGATAAAAAAAATAAAATAAATAAAAACATGCAACATAATAAATAAACAAATAAACGACTTGCGGTAAAATAACCGCTAAAATAGACTACCCACAATGCACCACTGACCCGTATATATAAATAGCCGAGAAAAATAACAGCACTTGTGGCCTAACGATTGTATCTATCTATATATATATATATATACACATGTATATATATTTATATACATATATATATTTATATACATTTTGTGTATATTTTGCGACACATTTTGTGTATATTTTGCGACATATTAAAGTACTTTCTAGTATTACACAGATGTCGTTGTATATATATATATATATATATATATATATATATATATATATATATATATATTGATAGATAGAGATATAGATAGATAGAGAGAGAGAGAGAGAGAGAGAGAGAGAGAGAGAGACATTACACAGGTCTCATTAGATACGCATGCATCTTTAAATCAATCTACCAACAAAGAAATCGTTTTTTGTTAATATATATATATATATATATATATATATATATATATATATATATATATATATATATATCCTATCAATTTATTTTTACTTTGAGGACGAATTTTGTTGGCTTAAATGAACTTTCACCGAGAAATATCAGGTTTCTAAAAATATACGTGCACAGACATTGCTTCTTTTTTGACAAAACAAAAATAATTTCTCATAAGGATCGTTAAATGTTCAGTCTAAAACAGCCGTTGTGTAATACGCAACTACCTAAGCCAAGAAGTAAATTCCGTTGGATTAGTTTGTTTATTTTAACAGGTGAGTTTATTTTAACCGACGAAATGCAGAGAAAACTCCCTCTGCTATCAGAGCTCGATATGCGTGTGAACGTAAATGTTAAATTCTGTTTCAAACGTTATCAGCCTTGACATATTACATCATTAATCTATGCTTCCTCTGTCCCAGAGCCGCCATTTTGAAACATTCAACAACTGGGCTGCCATCCGATTGTTGTAAGCGTGCAATAAGTTAAAAATATTTTGTTCGGATATTTGACAACACGCTGGGGATGAAGCCAAGTGACAGCAGTAGTAATATTATTTTCCCATTGGTATAAGATAATCCTTAGTCAGCCATTATTAATTATTAAATAAACAACTTTTTATCATCGTTTTATTTACCGTCTTTGACGGCCTATAAGACGCATGGGTTCATAAAAGGCACCCCAATTTCAAAAGGCATATCAAGAAAAAAATAATAATAAGTAAAATTTGTAAAATTATTAGTAAATGCTACAGCCTAGGCTATATTAAAGAGGTATTATTAACAAGTCATGATTATAATTAAACAAACAATAATAAAAAGAGTAAACGAGCCTATAAAAAAAACTTTATATGCAAAGTTAAGGAAACAAAATAAAAATCACGCAATTATTACAATTGAGCAAGACAGTACGGTTACCATTATTATTCAGTGAAATATTTTCCTTTATATGATTTGTGCAATCTGCGTCTTGTAAACGTCTTAGTGGAATAATTACGATATAAAAATTCTGATTGTATTTAAAGCAATGAAACCGGAAGTTATCACAAGGAAAATATTAATGGAATAAAAATATATTATAAATATATAATTTGAATTTATTGCATATAATTTTAGTGAAACAAAGTACTAATATTAAACGTGATGAAATTAATATAATGAATATTATCAATGATAATACTTTTAATTTGCGTTTTACATAATGACAATAGGTATATTAAAGTTACTTTAATGTCTAAGCTAATAGGAGTTGCCAGGTAGCTAATTTCGGCCAAATATTGCGAATTTTAAACCTACCTATGGGATATAAGACGCAACGGAATTTTAAATGATATTTTTAGGAAAAGAAGTGAATCTTATATGCCGTCAAATACGGTACTTTATTCCCACGAATAGTAGTGTTATTATTAATATTATCTGGGTTTTTTATTAAAAGAAGCATTGTCAATTATGAAATTTAGACTAGGATTTCTTTTATCTTAATTTCAATTGCTTTATTTTCACTTATAGTATTATTAGTATTAATATTATCGATAAGTTTTATCAGATGAAGCTTTGTCAACCATTATTCATTTTAGACTAAGATCATTTTTTTATTTTAATTTCAATTATTTTATTTCCAGTACTACGATCAGTAGTTGTAATATTATCTGGATACTTTAGATACTGATACATTATTAAACATTATTCATTTTAACCTAGGATTTCTTTCATCTTAATTTGAATTGCTTTATTTCCACGACTACTAATATTAGTAAAAATAATATCTGAACTATTTATTAGAGATGAAGCATTGTCAACCATTATGGTTTTTAGACAAAGATTTCTTTCATCTTCATTTGAATTGATTTATTTCCATTACTATTTCTAGTAGTAGTAGTAGTAGTAATAATATTATCTATAATTTTTATTTGATGGAGATTTGTCAACCATTATTCATTTTTTACTATTATTTCTTTCATATTCTTTCAATTGCTTTATGTCCACTAATACTATTTGTAATAGTTATATTATCTAGAATTTTTTGATGAAGTATTGTCAACCATTATTCATTGTTTTTTTTACTTCATATCTATTGTTTTATTTCGACTAGTATTATTAGTAATATTAATATTACGTGCTTTTTATTAGATGAAACATTGACAAGCATTATTCATTTTTAGATTTTACTTTCATTTTAATTTCAATTAATTTCTTATATTGCATTTTTATTAGATGAAGTCTTGTGAACCACTATTCACTTCTGACTAGGATTTCATTCATTTTCATTTTAAATGCTTTATTTCCATATTATAGTATTATTAATATTAACACTATCTTGAATTTTCATTAGATTAAGCATTGTCAACCATTATTATATTTTTGACTTGGATTTTTTTCATCTTAATTTCATTTTCATTATTTCCACTAGCATTATTATTATTAATAATATTATCTAGAATTTTTATTTGATGAAGCGTAGTCAACCATTATCTATTTTGGAGTAGGATTTCTTTCATTTTAATTTAATTTTCATAATTTCCACTAGTATTAATATTATTATTAATAATATTATCTAGAACTTTTATTTGATGAAACATTGTCAACCATTATTTATTTTTTAAATAGGATTTCTTTCATTTTAATTTCATTTTCATAATTTCCACTAGTATTAATATTATTATTAATAATATTATCTAGAATTTTTATTTGATGAAATATTGTTAACCATTATCTATTTTTAACTAGGATTTCTTTCATTTTAATTTCATTTTCATAATTTCCACTAGTATTAATATTATTATTAATAATATTATCAAGAATTTTTATTTGATGAAGCATTGTCAACCATTATTTATTTTTAACTAGGATTTCTTACATTTTAATTTCATTTTCATAATTTCAACTAGTATTAATATTATTATTAATAATATTATCTAGAATTTTTATTTGATGAAATATTGTCAACCATTATTTATTTTTAACTAGGATTTCTTTCATTTTAATTTCATTTTCATAATTTCAACTAGTATTAATATTATTATTAATAATATTATCTAGAATTTTTATTTGATGAAATATTGTTAACCATTATCTATTTTTAACTAGGATTTCTTTCATTTTAATTTCATTTTCATAATTTCAACTAGTATTAATATTATTATTAATAATATTATCTAGAATTTTTATTTGATGAAATATTGTCAACCATTATCTATTTTGCACTAGGGTTTCTTTCATTTTAATTTCATATCTATTATTTCCATTAGTATTAATATTATTATTAATAATAATATCTAGAATTTTTATTTGATGAAGCATTGTCAACCATTATCTGTTTTTAACTAGGATTTCTTTCAGTTTAATTTTATTTTCATAATTTCCACTAGTATTAATATTATTATTAATAATATTATCTAGAATTTTTATTTGATGAAGCATTGTCAACCATTATTTATTTTTAACTAGGATTTCTTTCATTTTAATTTCATTTTCATAATTTCCACTTGTATTAATATTATTATTAATAATAATAACTTGAATTTTTATTTGATGAAACATTGTCAACAATTATTTATTTTGAATCAGGGTTTCTTTCATCTTAATTTCACTTCCATTATTTCCACTAGTAGTACTACTATTAATAATAATATCTAGACTTTATATAATTGAAGCATTGTCAACCATTACATGTTTTTACTACTATTTTTTATTATCGTTAATTTCAATTACGTTTTTTTCCATTTTTAGTAGTAATATTGTTTGAATATGTTAGATGAACTATATTTAACCGTTAATTCGATATCTTTATCGTCACTTTCCTTATAATATATAAATAATGCCAGAAATTGATCAACCATTATCAAGTTTTCATAATTAATAATGCCAAAAATTGGTCAACCATTATCAAGTTTTCAAAATTAATAATGCCAGAAATTGGTCAACCATTATCAAGTTTTCTTAATTAATAATGCCAGAAATTGGTCCACCATTATCAAATTTTCATAATCATATCTTTCATATTTTCATTTAGATGCATTGTAAATACTTAGACCGTTTAGTACTCAACGCGGTTACGAAATAATCAAATACACCCCAGGCAAGACTTGATCTAATTTCTTTTTTAGTATTTAAAAAAATATATATTTTGGGATGCCTACCAATCTATGCTAATGTTATAATGATTGTACAACAGTTATTTTTTTTTGTCTTTGTTTAATAAAACAATATATCATGTCTTTTGTACAAATCCCTTAAGATAATTTGCGCCTGATTTCAATAAATGGAGCGTCAGATGCCAAAATCAAATTCTTTCTTGTGTCAGTATATCGAAATAGAATATACACAAAAATTATACAAAATACGAGGTATATGAAAACAGCAGGCATATAAAATACACAAAATATATACACAAGAAAAGATACATAAAAGCAGTAAGCATATAACATACACAAAAATTATACACAGGAAGCGATAGATAAAAGCAGTAAGTATATAACATACACAAAAAATATACACAAGAAGAGATACCTAAAAACATAAGCATATAACATACACAAAAACTATACACAAGAAGAGATACATAATAACATAAGTATATAACATACACAAAATTTATACACAAGAAGAGATACATAAAACAAGCATATAAGATACACAAATGCAAGAAGAAGTACATAAACACAGTAAGCATAAACCTACACAAAAATCTCTCTATATAAAAATAATTGTATATATATATATAAAAAAATGTATATATAAATCTTGACAATATCGCTTAATTTTGTTGATTGAAAACATGAATATTTATCGGAGCGATTTCAGTATCTTTATTGAAATCTTATAATGTTTATAATAAAATGAAATAACATAATGTCATAATTTTGTCCGTGAAAAAATTACATTTGCATATTTAATTTAGCTTTGAGGCTGATTGTGATTCATTATTTTATCAGCGAAAAATTTTTTCATTCAAACATTCTTCTATTACTTAATGTTTGATATCTGTCGACATAGAAATTCAAATTCTGTAATTAAAAATAATTGCAAAACAATAAAACAAGAGTTATAGTTATAATTACTTATATTCTTTTTCTATTTAATTATCTGGCAAAACAGATTTATTTTCCGGGGGTGTCGCTGCAGTTCAGAGGTCAAGTCGATGTTGGGTAATTATTTCTTTCCAGGATAAGAAATAATAACAATGAAATTTCGACTAAATTTACGAGTGTCTCATGTGAAAACTCAAATATAAATGACCAGTAAACGAGTACAGATGTTATTAGTCAAAATGGCAAATGTATGTTAACTCGAATAAAACAATTTCTGGGGCAAAGAAAATATTTCAAAAATGTTAAAACTACCAGCGTCTCTCGTTTCGTGTGCGTGTGTGGCTGTCGCTGCATAAACCAGACCCAGGCCGACAAATTCCTACTGATGATACGCGTCACACGGTCTTTTTTCCAATTTGCCATACTATTTTTCTAAATAATGTTTGTTGATATACTAATTATATATCATTATATCATATATATATATATATATATATATATATATATATATATATATATATATATATATATATATTGTGTATATTTAGCCAGCAATTTTTCATTGATGTATGTTTCATTAAATAAAATAGACAAGTTTTGTCCATTTATTTTAAGTAAGTTCCTTTCATATTGTCTAATAAGATTAATAACATTATCATTGAAAGTCGAAAGGAAATCACCATATTGATACATGTTTAAATACAATCTAAGCTTTCGGCTTACATAAGCCATTATCAAAGATGACAATTACATTTCAATATATCAAACAATACACGGACGAAACAATAATGATAGTCTGTTTTGTTGCATGAAAAATTTCAAAGTAACGACAAACTCGTGTATATATATATATATATATATATATATATATATATATAGATAGATAGATAGATAGATAGATAGATAGATAGATATACAAAATCACCTCATATGTGGAAAAGCCAATTTCGTCAGACGAAGATATCGGTTGTATGTGTTATCCCCCCCTATATGGACTGAGTTCGTGTCAAAAATACATTTTTTTGCGGTTCTGTTTTAATATTTTATATTACTAGGATCCACTTGGATAATGTACTGACGGATTTGTTAACTTCAATATATATATATAAATATATACATATATATATATATATATATATATATATATATACATATATATACACATATATATATATATATATATATATATATATATATATATATATATATATATATATATATATATATATATATATAATGGACTTTTCCGTCTGTTTCGATGTATGAGCATCTGACAGCTTAGTTGATTCAGTTATGAAATTTTGTGCGATAATCTTAAGTGGCATTAAAACCCGCTAGTGATTTACAGATGGGGCCACATATGGAGCAAGTGTGAGGATTGCGATATGAGATCACTGTTATATATATATATATATATATATATATATATATATATATATATATATATATATATATGAAGGAATGTGCGGTTCTCTAAAATTTCATCGTTTGTCACGTGTTCAGTTGATGCTATTCTCAAAATCCTTGCCTCCAGTCGTCTCTTACGCACCTCTGATGAGATTGTCTAGTATTCCCTTTCATAGTTCTTTACTTTGTTCTTTGTTTCTAATGAAATTTTCCTCTTTCTTAATACTTGAAAATATTTTCTAAGGCATCTTTCTCTTTCTCAGTGTTTCCTTTGGATATCGAAATACATTCAGCTTGCATATAAACTCATTCCAATTTCAAATGTAATATTACATTGTTATGCATTTAGGATACGTAAATGTATTTACGATTTAGATTTTCTGGGTAAAAATTAGCCTAAGAATTACCAGTTTCCTTTTAACTTACCTCCCCTTATAAATATAATATTATTTTATTATTAAGTTAGGATAAGTTATCGTTTTGCCGGTCTATGGTGTCTGCGTATACCATAACCGACCAAACACCTCAGCTTTTTAATGAACTCTTTGCCAAATTTGATTTAATGTTAGATCATTCTAGATTTAGGTTAAGTGCATTATTTTTAGTCTGAGTCGTCCCGGTAGGCATTTAACCTACAACAATTCTTTGTCATATATGTATAGGTATTTTGTTATCAATTGTTATATTTTGGTAGTCATTTTTAGGAGGGAAAAAACGAAGATCTTGTAAGACACAAAGTGTAGTAGCTATTAAATTTTCTTCCAATATAGAATATTTTTTCCGAGTTATTGTTTTTGGTCAAAGTCAAATTATCAACGCCCTTAATGGTGATTTTCTAAGCATCACTTAGATGCGGTACAAGACCCAAAGTACAGGGCACACATAGTGGATCAAACACTCTATTTAGTCTTAATTGATCTAGCGTAATAAGCTTTCTTACAATCCCCATAAGGGTCTCCATGAACATTTATACATCTGATCAAAGCCGATGTGTAAATTTGTTTTTCAGGTTTAAAAGAATACTAATTCTTCTAATGTCTTTTCAACAACCATTTACCAGAACTTATGACATTCTGTCATATACAACCTTTGTGCAAATTAATTGAAAGAAAACGAATGATTCCATTATTATTTACTTTTTTTCGTATTTTTTCAATGACCCAGTGTACATGTTAGTACTTCGTATGGCCATTCCACGAAGTTGTTCCTTAGGATTGACCACAAATTCTCGATTGTATTTAAATCAGGAGAGTTTCCGGGCCAGTACTTTGATTTGCTCACTAGTAAGGCCTGACAGTGTGTTCGTGCAGCGTTACAATTTTTATACGCTTACTTGGAGTAACGTCCATCGCAAACTGTGGCGTAGTACAACTTATCGACTGTCGAGACATTTTTGTCTGTGCGTGATAAGAATCTGTTTCAAACATGGATGATGCAATGTTTTTTAAGGCCAAACAAATTTCATCATACATCCTGAAAATAGTTCCCTATTACTGTAAACCACTGCAAATGACCTAATTTTAGGAAAAAGTGAAATCGATTACACCCTGTTATTCCAGTGAATCTAAAATTGACTGTATAGTGAAAGAGAGGAAACTAAAGAGGTTGTTTGAATTAATTTGCACAAGAGTGTGGGAAGAAAATGTGTAGGTACCGATACCCCGTTTCGAGTGTGACATTCTGGTCTTGGATATTTCCGCCAGGTGTATAAATAGCGATGTCAGGCTACTGACTGTAGTGATTATTAAGTAGAACTATCCAGTCGAATTAGTGTGAATTAATCGTTAAACCGAGACGCGCTACTAACAAGGTATTCAATGAAATGGTTAATTATCTTTGGTTGACTTTTAATTCTTTGTTCTTGTTAAGTATTTATTTGCGGTTGTAATTTAATACTGTTTATTTTAACATTGAAGTTTTGAGTTATACTTAATCATTAACGGCCACCGTACGTCACAAAACATTCTCATTTTCCATCTTTCGATATATTAAGACACAGTAGCTCTTCCTATTTGATATATAAACCTTACTTCCATTGATCTTATGATCTAAATTAAAATGATTGATTTCTTTTTCACGGCTTATCAACACTTTCCAGTTTATTTAAGGGAAAAAAATAGTTTTAGACTGTAAGAAGTTTTGGGAAGTTATAATACTTTACATATGCAAGTCCTACTGATTAACCCATAGCTGGGGAGAAAAATGGTGGATTCCCATCCTCCCCAAAGGTACTTGCGCGTAAGTGAATATAACGTACCCGACTGAAATTGGAATTTGGCTCTCAGACTTCCACTTCTCAGCCGCTGTCTATCGCAGCATCTAAGATTACAGCACCTTTTATTCCGAAATGGTCGCCCATATAATTACTAACCTGGCATGACGTTGCTTAATTTCGGTGCTCGTAAGAGAACCGGCATTTCAATGTGATATAACCGTCAGCCATGATGCTCTTGAATATTGCTTACTTGACAAGTTATAACAACAAAAAAGATGAGGAAAATGGTTTGAATGTAAAGAGTGGAAATAATATCCAGAACGCATGAAGAGCCATGGACGATTAAGCTCTGAAAGAAAAAAATACGGTAATATTGAAAATGATGGCAGAGAAGTAAGAAGATATTTGGCTCTCAGGTGAGGAATTTCTTGTGAAAGAAGAATTTTAGCCAATTTCCATGCAATCGTCACAATTATAAAAGGGAAAATATTAACAGAAGGCACTAGAAAATGGAGGGGGTAATTAGAGAAATGGAACCGCAAGGCTTTAGCGATTTTGTTTGACGCCATAATAAAATCTATTCTAAATATTTGAAGACAAGCGGGACAGAGGGAGGAAGGGTATAACGCAACTAACATGCTTGTGGTTGGAACACCGGCGAGTAGGAGAGATAACAAAAAGACAAAATTTAATAAAAGATACAAGGATGGGGAATTGTGGAGAGCCAAAACCACCAACATTCTGAAAGAACGTGTCACATATAAAAAGAATGCAATATTCACTTGCAGAAAATGACTTATTCTTATAATCCAAAAATCGTTTTTTTTCTTTAAAGGGTCAATAAGCCATAAAAGATACCTCAATGAAACAGTTGCGAAATTCCAGTTTATTCTCCTTTTAATTTTTCGCAAAATTGTTTTTCTGACAATCTTGAACGTTTTCATTTTCCATTTTTTTGTTCTCTTATCTCTTTCCAGCGTTTCCCTAATCTCCAATATCTTTGGTGTGGTTTGTTTTCTTTTACGGCTTACCACCCTCAATAGGTTATTTAATGCTGACAAGATTTTTATTGATGGTAATATATTTTTTTTCAAAAAATGCATTGTTGGTAATATTTTTTCCAAAAATTTATTGCCGGTAATATTTTTTTACAAAGAAATGTATTGCTGGTATTAAAACCTATTTTTATATTTTCATAGTGTTTTGACCCCCCTTTTCGGGGGTTGACTATTTGCCCATGCCTAGGACCCTGACAGGTGCTACCACCACGAGTCAGTGTCAACCTGGCAATACCAGCAATCAAGAGGTGGTTCTATGTACTGCAAAATCTCCTGATCAAAGGCTTGCTGTTGGATGTAATTTATCGTCTTACCCACGACTAAATAAACGACTTCAACTACAGATAAAATGTATTGTAAAATTTGTTTTTATATAAAAATGCATTGCCAATACTTTTACTATAAAAATGTATTTTTATCGTTCCATAGTATTTTGTGAGGTTCACTATTTGCCCATACTTGGCACCCTAAAATGTTTGCTTGCTTAACGGCATATCGACATCTTATGGGTCATTTACTGCCGAAATTTAATTTTCTTTTGAGTTTTGAAGTATTAAAAATATGATATAAGTTATTCTGCTTTCACAGTTGAGTACATGGTA
This sequence comes from Acanthosepion esculentum, assembly GCA_964036315.1. NCBI lineage: Eukaryota > Metazoa > Mollusca > Cephalopoda > Sepiida > Sepiidae > Acanthosepion > Acanthosepion esculentum. The sequence goes on from OZ038505.1 coordinate 71,845,526, forward strand.
GATGATACTCATCTTTTATGCATCTGCATATTTGTGTGGACGTAGAAGACTAGAAGAGAAACGTGACCTGGACCTCTGATAAGTTCTTACCTACTATTATGATCATGAAGAGACTTAATTCTGTAAGACTCTACCTTGAATTGTTCTCGCGTCTTGTATTGTGTGAAGACTTGTAACAAAAAATTGTCCCAGTCAGTTTAACGGCAAAACCGTCTATGTTTTTAAAGAATTTCACTCCATGTAAGAGAATAATGCCTCTAAGCCTGAGAATTACTAGGAGTTGAAAAGAACGAGAAAACTTTAGTGAAGAAAGTAAAAAAAAATGGATTCAGAAAGACAGAAGATACCGACTGATGTTGCATTTAAACTTTTGAAGATTGCAGGTGGCAGAAAAGTAAGAAACCGGCAGAGTAAAACGTCAGAGAAACGAAATTATCAGAATAGAACTTAAGGATAGATCCACCTATTTCAGCAGGAAAATGAGGAGACCTAATAGCCAATCAAGTAGAACGTTTAACTTTACGCGTTCGGTCTACCAAGGATCTCCTCCTTGATAGATCGAACACCCATAAGAATAACTGTCAATAAAATATTTATAGATAAGAAAGAGAGAGAGAGAGAGAGAGAGAGAGAGAGACTGAGAGAGAGAGAGCATGCAGCTCACGGTGGTAGTAAAAATGACTGGAGCCGAGATGCCAGATCCGGACTGATAACACTACAGATCTTTCCTTGGATTTCATCGAGTATCATGAATTATTGTTATTAAAATAATAAACATAGTGTTTTAAAACAATAAACTTTTTCAAGGGAATATACAGTAATATCAGTGCCAAGCGAAACATCGTCCATTTCACACACCTTTATTTAATGGGGTGGAATTAAATGGCATAGAACAAAAGATAACGTTAGAAATAGCTTCATAAATTTTTTTTATGATTCATTTTAAAAAAACGAAAACAAAGAGAAGAAGAAAAAAAAAGATCACCAAACTTTTACATAAGTGTGAGCAGTACGTGTGAGTAGAAATTTTTGTATTTCTTTAAGGCATTGACTGTCAGGAAATATTTCACTGTCTCTATCGGAACCTTAACGAATCAATCCGAGGGTTACATCTACAACTGGAATTATTGATGTCGTTATGATCATATTTTTTACATACTTTCAAGTTCCTTGTATTTTGATCGATTTTGAAAAAGTTCGAAGATACATTACAGTATTATTATTATTATTATTAGTTGATATGATATCTTGTCTAAATCTTAAATATTTCAGACGAATGATATATCTAAGCTTCATCATTATTACTGTTATTATTATTCATCATTATTATTATTATCATTATCATTATTATTATCATTATTATTATTATCATTATTTTTATTATCATTATCATTATTATTATCATTATTATTATTATCATACTTATTATTTTTATCATTATTATTATTATTATAATTATTATTATTATAATTATTATTATTATTAACATTATTATTATTATTTTTATCATTATTATTACCATTATTATTATTATTATTATTATCATTATCATTATTATTATTATCATTATTATTATTATCATTCTTATTATTTTTATCATTATTATTATCATGTTTATTATCATTATTATTATTATTTTATCATAATTATTATAATTATTATTTTTATCATTATCATTATTATTATTATCATTATTATTATTATTACTATTATTATTATTATTATTATTATTATTATTATTATTATTATTATTATTATTATTATTTCCTTGGATTTCTGTTGTATACACATTTCCTTCCGGGTACCAACCAGAGACCTAATGTCAGAAATGGCTTCATGAAATTATCCATTGATCATATTTGTCAAAAAATAAAAGGAAAAAAGAAAAAAAAAACTATGATCACACATATTTTATATAGATAAAGAAATTCATAAGATGTGAGGTGAACTTGTGTCCATTTTTCTTTTGTAATTCTTTAAGGCATGGACTACCAGGAATCCCTTCAATGAGTCTATCGGAACCTTTTCCAATCAATCCTCGGGCTCCAACTATAACTGAAATTATTGATGTTCTGGTGTGACATATCTTTTAGATTTCCACATCAAGATCCTTGTATTTTGATAGTTTTTGGAAGATCTTCAAAGACACATTACAATCTGCAGGGACTGTCATGTCAATAAGAAAGCACATCCTTGTGGTCTTTGATCACAGTTATTTTTAGTAGTATTAGTAGCAGTATTCTGTCTTTTACGAATTTCCTCAACCTACTATACCTACCATATCAAGAAAGATTAGTTGAATTTTTTTTTCGCTTATTGACAATTTACAGCATAGTTTATCTTGAAAATGTTTTTGGATTGTAAGAATTTTATACAGATAATTATTTACTGATTAAATACCTACTAATTAACCCTTGATTGGAGGGTGAGCAGTTGGACTCATACCGTTCGCTAGGGTATTTGCGTCGTAAATTACTCGATTGGTACTAACTCGGTTGGAATTGGAACTTGGCTCGCCACACTACACAAACCGGACATCCAAGCGTACACCACCTGGTATTCCTAAGCCATCACCCATCTAGGTACCGACCAAGCTCGACGTTGCTTAACTTCAACCTGATATGGCAGTAAGCAAGAAGGAGGATGAAGAAATGGAGTGGTATGAAGAAGAGGAGGAAAAGAAAAAAGAGAATAAAAATGAGAAGATGAAACATCGAATTCTTTCTCTTCTTGTCTGCTACTAGTTTTCCAAAAGCTTAGAAAAATCAGACCGCTTTCTCTGAGAGCATTTAATTTTGAGATCAGTTCGTCTCATAACTTATATTTTTCTCAATCTAAACAGAGCGTTAGCGATACCTGAGAACAACTTCACTATTCAATGATAATACACAGTAAATTATTACTTACGTAATATAAGAACAGGCAACTATGTCCACACAAACCGTCATATGTATATATGTGTACCTTCATCTGCACGCATGTACTTGCATAATAATTTTATCAAAAACAACCAACGAATCATCTTTTTTCGTCTCCTGAACACCGGCGCGTACGCAGACACAGCCATTTTCTGAATATACTAGTTGAACGGTACCATAAAAATTAACGTAATATTTAAGTCAATTTGAAATTGCTTTAGTGATATTTTTTGCATGAGTAATCTAGGATATTTATCTATGCAATTAAATTTTTTGTCGTATCGAAGAATAAGAATGACCTTTTGTGCTTTTTAAATCATTAAAAGTAAAAAATATATATAATCAAAGAAAACTTACAAAACACCTACCATATAAAAGATTGCAACATTTAACTAACATTGCAATTGGTTTGTTATACCGGGAGTAACAGCAAAATTATCCACATCGAGTAACTGCATCCCAAAAAATATCGGGCCTCGGTGACGGAGAGAATCAAATCAGACTCAATATAGCGCTGTTCGCTCAGAAAATTCCGTGGTGGAACTCAACTGAGATTCTCTCTAACCATAGGACCGTGCCCCCGGAGCCCCCGGAGCCACGACTACTATCACCAAGCAGCTATATATATATATATATATATATATATATATATATAGATGGATATGCAATGTAATTGGCCCTGATCTGGCATCTCGTCTCCAGTCGCTCTCTCACAGACGCGCCGTCGCCTCCCTCTGTCTTTTTTACAAATACTTTCATGGTAACTGCTCCGACTAACTGCTTTCGCTGGTTCCCAGACTTCATGAATTTAAGCGTTCTACTAGGCTGGCATCTCGCTCAGACACTTTCACTGTCGAAACTGTTAAATGTAGTCGTCTCTTCTACTCTAATAGCTTCATGTCTCGCACTTCTCGCCTGTGGAACTCCATCCCCTCTTCCGGTTTCTCTGATAGCTATAACCTCCAACTATTCAAATGTAATGTCAATCGACGTTTCCAGATGCCCTGATCTATCCCCTATGCTTCTTTTCATCCTTTCCTCTATCACTCCTATTTGCTCTCGCTCCAACTCTCTGTAACCCCTTGCGTGCTAGTGGCTTCCCGCATTGCTCGGAATGAAACGCTTAATATATATATATATATATATATATATATATATATATATATATATATAATTTATATATATATATTTGATATTCTATGTCACATTTATAAGCCAAGATACAAATGTGTTTCATCATTACTGAACACCCTGTATATACTTAATAATGCTGAGAATTATATACTTAATATTGCTGAGATTTATATACTTAATAATGATGAGAATTATATACTTAATAATGATGAGAATTATATACTTAATAATGCTGAGATTTATATACTTAATAATGCTGAGATTTATATACTTAATAATGATGAGAATTATATACTTAATAATGATGAGAATTATGTACTTAATAATGCTGAGATTTATATACTTAATAATGCTGAGGTTTATATACTTAATAATGATGATAATTATATACTTAATAATGCTGAGAATTATATACATAATAATGTTGAGAATTACATACTTAATAATGATGAGAATTATATACTTAATAATGCTGAGATTTATATGCTTAATAATGCTGAGATTTATATACTTAATAATGATGAGAATTATATACTTAATAATGCTGAGATTTATATACTTAATAATGCTGAGATATTTATACTTAATAATGATGAGAATTATATACTTAATAATGCTGAGATTTATATACTTAATAATGATGAGAATTATATACTTAATAATGATGAGAATTATATACTTAATAATGCTGAGATTTATATGCTTAAAAATGCTGAGATTTATATACTTAATAATGATGAGAATTATATACTTAATATTGTTGAGAATTATATACATAATAATGTTGAGAATTACATACTTAATAATGCTGAGAATATCATGTACAGAACAGGTGATCTGCAAAGAAATTTGAAAGAAGGCGAAACAAAAATGGGTCACTTATATAGAGTGCCCCATAATGTTGGAGACACATTTTAAATTCATCTATCTTGGATTATCAAAATTATCAAATATACCGACCATATTTAGTAGGTTTAAATTTTTCGGATATAGTAATAAAAATGCCGGATAAAATATGGATCCATATATATATATATATATATATATATATATATATATATATATATATATATTATAATAAAGAGAAAGAACAGTAAGATATATAATCCGGTGTTATTAATCATTTTTATTTTACAAAATAGTGCTCAATGCAAATCTACAGAGTATAATATTATACATTTATTAATTTTAAAATATGGTTCCATCGCTACATGTTTCAAAAACAAAAACTAAAAACTTCAAATTCAAGTCCCGCATTCTGTTTCATTTTCAAACGAATTTTGGAAACAGAAATAGGGACTTGAATTTTGAAGTTTTCAGTTTTTGTTTTTGAAACATGGTAATGCCTGTTGTTGATATTGAACCATATTTTTTCAATTAGTAGACACACACACACAGACACACACACATAGACACACCCACACACACACACACACACACACATATATATATATATATATATATATATATATATATATGTTAACATAGAAGTCAAAACTTACAGGCGACAGGCTGTTTCATGTTAAATGCAATCGGTGGCCTGACGATTGCACCTAGCATAAAACAGAGTGTCGCCTCTCAGTGTTGACTTCTATGTTCACTTTTATATTTACACAAGCTCTATCACTGATAATGAGCACTTTATCCCATAAATATAGCACACTTTAAGACTATATATCTTCATATATATATATATATATATATATATATATATATATATAGAGAGAGAGAGAGAGAGAGAGTATGATGGCATACATTTTAAATGCAAGTATCTTAAATTATCAAAATGACATATATTATAAAATATATTTATTACATATCTGATATACAAGAGTTCAATATATTATCTAAGATTTGATTCTTATATCCTTGTAATAGTCACGAACTCGGACTGAGCATGCGTGTGCTTGCTCTCCAATTTCACACAAAGTTTTAGCTCCACTGTTGTGTGGCAACTAAAACAAAACAGCCGTAGAGAGATCGCAGTCACTCCTGTTGAAATGGTAATCCGTACTGTCTTTGAAATGAGAGGGTGAGCTCGTGCAGGTTTTCTTCGTGGTGGTTATCATATCAGTAATATTGGTTAATTTCGCTTAGCGGAATATCAAACTCTGTGGGTTATTCAACACCGAATTCTAAAAATTTCGGAACAATTTTATTGCTTCAACTAAATATATTTTGAACGCAACTGCCTTCCTTCAACAACAGATTAAATTTGTTGTTGGTCATTTTTTTATATAAAATATATTGTTTGTATTTTACTGTAAGAATGTAATTTATATACTTTCACAGTGTTTTGCTTATGTTTGGATTCCATCATTTGTCTATAAATGGGACGTTAACTGCTGCTACGATTTCTCTCAAGAATGTAATAATGAAATCTCACGAAAAGAATATATTTATGTCGTTTTTATAATCCAAGATACTTGTGTTTAAAATGTGTCCAATAATTATGAAATACACTGTATATTCAAAGAATGCTAACACGATTTTTCCTATAAAACATCATGGCATAATTCAAGAAAGTTTTCAATTTCACTGTTTATATTTTTTGCACACGTAATCTAGAATGTTTATATATATATATATATATATATATATATATATATATATATATATATATATATATATATATATATATATATACACACATATATATATATATATATATATATATATATATATACATATATATATATATATATATATATATATATATATATATATATATATATATAAATATATATATATATAAAAGGCAGGATGTGTGTGTGTGTGTGTGTAACGAATACACGGCCGCAATTTTCGACGGATTTGCACCAAAATTTACATGCACATGCTCCAAGTTAGATAAAAACGCCAAGACCCATCGATAGTGGAAATAAGCGATTTTTTCATGCGTCTACGGCAGCTTACATGTAGTTTGCGGCCATTTTCTACTGACCAGAGTGAGAGCCTATAGCTGGCTGCCACGAATAGGCAGGAAGATTCTATTGGCCAGCGCGAAAGCCAACAGCTGACTGACACGAATGCTAACTAGCATGCTAGAATGCAAAAAAAATCGATAGCTGCATTCCTCACAAGTGGGAAAATTTAAATCTGCATGGCACTTTACTCCAATTGGATCATTCGCTTGCTTAAACTCAACGTTGATTCTGATTCCGCAGAACTGGTTTGGGTGTGAAAAAGTATTTGTTGTTAACATTCTTTTTTTATTCGTTTTTTTCAGTTACGAGACCTTTTTTTAAAACTGATCGTTTTGTGTTCATTTTGTTTAGTTCTTTTTTCTTAACAGATTTAATGTTTAGTATAGAGCTTAGAAACAATTTGCAGTGTGAGATAGGCAAGAAGTAAGGCATGTAGCAACATCAGCACGGCAAAGGGCACTCCTTTAAAGCTAAGGAAGGGCAAAAATATTTTAAGTCAAGTGATCGCGATTGCTGTATGAGTCGTACGATTTTTGAATCAAGCACGGACAACGCCGGGTCATGCTGCTAGTATATATATATATATATATATATATATATATATATATATATATATATATATATAAAGCTATTGTCGTATGTAAGGAAGGACTCTTCTTTTGTAAATACCGTAATTTCTCGAAAATAATCCCAATAAATAATGCGCACCCCAACAACTGATCCAAAAATTAAGAAATATATATATCCTTATGTATAATACGCATCTATAAATTTTCTCAAAAAATAATTACGAAGACATTTTGTCGAGCTTGACATTAAGATAAAATCGAAACTTAGCTGCTAAAATAATGTTGTTAATTACCTTGCAGTTTTACCGATAAATGTCAGTGAGTTTGTTATAAAGAGAGGTTTCAAGAAGTGTTGTCTCACGACAGCCATCGATGGCTCTGAATGAAGGGGCAGAAGATAATTTTTAACAGGACGAAGATAATATTGTTAATGATAATTTGTTTAAAGACAATTTAGATTCTATAATAGAAACTGGTGATGATGATGTGGAAAATTAAAATTACAATAAATTCTTAACTTGATATCCTCTAATATTCGAAATAGGCCTTTTTATAGATTTTTACTTTTTCGACAAATATGCGTTTACTGATAAACACAAATGTGTTGACAAAAAACGTAACAATTATTATTGTTGGATTTAAAATGAAAATTGGGATATCTTAGAACAGAACGTAAGTATTTATTATTATAAATCAATAACGTAAAAAATATGTTTGTTTAAACCTATTTATAATACGCATCACCTATAATTTACAATAAAAAATGCCTATTATTTTCGAGAAATTACGGTAATTAAAAATAAAAAGAAACATTTAAAGAAAGCTAATAGCGGAAATCTTCCTGCAATTTCATTGGCTACATTTATACCTGAAGTATAAATGAGTTTTATTCATATTATTTACTGTATTGCCGCTCGAAAGAAAATATATATTTAACTTTATGCTTTTTAAATCCTTAAGAGAAAGGGATGAACTCAAAATGCAAATTACAAATCAGAGATACGAAAATCAAACAAGTACATGTTAAACATTTAGGAATTGTTTTAACAGAGGACGGACAGTATGGCACTGAAATCTGAAGACACACTGGGATAGCCAAAGAAGCATCCCAAAAGTTAAGCAGAGTATGAAGAAACAGAAAAACTTCATTGGAAAACAAAGAAAATAGTACTAAACTGTTATGTGATGTCAGTCCTTCTATATGGGAGTGAATGGTGGACAGTCTCCTCAAAGATGAAGAAGAGACTTGAAGCAAGAGAAATAGGGTTCTAAAGAAGCATTATTGCATTATGAATGCAACAAAGTTTTATCTACAACAGATTTCCCACATCGTCTGTTTTAGACAATCTCAATTCCATTACTCACAGTCAGCATTGGCCGCCATCATGAATAAATGTTGTTAAACTGCATTCTGGGATATGATAACTTTTCAGCAGTCCAACAAGGTAGTCTGGATGAATTGGTGTCCGTACAAGCCACATATATATATGTATGTATGTATGTATGTATGGATATAATAAATACAGGATGTAACTATGGCCGGATTATGAAATTAGGGAACCGTAGGCTAATGAAATTATACCCCTCCACTAGAGGGAGCCTCCTTCTAACTCACACGTAATTGTCTTGAATATTTTTTACTCATGATATATCTTAGCGACATTTATATAGTATGAGATAACATATAATTAAAAAAAAACTTTGTTAGAACAAAGAAAACAGTACGGAACTGTTACGTTTTATCTGTCCTCCTATATGACAGTGAAAGATTCAAAGATGAAAAAGAGACTTGAAGCAGCAGATATGTGGTTCTACAGAAAGATACTGAGGATTCCATGTACAAAATATTTAATCAGCGACGAAGTTTTAAAGAAAAGGGAAACAAAAACGACACATACTTAACATCAGAAAAGGACAGTTGAATTTTCTAGGCACATAATGCGGAAAGAGGTCTGGGAGAATCGGATACCCACAGTACATATTGAAGACAAGATATAATATATTTAGTGAGCTTGAGTAAATTTATGGCGGAACAATGTTTAGGAGAATTAACAAATAGACAAAATTTATTAAAAGCTAGGAAGTAGAGGAAAATGTGGAGAGAGCCATTGTCACCAACGGCCTGAATGGTCACGGCACATAGAAGAAGAACGAGCGTGTGCAAATGGATGGTGGAACAAGGTTTAGAAATAGCAAATAGACAAATAGTTTTATTAACATCTACGAAGGACAAGAAATTGTGGAGAGCCATGTTCGCCTACGTCCTAAAGGGACGCGGCGTATGAAGATTAAGTTGAGTAAAAAATAACTAAAGAAATAGAATAGAAAGGAAGTAAAAACCAATGTGTTGACTTCCTGATCCCCATCATCACCACCACCACCACCACCACCACCATCAATTTAATTCTTAAATATTTTGCTTTTAAAATAAGGGATGTTTCTATATTCATTTCCTAGCATAGCGCAGCTGAGTACTTAAAATTTCACAATGAGACCCGGATCGATTTATCAAGACGTGTTGTTATCGGTAACCTCACCGTGCAGAACCTTTATAAAGTAACTAAAATCCACTCGTTGACCTAATCCTTGTGACCTTCCTGAGTATGACGATAAACTACATCTGCGTCCCGGTTAAAACAATAAACTATATCCAACAGCAAGGCCTCAGATCAGGAGGTTTTTAATTGCTGGAATTCCCAAGTCCACCCTGACCCGTGCTAGTAGCACCTATTAAGATTCGAAATACAGGCAAATAGTTACCCCACAAACTGGGTTCAAAGCACTATGAAAATGGAAAAAAAGGTTTTAATACCAGCTATATTTTTAAGGGAAAAATTATTACCGGTAAAACATTATTACCAGCAATACATTTTTGAAGGAAAACAATATATTACCATCAATATAATTTTGTAAATAATTATTACCAGCAATACATTATTACCAGGAATATATTTTTGAGGAAAAAATATTACCAGCAATACATTTTTGAAGAAAAAATAATATTACCAACAATACATTTTTTGCAGAAAAAACATATTGCCAGCAACACATTTTGGAAAACAAAATGTTACCAGCAATAAAAATTTTGTCGGCATTAAATAACCAATTGAAGTTGATATGCCGTACAACAAAACAAAGCAAACCAAGCCAAACCTAAGCTTTGTGAATGAAATATTAAGAGTCCTCGATGGTTTTGCTAGCACGAACTCACAAGTCATCGTGACCGATTGTTTGAGCGTATTTGGATCGTTCAGACTGTTGATCACGCCAGATAATGTGCCACCCTACCCACCCAGAAACTATAACTCAGGTGCCATCAGCATAGTTGCTGTATAAACAACATGGGGGAATCTGTGGGTGAGGAACAAACCTAATGTGCCAGAGCTGGCGTCTACAAAAGGACTGTCTAGTCAACCTAGTAGACAAAGGTATGGCAGGCCAACCATTTTAGCAAATGGATATAAGAATGCGGAACTGATTCATCTATATAGATAAGGACACACACACTCTAGCACACACATGCACAAACCTACACATCAACACACACACACACACACACACACACACACACACACACACACATATATATTATAATTATTTTTTAAATTTATGATTCCTTCGCTACATAAGAGTTCTCATGTGTCAAAAACAAGAGCCAAAAACTTCCATATAATTATTAAAATTAATTTGAATTAAAGTATCGTGCTCTATTTCATCCTCAAGCGAATTTTTTTTTAAATCGCTTGAGGATGAAACAGGGCTTGATACTTTCATTTAATTTAATTTTAATAATTATATGTAAGTTTTTGGCTCTTGTTTTTGAAACCTGAGAACTCTTATGTAGCGAAGGAATCATAATGTTTTAAAAATATTTATAATTATAATTTAAGCTCTACTTTTGATACTAAAGAACTTCGCATTATTTACCTAACGTGTTCTTTCCTATTTTCTATATATTTGCACACACACACACATATGAACATTGTTTCATATTTACAATAGATATTCATAAAATGGAGAATTCCTTTATGTATTGAGCAAAAAGAAAGATCATGTTGCGCCAAGAATTCAAATGGAAATACTGTGAAATTTTACGAATGATGTGACGTTGATTTTAACAGTAGGCAAGTAGAATCACAACTAACTAGTAACGACCATGATACTAGTGTACCTACATGTATAATGTTTAGCGACGAATGTCTTGATGACCATTACTACAGTATAGTAAGTTCAACCCGCTGGGTACTCCAAATTTGTGGTCTTGGGTCAAACACGGATAATTTAGAGATTCAATGAAATAGTTGCGTGAGTAGTGTGGCCGTGTTCAAATACTGTTGCGTTCTCTTTCGCAATATGTCTCTTGGGGAAATTACGTACAATCTCCTTTCTATAGGTTAAATAGTATGGTAGAATTGGCTCTCTACACTTTGAATTCAAAACGGTGACGAAGGCAAATGAAAAACATTCAAACATCTCCCAGAGAAGACCGTATCAGTTCACAGATTATTAAGTGAAAAGGAAGTTGCTATGATCTTCTACTTCCCGTTAGGATATGGCATAAAAAGTACATAGAAATTGAAAGAAGAAATTTATTGAAGCTAAAATATTTTTTGCATTTGTCCTCACATATACAGAAGTATTTAAAACTCCCTTATGCTTTACTTGGACATAGTTCGATGCAAAAGTTGAAGTCGTTAACCTTAAATTTCATGTGAAAAAGAAACTGCTATTTTTTTCTTCATCAATATTTAGAAGGCAATCAAACTAATCAAATCCCATCACCGACGATCAAATCCCGAACTACCGCTTGTCACAATGAGCGGATGTTCCCTGCAAGAGGCCTTGTTCCTTGAGAGTATAATGGGACTCAAACTCACACCCGACTTGAAGTGGAACTCCTATATAGGATCCATCGCTCAAGAGGCAGTTAAAATGATCGACTCCCTGTAAAGCTCCAGTACGTACACGACGCCTTATGCTATCCTCTACCTTTATAAGATCCACATCAGGTCGAAATGGTGTACTGCTGCCATATTGTTTTTTTTTGGGGTGGGTGGAACTGCCCAGACCTCATGTTCCAGTCTTGATAGAGTTCAAAAGCGTCTTCGAGCCATTATTGGGGAAGAACTATTTTGTACTTTTCAAACATTCTCACACATGCGAGACGTGGCGAGTGTCTCACTGCTCTATCGCTACTCCCATGGTAACTGCTCGGCCTAACTACATTGTTTGGTTCCACCAGGTCTAAAGATCACAGCGTGGGCCCGCCATGCCAGTTACATAGTAGCAAACCACCCACATTCAATCAGCGAGAAGTTCCACCCAAACATCTTCCCGGGAAACACCGCTCAATGGAACTGATTCCCAAGAGGATCACTACAATTTTAATCAGTTCAAGTCTTGCGTTAACCAGTATCTTTCCATCTTATCCATATAAAATCCCCTTAACGTAACATTCTCCCTTGAGTAGCCCCCGGGCCGTGTGCAGGATGAACCCTACTGTAAAAAAATATCTATACAATCAAAATTACGAAATACAACTAGGGATATAATCTGTGTTATACAAATAAGATTGATTCATTACCGACATTAACGCTTTGAACTCTGACTACAGCTGGCCATTACGTCATTTTTCTCTACCACCGGTAAGGTGGGAGAGAAAAATGACGTAATGCCAAGCCACCAGTTGAACAGTGGTAGAGAAAAGTGACTAAATGGCCAGCTACTGGTTGAACGGTGGGTAAAGACTTGTAACTATTTTTATATCTTCCGTGAAACATTACATACCAATTATTTGCGAATTCAGTTTGATTTCTTAACCCTTTGAACCTTGACCACCGCTTTACCGGCGGGAGAGAAAAAAACGTAATGCTCAACCACCAGTATAACAGTGGTAGATAACAATGACTTAATGACCAGCTACCGATTAAACGGTGGGTAAACACTTTTAACAATTTTGATATTATAGTGAAACATTAAGTAGCAATTATTTGCGTATTTTGACTCAGGAGCTCAGGCAGAAAGGTTAAAACTTTTCAGGGACGCAGGGCTCAAAGGGTTAACGATGTCATTCATGCGAAAGAATTCTATACAGTGAAGCCGCAAAAACTGGAACAAATTTTTTTTAACCGATTGACATCAAGCAAGGCGACAATGCCACTAAGACACAGGGGATTACAGGGAGTCAAAAGAGACTTTAGTGAGAGGAAGTGAGGAGAAATAAACAGGTTTCAGGAAGACAGAAAATGGCGATTGAGCCTGCCTTTACATTTTTAAGATTTATTCCTAGTCGGAAAGAAGAAATCGAAATGGATTTCCACAAGCTAGAAATGCGAGAAAAACAAATGTCAGAATGGAACTGACGGTTGTATCTAACCGCTTTATCAGTAACACGTTGCGTACTGTGACCAATCTAGTAGCAGGCTTAAATTCATGCAAATAAAAGACTAAAGATGACAGGTCACCAGAACAATTGCCTTGAAAATATTTGTAGAAAAGACCGAGGAAAGACGCGTCCCATCGGTGGAAAAGTGACTGAATTTGAACATGAATTAAAATGAAATACAAAACAAACAGCACATCTATTAGAATAAAGAAAATAGATTAGTTTGTTAACGAATCAGCTAGTTTACATTTAGACAGGTGAATTTAGAGTTAATTCAGTATGGCCAAAAGTTGAACTACGAAACGGTTTGGTTTGCTTTGGTTTCTTTTCTTTTAGGACATACCAATCTCAATTGGTTATTTAATCCCGAAAAGATGTTTATTGCTGGTAATATTTTTCAAAAATGTATTGTTCGTAATTTTTTTTTTTAAATGTATTGCTGGTAAAAAGCTTTCCAAAAATGGTATTGCTGGTATTAAATCCTATTCTTATACTTTTAGGTTTGGATTGTAAAATATTTTCCCATAGGTGGGACCCTGACAGGTGTCACCATCCCGGTTCAGAGTGGAACCATCTTTTAATTGCTGGTTCCACCCTCCTCAGAGTCCTTGCTGTCGTATCTAGTTTACCGTCTTACACAAGACTCGGATGTAGTTTCTGGTAATACCCAGGAGGGGAACTACGAAACAATAAAAAAGATATTTTATTTTGGTACGGTTAACTTGTCAACCGGATCTCACGTAAAAATACTGATTTTCATATATATATTTTTTTCTTAGATGGAACTATTTTTTGCTTTAGGATATGTGTTTCTGACAGTCTAGGAGAAATATTAAATGACAAGGAACAGAAGTTTACAATTTTCAATTAAAATTTGATAAAGTTCTTTCAGTAATTAAACTCTATGTAGTACGTTAAAAAAATCAAGGATGAAAGACCTGGTATTAATATAAGAATTACTGAGAGACTGGTGCTATTATATGTATAATGTAAACCCACTGAAAATGATTTTGTTATAGAAACGCGTTGAAAATCAGGAAAAAATATAGTTCAGATTTGGGGATTAATACAAGCACATTTGACAGAATAAGAATATTGTATGTATAAAGTAAACATAATATTACTGATTTTAATATAAAAAATATTCAAGAAGAAAAGGGATTGTCAGTAGTCAGAAATTGATGCCAGGAATATAATATATATTTAATGTTAATCCTTTTATTAGGGAAATGCGTAGAAATTTTCAGGGGTGAGGAGTCAGAATAATCTTTTATGATTATTGAAAATCATTCTAAATCATAAGCAAAACCTGTATTGTGGGGGGGGGGGCGAGAATTAAATCAAGGATTACTGGCACAACAAATATATAGCTAAGAATTGGGAAAAAATCTGTTAATGTGGAAGTAAAAGATTGCCAGTGATCAGGAACAAAACGTGTCTTTTTGAAGCAAGTTGTCATTCCTTTGAAAGCTGTGGCAACACAGTCTACCTTAGTTTCCTTTTTAAAGATTGGTTAAAAAAGTGACAATATAAAGAAATTGAAACTATGACTTATTTCAATGGATTTAGTCTTACATATATATATATATATATATATATATATATATATATATATATATATATATATATATCATGATATATATACGGACGCTACTTGTAAACAAACTTCTGAATACAGTTATTTCTGATGAAAGATCGGGGCAGATATCAAATATCAAATATATATATATATAAAAATATAAATAAATACTTTCACAAAAAAAACATTCAATTTTTTTTTAATTTGCAACTTTTCAGTTGTTTTCTCCATATTTTATATATATATATATATATATATATATATATATATATATATATATATATATATATATATATATATATATATATATATAGGCTTAAAATGAAGACACTTTGGCCATATGAAACCGCAGAAATGACACACTGTTATCTATCTATATATATATCTATTTATCTTTAAACAACCCCCCACACACAAGCACACACACACACACACACAAATCCACACACACCCGCACACACACATATAATATATATATATATATATATATATATATATATATATATATATATATATATATATATATATATGTAGACACAGGCATACGAAGATATATATATATATATATATATGTGTGCGTGTGTGAGTGGTGTGTATAAAAATTCAGGTAGAGTTTATTTGTAAAATGAAAATATGAATAACGAAAAAAGGGAAACTTAGCTTAAACGACGCGTTTCATCCTCTGAGGTACTTTATCAAGTCAAGTGTAAGGAATTTATTTTTCAACAATTATGTATATACAAGAGGAAAATGTTATTACTTTTGCAATTTTTTTTAAGTATAACAGTATTCATGAATATATTCTTCAGGTTAACGGAAAAGTCAGCCAACTTTACGGTGGTCATATATATATATATATATAAATATATATATATATATATATATATATATATATATATATATATATATATATATATATATATATATGGTGTGTGTCAAGTGTAGTGACCAAATATTTGGAAGTTGTTTTGCTAATATTTCACTCGCAAGTTATTCATTTTCTTAGTTGCTTCTAGGTAA
>OZ038505.1:71867057-71872057 GCA_964036315.1 Acanthosepion esculentum
AAAAGATTTTAATTTTTCAAATTGTTTTATGGTTACCTAGAGAAGATGGAATTCACTATTCTGTAGTAATGTTCAAACAGACTGTTTTCTTTTTATGTTCCTTCTTCTTTGAGGATGTAGGCGATCATGACTCTCCACCTCCCTCTATCCCTTGCAGCTCTAAACAAGTTCCTTCCGTCTGCTTCCACCCTCAGACCACGTTCTTTCATCCACTTCCGTAAGTCTGCCAGGTATGTCACGTGTTGTTTTTCCTTCTCTCTCTTTCCCTCTATTCGACCCGTGAGTATCAGATTCTCCAGGCACCTCTTCCTCATTATGTGTCCCAGAATCTTCAGCTGCCTCTTCCTGATGTTAAGTATAAGCCTCCTCGTTGCTGGCAACCTCACATAGATCTCATCACTAGCTCGGTTTATGATATCCTTAGCAACCTTCTATAGAACCACATCTCTGTTACCTCGAGTCTCTTCGTCATCTTTGAGGAAATCGTCCAACATTAGCTGCCGTAAAGAAGGACAGATGTCACGGAACAGCCCAGTATTGTTTTCTTTGTTAAAACAGACTAACTTCGCTAAAGTATTTATTTAGTTTTGTTGAGGTTATAAATCTTTTGCATGCTTATTTACAGACACATTTTTATATGGTGTACCTAGTGCAGTTTGAATAAACACTACGCAGTCGTAATATCCAACATGGGTGTACGTCTTAACAATTACCTGATACCGATGCACCTTAACTATTGTGGTGCAATTTCACTTAGTCTTGAATTAATGTCTGCGAATTTGTTTCCTGGAAGTGGTTCGAGAACCAGACATTGGCTAAAGGTAATCGAACTCAAGACTTTTAGGAACACTGATAACAAAAAAAACGCGACTGTCAAAGACATTTGCACATGCATATAGCACGTTTAAAAAGGCACTGTGCCAGACATCACGCATTTGTTTTAAAATGTCCCGATGCCGATCTAGAATATAAAAAAAGACAACCGACATTGACAAGTTCTGCTAAAATTCAAGGAATTTGTTCTATGATGGAATCGAAATCAATATGTCAATTCATCACACACACACACACACACACACACACACACACACACACACACACACACAGACGGACGGACACTTAAATTCATATATATGTATATGTGTGTGTGTGTGTGTGTATAATATTTATACATATATATATGTGTGTGTGTGTTTGCGTGTGTGTTTGCGTGAGTGTTTGCG
The DNA here is from genome assembly GCA_964036315.1 of Acanthosepion esculentum. NCBI lineage: Eukaryota > Metazoa > Mollusca > Cephalopoda > Sepiida > Sepiidae > Acanthosepion > Acanthosepion esculentum. The sequence goes on from OZ038505.1 coordinate 71,868,281, forward strand.
CGTGTGTAATCTTTATATATATTATTTATATGTTTTATATGCGGGGTACTTATTGGAAAGTGCTCAATATCAGTGATAATGATTGGTTTCACGCCCTTGTGGTCGTCAGTCGAACTCTCTCTCTCTCTCTCTCTCTCGCTATATATATATATATATATATATATATATATATATATATATATATATATATATATTATCACATACCATCATTAACTATATATATATATATATATATATATATATATATATATATATATATATGTGTGTGTGTGTGTGTGCGTGCGTGTGTGTGCGTGTGTAACCTTTATATATATAATTTATATATTATATATGTGCAGTACTTATTGGAAAGCGATCAATATCAGTGATAGAGCTAACATAATTAATTGTATTGATGTGAGTTTGTATCCTTGCCTTTCACGTCCTTGCAATCGTTAGAAAAACTTCATGTTACATTTTTGTCTAACGATCGCAAGTGCGTGAAACCCAGAGTATAAAACGCATATCAATATATATATATATATATATATATAAGCTTTTACAACTAAGTATATATAGGGTGAGTTGTGATGAGTTCGTTCAATTGTAATTCTAAGATTTATTTTGCTAAATAATATAATATCCGTTTTTCATATTGTTATCAAAAGTAGAATAAAAGATTCACTTTGATACGACGTTGATTAATTACTTTTGTTCTTAAATGAATTGGTAGTCTAAAAGATTAAGATAGTTCTCAGAAAATAAGGTATATATATATATATATATATATATATATATATATATATATATATATATATATATTGACTTTTCATAATAGGCCTAACGATGGCATCCTAGCCTCGTTAAACGTTGAAAATCTGTTTACTAAAGTCCTTGCTAAAGAAAACATACAAATAACAATTTAAAACTTATATAATCATCCAATGTCTGTGTTTGTGTACGTGTGTGTGTGTGTGTGTGTGTGAATGTACCGCCAAGTTGATGACTGAATTAAAGCACGAAACTGACTGTCGCCACTCAGTGTTGCCCTCAGTGTCCACATTTATATTTACATACGCTTTCACTTTGCTACTGTGCAGTTTTACCCATCAATAATGCATACTGTAATACTGTATTTTATCAAACACACACACACACACACACACACTCACACACACATATATATATATATATATATATATATATATATATATATATATATATAGATAGATAGATAGATAGATAGATAGATAGATAGTTAAAAAAATTAGCTACTTAATGTATTTGGGATTTTCTTTCATTTAATTTACTATTCGACACCACTGAAAATTTACATATACACCAACCAATTCTCGTACGCAGTTTGTAAAACGCAAGCAAGAAATGCAGTCAAGATAGAATTCTATATATTATATATATGAATGACTGTATTATCGACGTTGGATGTTATGTATATTCACTAATATATATATATATATATATATATATATATATATATATATATATATATATATATATATATATATATATATATATATATACATATATACATATATATATATATATATATATACATATATATACATGTATATATATATATATATATATATACATATATATACATATATATATATATATATATATATATATATATATATATATATATATATATATATATATATATATATATATATATATATATATATATATATATATATATATATATATATATATATATATATATATATATATATATATATATATATGAATATGATGTAGATTGGACAGCAAAATTTATTTCCAAAACGTTTCGGAAATTATTACAGACAAGGAAAGTTTGCTGATTTTTTTTTTAGTATTCTTAAATATTTCCATTTAGTGCGGCTAAAAGTGGAGTAATAGATAGAGGCTCGGACGGAGGGAACAGAGAGCCGAGTTCGAATTACAGTCTAATCCATTACATCCACTTACGAATGTGAATATAATGGGAAGAGGTATAAATCCTCTTCTTCCCCAGCTATGGGTAAATAACAGGACAAACCGGGAACTTGGATGACAACGGGTCTACCGCAGAAAGAAATAGCAATCTACTGCTTGGAAAAAAAAAACTTGTCCCGTCAGTCATGTATCGAAAGATAACTAGCACATAACAGAAGGAAGTGTAAAAATTGTCCGTCAACCTGAAAAGTGCATGGTATATATATATATATATATATATATATATATATATATATATACCATGCACTTTTCAGGTTGACTGAAAAGTGCATGGTATATATATATATATATATATATATATATATACCATGCACTTTTCAGGTTGACTGGGTATTTCAATTATTCATTTGGTTTTAGCTTACATTCCTTAAACGAAACGAAGTCTTTTAACACACTCGGGAAATTTGAAAGCTTGATTATTTTTTTCTCTTTCTGCTATCAAAGAATGAATCCGAAATTGTTATCTCTGTCAAAAAAAGAATGCTTAAGCAAACATGTACAAAGAAATAAGGTTGGAACTCGTATGGCATAGAACCAAATTAAAACGATAATGGCGCAGTAAAAGTTTCATTTGGTAAAGTCATATGATATACATATTTCAAAATGTTTAAAGTCGCTGACCACTGTCTTACAAAATAATAATAATAATAAAAAATCACAAACAACCTTTACATTATTTAAGGCAAGGGCGGTATTTTTTTTTTATTTGAATTCAAGGGATATTTATATATGTATATACACATACACGTGTCACATTCACAGACATAAAACACGCGCGCGCACACACACACTGACACAAACACACACACACACACACACACACACACATACATATATATATATATATATATATATATATATATATATATATATATATATATATATATATATTTAGTTTACGAAAAACTAGGTAATCCGTATGGGTTTCTTTTCATTTTTCGTTTCAACCTTTGGAAATAAAATCTCAAGATCCGGTATCCTTTAAAAGGGCTGTGGTGAAATAATTTATTATATGGAACCTTAAAGTGGTCTTCTGTTATTTAAATAGATATATATATATATATATATATATATATATATATATATATATATATATGACAATCGGGAAAATAGTGGTCTTCTTTGAATATGGATCGAAACGTCAGGTACAGAAGTTAACTGTCTCGATAGGATCAGAGTGTATATAGCCGGATCAATGGATATAAGCAGTATAGTATCTGTACTTCTTGACTGGCATAATATTTACACCATGCCGTGAAAGCTTAGAGTCGCATGATCGAATCAGGACAGCTACGAAAGGAACAACAAAGAAACACGCACACACAAACACAAACCAAACACACAAAGACACACACACAATACATACATTCATATATATATATATATATATATATATATATATATATATATATATATATATATATATGTAAAGAACAGGACGTTTAGGAGCAAATAAAAATATACCAAGAAGATTTTTTGTCTACATTTTGCATTATGTAAAGGGCATACGTGTATATGTATTGATTAAAGAGGCACAGTATCAAGGATGGAGCATGAGCGAATATATATATATATATATATATATATATATATATATATATATATATATATATATATATATGTATATGTATATGTATATATATATATATATATATATGTATAGTTCACGTAATTGATCTGTTGGTATATAATCCAGGTTAAAACTGATCCACATTTATTATAAAAACGGATTTATTTTATACAATAAAAAATTTAAAAAAATTATCTGATGTGGGTATAGTATAATTCAGACCTGCACTG